>OW026521.1:75704749-75709361 GCA_932274085.1 Protocalliphora azurea | reverse complement strand
CAAGGTAGTCAACTTTGATACTTTGATAGCTCCTCATCTACAACTCTTCCATACATTTAAATTCAATCCGACAAGTAGTTTAGAAGATACATATTTATTACAAAAAATTTGTTTTAGGCCCCACTGTGCGACTCCATAATTTTAATGTTATTTAAAAAGACTAAAACTCCCGGTATATCGCATAATAGTTGTACCATATGTATATGTATATGTATATGTATATGTATATGTATATGTATATGTATATGTATATGTATATGTATATGTATATGTATATGTATATGTATATGTATATGTATATGTATATGTATATGTATATGTATATGTATATGTATATGTATATGTATATGTATATGTATATGTATATGTATATGTATATGTATATGTATATGTATATGTATATGTATATGTATATGTATATGTATATGTATATGTATATGTATATGTATATGTATATGTATATGTATATGTATATGTATATGTATATGTATATGTATATGTATATGTATATGTATATGTATATGTATATGTATATGTATATGTATATGTATATGTATATGTATATGTATATGTATATGTATATGTATATGTATATGTATATGTATATGTATATGTATATGTATATGTATATGTATATGTATATGTATATGTATATGTATATGTATATGTATATGTATATGTATATGTATATGTATATGTATATGTATATGTATATGTATATGTATATGTATATGTATATGTATATGTATATGTATATGTATATGTATATGTATATGTATATGTATATGTATATGTATATGTATATGTATATGTATATGTATATGTATATGTATATGTATATGTATATGTATATGTATATGTATATGTATATGTATATGTATATGTATATGTATATGTATATGTATATGTATATGTATATGTATATGTATATGTATATGTATATGTATATGTATATGTATATGTATCTGTATATGTATATGTATATGTATATGTATATGTATATGTATATGTATATGTATATGTATATGTATATGTATATGTATATGTATATGTATATGTATATGTATATGTATATGTATATGTATATGTATATGTATATGTATATGTATATGTATATGTATATGTATATGTATATGTATATGTATATGTATATGTATATGTATATGTATATGTATATGTATATGTATATGTATATGTATATGTATATGTATATGTATATGTATATGTATATGTATATGTATATGTATATGTATATGTATATGTATATGTATATGTATATGTATATGTATATGTATATGTATATGTATATGTATATGTATATGTATATGTATATGTATATGTATATGTATATGTATATGTATATGTATATGTATATGTATATGTATATGTATATGTATATGTATATGTATATGTATATGTATATGTATATGTATATGTATATGTATATGTATATGTATATGTATATGTATATGTATATGTATATGTATATGTATATGTATATGTATATGTATATGTATATGTATATGTATATGTATATGTATATGTATATGTATATGTATATGTATATGTATATGTATATGTATATGTATATGTATATGTATATGTATATGTATATGTATATGTATATGTATATGTATATGTATATGTATATGTATATGTATATGTATATGTATATGTATATGTATATGTATATGTATATGTATATGTATATGTATATGTATATGTATATGTATATGTATATGTATATGTATATGTATATGTATATGTATATGTATATGTATATGTATATGTATATGTATATGTATATGTATATGTATATGTATATGTATATGTATATGTATATGTATATGTATATGTATATGTATATGTATATGTATATGTATATGTATATGTATATGTATATGTATATGTATATGTATATGTATATGTATATGTATATGTATATGTATATGTATATGTATATGTATATGTATATGTATATGTATATGTATATGTATATGTATATGTATATGTATATGTATATGTATATGTATATGTATATGTATATGTATATGTATATGTATATGTATATGTATATGTATATGTATATGTATATGTATATGTATATGTATATGTATATGTATATGTATATGTATATGTATATGTATATGTATATGTATATGTATATGTATATGTATATGTATATGTATATGTATATGTATATGTATATGTATATGTATATGTATATGTATATGTATATGTATATGTATATGTATATGTATATGTATATGTATATGTATATGTATATGTATATGTATATGTATATGTATATGTATATGTATATGTATATGTATATGTATATGTATATGTATATGTATATGTATATGTATATGTATATGTATATGTATATGTATATGTATATGTATATGTATATGTATATGTATATGTATATGTATATGTATATGTATATGTATATGTATATGTATATGTATATGTATATGTATATGTATATGTATATGTATATGTATATGTATATGTATATGTATATGTATATGTATATGTATATGTATATGTATATGTATATGTATATGTATATGTATATGTATATGTATATGTATATGTATATGTATATGTATATGTATATGTATATGTATATGTATATGTATATGTATATGTATATGTATATGTATATGTATATGTATATGTATATGTATATGTATATGTATATGTATATGTATATGTATATGTATATGTATATGTATATGTATATGTATATGTATATGTATATGTATATGTATATGTATATGTATATGTATATGTATATGTATATGTATATGTATATGTATATGTATATGTATATGTATATGTATATGTATATGTATATGTATATGTATATGTATATGTATATGTATATGTATATGTATATGTATATGTATATGTATATGTATATGTATATGTATATGTATATGTATATGTATATGTATATGTATATGTATATGTATATGTATATGTATATGTATATGTATATGTATATGTATATGTATATGTATATGTATATGTATATGTATATGTATATGTATATGTATATGTATATGTATATGTAGATGTATATGTATATGTATATGTATATGTATATGTATATGTATATGTATATGTATATGTATATGTATATGTATATGTATATGTATATGTATATGTATATGTATATGTATATGTATATGTATATGTATATGTATATGTATATGTATATGTATATGTATATGTATATGTATATGTATATGTATATGTATATGTATATGTATATGTATATGTATATGTATATGTATATGTATATGTATATGTATATGTATATGTATATGTATATGTATATGTATATGTATATGTATATGTATATGTATATGTATATGTATATGTATATGTATATGTATATGTATATGTATATGTATATGTATATGTATATGTATATGTATATGTATATGTATATGTATATGTATATGTATATGTATATGTATATGTATATGTATATGTATATGTATATGTATATGTATATGTATATGTATATGTATATGTATATGTATATGTATATGTATATGTATATGTATATGTATATGTATATGTATATGTATATGTATATGTATATGTATATGTATATGTATATGTATATGTATATGTATATGTATATGTATATGTATATGTATATGTATATGTATATGTATATGTATATGTATATGTATATGTATATGTATATGTATATGTATATGTATATGTATATGTATATGTATATGTATATGTATATGTATATGTATATGTATATGTATATGTATATGTATATGTATATGTATATGTATATGTATATGTATATGTATATGTATATGTATATGTATATGTATATGTATATGTATATGTATATGTATATGTATATGTATATGTATATGTATATGTATATGTATATGTATATGTATATGTATATGTATATGTATATGTATATGTATATGTATATGTATATGTATATGTATATGTATATGTATATGTATATGTATATGTATATGTATATGTATATGTATATGTATATGTATATGTATATGTATATGTATATGTATATGTATATGTATATGTATATGTATATGTATATGTATATGTATATGTATATGTATATGTATATGTATATGTATATGTATATGTATATGTATATGTATATGTATATGTATATGTATATGTATATGTATATGTATATGTATATGTATATGTATATGTATATGTATATGTATATGTATATGTATATGTATATGTATATGTATATGTATATGTATATGTATATGTATATGTATATGTATATGTATATGTATATGTATATGTATATGTATATGTATATGTATATGTATATGTATATGTATATGTATATGTATATGTATATGTATATGTATATGTATATGTATATGTATATGTATATGTATATGTATATGTATATGTATATGTATATGTATATGTATATGTATATGTATATGTATATGTATATGTATATGTATATGTATATGTATATGTATATGTATATGTATATGTATATGTATATGTATATGTATATGTATATGTATATGTATATGTATATGTATATGTATATGTATATGTATATGTA
>OW026521.1:75679749-75699749 GCA_932274085.1 Protocalliphora azurea | reverse complement strand
TTAATTTACTCCTCAGGTGAATAGCAGAACGATTTTTAATATGAAAGAGTTTGGCGAACTTTGAAAATTTATCTATGCAACTTATGAACTTAAATCCTTGAATCTCAAAAATGTCCACATGCAAAATTTCGCAAGGATACGTAGGAATAGGTGTTGGATGTATTTTTGGTTTAATGGGGTGTCTTTCGTACTTATTCAACTTGCATATTTCGCAATTCTTTGTGTAGTTGTGAATAAGGCTTCCCATGCGGGGAAAATAATAATTTTCCAATATTTGCAAGCCGTTTTCTTTGGCGTTACGATGAGCTCTCTTATGCTCATTTTCTATTATTTCGCAGACCCTTTCTGGGTTAGTGACATCTTCCACCACCCGTTGAGTGATTCTTAGTTTATAGGAAACGAAATGATTTAAATATACTCTATTTAGCAATGGGATAAAACATTCAGGAATTTTTATGCCGTTCACACAGCTTGGGTTTAAGCACCTTTTTAGTGTTTCTGTCAAGGTTTGGGAGGAGATTTGATCTAAAGTAGCATGATGCCTAATAAATCCTGGGTGTGGCTGTATACTACTGTGTAAATCCTTGCCCTGTCGTATTACAATTTGATTTTTAAAAACGTTTAGAGGAGCTTCCACATGAGCAATTAAATCACTGGAATCCTGTTGGGCACTGTGGGCTGTACCGTCATAATCTTCCCGAGCCTCATCAGCTGTTATAGTTTCTGAATCACCTTCTGAGGCTGTAATTGTTTCTTCATCACTAAGCAAATAGACTTGATTTAGGTTTGATTCTAGTCTAGACAATGCGTCCGCCACAACATTCGATTTCCCAGGTTTATACACTAGTTCATAATTATATTCCTCGATTCTAGCCTTCCACCTCTTCAACTTGGCGTTGTGATTCTGATTCCCTAGGGCATAGGTAAGCGGTTGATGATCAGTAAAGATTTTTATTTTTTTGGCACCGTAAAGGTATGATCGTAAATTGTCCAATGCCCAAACAATGGCCAGCATTTCCTTCTCGTTGGTCGCATAATTTTCCTCAGCCGCTTTTAGCGAACGGGAAATGAATGCTATGGGTTTATCTGCCCCCGCAAAATCCTGAGACAAAACTGCTCCAATAGCATAATTGGAAGCATCGGTTGTCAAATTAAAAGGACGGTCGAAGTCCGGAAATGCCAAAACTTCGGATGACACTAATAAGATTTTCAATTCGTTGAAAGCCTTCAGTGCCTCCTCTGTCAATATGATCGGTATTTTCCTAGATCTGTTGGCCTTAACCTGGGCGTTTTCGCCTCGCGTTAGATTGGTTAAAGGCTTAGCAACCTTTGCATAATCTCTGATAAATTTCCTATAATAGGAAGTCATACCGAGGAAACTTTTTAAGTCCTTCAACGTACTAGGCGGAGCTAGATTTTGTATAGCTTCAACTTTCTGAGGATCTGCTCGTATTCCATCTTCTGAGACAATATATCCTAAAAAGGACACTTCCGTTTGGAGGAAATGGGTTTTTTCTAGATTTACCTTGAGGCGAGATTCTAATAATTTCTCAAATACGGTTTCTACATTCTTTAAATGGTCATCAATATCACAACCATAGACAATGATATCGTCTATATACACATAGCATATCTTCCCAATGTGTTCCTTTAATACGTCGTCTATCATTCTTTGGAAAATAGACGGCGCATTTTTCAGTCCAAAGGGTAGTCGCAAAAATTCAAATTTCCCATTTAGGGTGGAAAAGGCGGTTTTATGTATGTCAGAATCTTTCATTGGAATTTGGTGGAATCCTGAAGTCAAATCCAACGTAGTAAAATATTTGGCCTTGCCTAAGCTCGCCAATGTCGAATTGATGTCCGGTATTGGGTAGGTGTCAGAGATGGTCACAGAATTTAGCCTTTTGAAGTCAATCACCATTCTATACTGTTTTTCTCCATTCGGCTTTGGTTTCTTTGGTACGACCCATATCGGAGAATTATAAGGGCTGCTTGAGGGTCTTATTATATTCTGAGCTAATAATTCCGAAATTTGTTCCTCCACAATTGGGCGCATATTTGCTGGATAAGGATAACTTTTGGTGTAGATCGGCTCATCGGTGCTTGTTTTGATTTCGGCTCGAACAGTTGTGGTGACCATTTCACCTGCTTCTAGTGGGCGAAATAATTCATCGTATCTATCAATTAAGTTCCTTAGTTTATGAGCCACCTCTCCTGGAAGGTTTTGCGATATAAAATTTATCTCCCGAGAAAATTTCTCATTCAGAGGCAGAACTACACCTGTCTTAAGGGTCAGGGTGTTATTTTCCCTGTTGATAATAGCACCTAAAGCTTTAAGAGTATCGTCACCTATGATACCGTCAAACGTTTTTAGCCCTGGAAGTATGTAAAATGTTATAATATCCTTAATTCCTATGGATTCGAAAAATCTTCCCTGTAATTTCTGATGTATTTCTAATGTTCCTCCAGCTGTTCTTATCGGAACTGGTTCTCTTAATTGAGTGCCCGTATCGCATAAATGGGAAGCTACAAAGTTTTTGTTCGCACCAGTGTCTATGAGAAACTTTAAGGGCACCCTAGTTTTGGTTATTATTTTTATGTATGGTACGCTTGAAGGGAGGCCCCCTTCATAAAATTTATTTCGGGAATGATTCCATCACTTCCTTGTGTTTCGTCACCATCATATCCTGTGCATTCGGCATTTGCCAAAGTGTCGGAAGTAGGGTGGCTGTGTTCCATCCAAGTATTAAAGAGTTTTTGCCGCTTAAACGGATTCCTAAAATTATCTGATCTGGAACCAGTTTTAAATCCTGAAGGCCTATTCATGTAATTAACTGCCCTGGATTGCATGGAGCTATCTACTTCCATTTTCTCCGCTGGTTTTGGTCCTAAAGGCCTTGGCGGTAGTGGTTGCGGTGCTGAAAAATTATTCCATGGTCTAAAGTTCTTTCCTTGAAATTTATTATATGGTTTTGGTGGCAATTGTGGTCTATATTCAGTTCGCGGCATTACGTTCATGGGGACAGTTATCTGATTCCGACTAACTGGATGCAAATTGATGCTTCTCAAACTCAGGTTTTGCATTTCTAGGCACATAGCGTATGCCTCCGGTAGCGTCTTGGGTCTTTGTACAATTAATAACCTTGAAAGCTCTCCGTTCAAGCCACGAATAAAGACATCTAATGCCCTATTACGATAGGTCTCTATAAGCGCATCTACGGTTTCTTTAGAATAGCTTTCAGTCCTTATCTTATTTATAATTAAGGAGAATTGGTGGTTCACAGCTGCATAGAACTCATCAATCCTAGAGTTTTTCTGTGTCAATTGGTTCAATTGGTGTTCGAGAGTACTTACATCCCTTTTGTCTGCGTAATGAAGTGACAGGCATTCCTTCATTTTGAGCCAGTCCGGCTCAAACACATTATAGGATACAAGTGCAGTGTCAGCGCTTCCTCTTATTTTTTGTCGAATGCTCTGTAATATTGCCCTGTATATGGGCTTGCTCCGGACTATCTCATAGTCGCGCAGAATAGACTCCACACTATGGATCCATGACACATAGTGCGTGGGATTGCCATCAAAAGGCTGCAACTCTTTCACTCGGTCAGGCAATTGAGATATTTCCTTAAGCTCGTATTCAGTTCGAGGAGGTGGAGGTGGTTGAGGGCCAGCCTCTGTTGAAACGGGACCCTGCTCCATTTCTTTAATCTTAGCTTCCAGGACTTTTACTTGTGCAAGAGTTGCATTGAGAGCCCCGGTCATTTCAAGGACTTGTTTTTGTAAAGCCTCCATTCTGATCTTAAAGGATACCTTCCTTGGAACTTCCGTGATTTGCAAAAGATATAGGATTCGCGGGAATATTTAAGTTATATGTTGTAAGGTATTCAATGTAGAATAATAAAAGTATTTAATCTCGAAGGATTACGCAAATTTGAACGAGCACAAGACTTCCAGCACAATTACAGCACTTCAAAAGGGAAGGATTTTTATAATATGATAAGGATTTTTATAATATGATAAGGATTTTGTTTTACAAAAATTAATTGGATTTTTTTTTTATTTAATGGAAAATTTTAAATAAATTTACAGTTCATAAATAATTTTTATTTTAATTTATTTCTTTGGAAAATTTTTAATAAATTTTCAATTTAAAAAATTTAAATAAATATTTTATTAAACAAAATTGTAATATTTTTCTATATAAAGAAATCTACGCTAAATTTGGTATTTATAAGAATTTTCAACAAAATTTTTATTTATAATCTTCGAAAATTTTTTAATTAATAGAAAATATTTCCAGAAATTTTCTTTTGCTAAGAAATGTTCGATAAATATTTTATTTATAGAAACTTTCGATAAATTTTTATGTGAAATTTTTGATATATATTTTTTTATTATTATTTAATTTTTTGTCTGTTAAAGGTATCTACCTGTACATCGGCGACGCTGGAGAAACTGAAATGGAAAAGTAGGGTTGATAAATTTAATAATTATTTCTTTTCGAGTTCAAACTTGGCTTGTTGTTTCTAAAATGAGATGGAAAAATAGGATTAATAGATTTAATAATTACTTCTTTTCGAGTTCGAACTTGGCTTGTGATTTAAGTAAAAACCAAAACAAAAGAATTTTTGTATGCTTTTTTTTCATTAATTTTTATTTAGATTATTTTTACTTCCCATTTCTTACATGGAAGTCCCTTTTTTTTATTTATCTTCATTCTCTAAGGGTTTTGCTTAAATCTAAATCGTATTGTGCTTTTTAAAAAAATTTTTTATATTATTATATCCACTTTTATTTTATAATCCTTGAGATGGAGGATCGTGTAGTCCATTTCCGAGTGGCAGCAGCCAACGTACTGAGGCACGATTTGTCTCACCCTGTGAACCTGCCAACCATGACCCTTTATTACCAGGCGAAAAGTAAGGCTTAATTCCCGTTAAGTAGTGCAGGTTCTCATGTTGACTACAACTTACAGGATTTCCACTCAGTAGCGCAGGTTCTCATGTTAACTACGACTTGTAGAATTTCCGCTCAGTAGCGCAGGTTCTTATGTTAACTACGACTTGCAGGAGTAGCCTTCTTTAGCCCTCTGTAATCTCACGTTTGTGAAAAGGGTACTACGAAGGAGAATTGCACATTTTTCTACCAGGATTAATTATTATTTCGTTATATTGTGACAGTAAAATTTTTTACGCACTGGAGTGCTCGGAGTTCGAGATCGCAGCACGCTGAAACCTTTGGCTTCATATTGGTCACTTTATTTTGTTATAGCACATTTTCCTACCAGGATTAATTATTATTTAGTTATGTTGTGACAATAAAAATTTTTTACGCACTGGAGTGCTCGGAGTTCGAGATCGCAGCACGCTGAAGCCTTTGGCTTCATACTGGTCACTTTATTTTTTTATAGCACATATTAATCACTTTATCTTTATTTTTCTTTATCAGAATATAATTTTTCAATTTTATGCAATATGTTTTTTCACAAGCCAAGTTCACTGTTTCACTTTATTTTGTTATAGCACATATTAATCACTTTATCTTTATTTTTTTTATCAGAATATAATTTTTCAATTTTAAGCAATATGTTTTTTCACAAGCCAAGTTCACTGTTTCACTTTTTTTAATAAGGATCCGGCGCACATCCTTTTACGCGACTGGCCGGTCCCTGCTCGGGCGCCAGTTAATCAAGGACAATTCCTTGATTTAAAAAAATTACTGTCAGGCCACATAGTGGCCTGACAGCTTGTGTACTCACACAACCGTTTTTTAGTAAAACACGTTCTTACTTGTTTGAAGCCAAGAATAGAATTAAATTTTATTTTTACCAATTTAGTTAATTACAATTTCTTAAACTATTGTGGGAAAATGCTTACTCTTTGATTTTATTAAATAATTTAAATACGGATCATATTACAACACGCGCAGACATTTATTCTGTTTGTTGCAATATGATTTCGTAACAATGTTCAATATACTTATTTGTAGGTCATACTGTTCGCTTCAAATAATAAGGGTGTTAACTTGTATATGTATATGTATATGTATATGTATATGTATATGTATATGTATATGTATATGTATATGTATATGTATATGTATATGTATATGTATATGTATATGTATATGTATATGTATATGTATATGTATATGTATATGTATATGTATATGTATATGTATATGTATATGTATATGTATATGTATATGTATATGTATATGTATATGTATATGTATATGTATATGTATATGTATATGTATATGTATATGTATATGTATATGTATATGTATATGTATATGTATATGTATATGTATATGTATATGTATATGTATATGTATATGTATATGTATATGTATATGTATATGTATATGTATATGTATATGTATATGTATATGTATATGTATATGTATATGTATATGTATATGTATATGTATATGTATATGTATATGTATATGTATATGTATATGTATATGTATATGTATATGTATATGTATATGTATATGTATATGTATATGTATATGTATATGTATATGTATATGTATATGTATATGTATATGTATATGTATATGTATATGTATATGTATATGTATATGTATATGTATATGTATATGTATATGTATATGTATATGTATATGTATATGTATATGTATATGTATATGTATATGTATATGTATATGTATATGTATATGTATATGTATATGTATATGTATATGTATATGTATATGTATATGTATATGTATATGTATATGTATATGTATATGTATATGTATATGTATATGTATATGTATATGTATATGTATATGTATATGTATATGTATATGTATATGTATATGTATATGTATATGTATATGTATATGTATATGTATATGTATATGTATATGTATATGTATATGTATATGTATATGTATATGTATATGTATATGTATATGTATATGTATATGTATATGTATATGTATATGTATATGTATATGTATATGTATATGTATATGTATATGTATATGTATATGTATATGTATATGTATATGTATATGTATATGTATATGTATATGTATATGTATATGTATATGTATATGTATATGTATATGTATATGTATATGTATATGTATATGTATATGTATATGTATATGTATATGTATATGTATATGTATATGTATATGTATATGTATATGTATATGTATATGTATATGTATATGTATATGTATATGTATATGTATATGTATATGTATATGTATATGTATATGTATATGTATATGTATATGTATATGTATATGTATATGTATATGTATATGTATATGTATATGTATATGTATATGTATATGTATATGTATATGTATATGTATATGTATATGTATATGTATATGTATATGTATATGTATATGTATATGTATATGTATATGTATATGTATATGTATATGTATATGTATATGTATATGTATATGTATATGTATATGTATATGTATATGTATATGTATATGTATATGTATATGTATATGTATATGTATATGTATATGTATATGTATATGTATATGTATATGTATATGTATATGTATATGTATATGTATATGTATATGTATATGTATATGTATATGTATATGTATATGTATATGTATATGTATATGTATATGTATATGTATATGTATATGTATATGTATATGTATATGTATATGTATATGTATATGTATATGTATATGTATATGTATATGTATATGTATATGTATATGTATATGTATATGTATATGTATATGTATATGTATATGTATATGTATATGTATATGTATATGTATATGTATATGTATATGTATATGTATATGTATATGTATATGTATATGTATATGTATATGTATATGTATATGTATATGTATATGTATATGTATATGTATATGTATATGTATATGTATATGTATATGTATATGTATATGTATATGTATATGTATATGTATATGTATATGTATATGTATATGTATATGTATCTGTATATGTATATGTATATGTATATGTATATGTATATGTATATGTATATGTATATGTATATGTATATGTATATGTATATGTATATGTATATGTATATGTATATGTATATGTATATGTATATGTATATGTATATGTATATGTATATGTATATGTATATGTATATGTATATGTATATGTATATGTATATGTATATGTATATGTATATGTATATGTATATGTATATGTATATGTATATGTATATGTATATGTATATGTATATGTATATGTATATGTATATGTATATGTATATGTATATGTATATGTATATGTATATGTATATGTATATGTATATGTATATGTATATGTATATGTATATGTATATGTATATGTATATGTATATGTATATGTATATGTATATGTATATGTATATGTATATGTATATGTATATGTATATGTATATGTATATGTATATGTATATGTATATGTATATGTATATGTATATGTATATGTATATGTATATGTATATGTATATGTATATGTATATGTATATGTATATGTATATGTATATGTATATGTATATGTATATGTATATGTATATGTATATGTATATGTATATGTATATGTATATGTATATGTATATGTATATGTATATGTATATGTATATGTATATGTATATGTATATGTATATGTATATGTATATGTATATGTATATGTATATGTATATGTATATGTATATGTATATGTATATGTATATGTATATGTATATGTATATGTATATGTATATGTATATGTATATGTATATGTATATGTATATGTATATGTATATGTATATGTATATGTATATGTATATGTATATGTATATGTATATGTATATGTATATGTATATGTATATGTATATGTATATGTATATGTATATGTATATGTATATGTATATGTATATGTATATGTATATGTATATGTATATGTATATGTATATGTATATGTATATGTATATGTATATGTATATGTATATGTATATGTATATGTATATGTATATGTATATGTATATGTATATGTATATGTATATGTATATGTATATGTATATGTATATGTATATGTATATGTATATGTATATGTATATGTATATGTATATGTATATGTATATGTATATGTATATGTATATGTATATGTATATGTATATGTATATGTATATGTATATGTATATGTATATGTATATGTATATGTATATGTATATGTATATGTATATGTATATGTATATGTATATGTATATGTATATGTATATGTATATGTATATGTATATGTATATGTATATGTATATGTATATGTATATGTATATGTATATGTATATGTATATGTATATGTATATGTATATGTATATGTATATGTATATGTATATGTATATGTATATGTATATGTATATGTATATGTATATGTATATGTATATGTATATGTATATGTATATGTATATGTATATGTATATGTATATGTATATGTATATGTATATGTATATGTATATGTATATGTATATGTATATGTATATGTATATGTATATGTATATGTATATGTATATGTATATGTATATGTATATGTATATGTATATGTATATGTATATGTATATGTATATGTATATGTATATGTATATGTATATGTATATGTATATGTATATGTATATGTATATGTATATGTATATGTATATGTATATGTATATGTATATGTATATGTATATGTATATGTATATGTATATGTATATGTATATGTATATGTATATGTATATGTATATGTATATGTATATGTATATGTATATGTATATGTATATGTATATGTATATGTATATGTATATGTATATGTATATGTATATGTATATGTATATGTATATGTATATGTATATGTATATGTATATGTATATGTATATGTATATGTATATGTATATGTATATGTATATGTATATGTATATGTATATGTATATGTATATGTATATGTATATGTATATGTATATGTATATGTATATGTATATGTATATGTATATGTATATGTATATGTATATGTATATGTATATGTATATGTATATGTATATGTATATGTATATGTATATGTATATGTATATGTATATGTATATGTATATGTATATGTATATGTATATGTATATGTATATGTATATGTATATGTATATGTATATGTATATGTATATGTATATGTATATGTATATGTATATGTATATGTATATGTATATGTATATGTATATGTATATGTATATGTATATGTATATGTATATGTATATGTATATGTATATGTATATGTATATGTATATGTATATGTATATGTATATGTATATGTATATGTATATGTATATGTATATGTATATGTATATGTATATGTATATGTATATGTATATGTATATGTATATGTATATGTATATGTATATGTATATGTATATGTATATGTATATGTATATGTATATGTATATGTATATGTATATGTATATGTATATGTATATGTATATGTATATGTATATGTATATGTATATGTATATGTATATGTATATGTATATGTATATGTATATGTATATGTATATGTATATGTATATGTATATGTATATGTATATGTATATGTATATGTATATGTATATGTATATGTATATGTATATGTATATGTATATGTATATGTATATGTATATGTATATGTATATGTATATGTATATGTATATGTATATGTATATGTATATGTATATGTATATGTATATGTATATGTATATGTATATGTATATGTATATGTATATGTATATGTATATGTATATGTATATGTATATGTATATGTATATGTATATGTATATGTATATGTATATGTATATGTATATGTATATGTATATGTATATGTATATGTATATGTATATGTATATGTATATGTATATGTATATGTATATGTATATGTATATGTATATGTATATGTATATGTATATGTATATGTATATGTATATGTATATGTATATGTATATGTATATGTATATGTATATGTATATGTATATGTATATGTATATGTATATGTATATGTATATGTATATGTATATGTATATGTATATGTATATGTATATGTATATGTATATGTATATGTATATGTATATGTATATGTATATGTATATGTATATGTATATGTATATGTATATGTATATGTATATGTATATGTATATGTATATGTATATGTATATGTATATGTATATGTATATGTATATGTATATGTATATGTATATGTATATGTATATGTATATGTATATGTATATGTATATGTATATGTATATGTATATGTATATGTATATGTATATGTATATGTATATGTATATGTATATGTATATGTATATGTATATGTATATGTATATGTATATGTATATGTATATGTATATGTATATGTATATGTATATGTATATGTATATGTATATGTATATGTATATGTATATGTATATGTATATGTATATGTATATGTATATGTATATGTATATGTATATGTATATGTATATGTATATGTATATGTATATGTATATGTATATGTATATGTATATGTATATGTATATGTATATGTATATGTATATGTATATGTATATGTATATGTATATGTATATGTATATGTATATGTATATGTATATGTATATGTATATGTATATGTATATGTATATGTATATGTATATGTATATGTATATGTATATGTATATGTATATGTATATGTATATGTATATGTATATGTATATGTATATGTATATGTATATGTATATGTATATGTATATGTATATGTATATGTATATGTATATGTATATGTATATGTATATGTATATGTATATGTATATGTATATGTATATGTATATGTATATGTATATGTATATGTATATGTATATGTATATGTATATGTATATGTATATGTATATGTATATGTATATGTATATGTATATGTATATGTATATGTATATGTATATGTATATGTATATGTATATGTATATGTATATGTATATGTATATGTATATGTATATGTATATGTATATGTATATGTATATGTATATGTATATGTATATGTATATGTATATGTATATGTATATGTATATGTATATGTATATGTATATGTATATGTATATGTATATGTATATGTATATGTATATGTATATGTATATGTATATGTATATGTATATGTATATGTATATGTATATGTATATGTATATGTATATGTATATGTATATGTATATGTATATGTATATGTATATGTATATGTATATGTATATGTATATGTATATGTATATGTATATGTATATGTATATGTATATGTATATGTATATGTATATGTATATGTATATGTATATGTATATGTATATGTATATGTATATGTATATGTATATGTATATGTATATGTATATGTATATGTATATGTATATGTATATGTATATGTATATGTATATGTATATGTATATGTATATGTATATGTATATGTATATGTATATGTATATGTATATGTATATGTATATGTATATGTATATGTATATGTGTATATGTATATGTATATGTATATGTATATGTATATGTGTATATGTATATGTATATGTATATGTATATGTATATGTATATGTATATGTATATGTATATGTATATGTATATGTATATGTATATGTATATGTATATGTATATGTATATGTATATGTATATGTATATGTATATGTATATGTATATGTATATGTATATGTATATGTATATGTATATGTATATGTATATGTATATGTATATGTATATGTATATGTATATGTATATGTATATGTATATGTATATGTATATGTATATGTATATGTATATGTATATGTATATGTATATGTATATGTATATGTATATGTATATGTATATGTATATGTATATGTATATGTATATGTATATGTATATGTATATGTATATGTATATGTATATGTATATGTATATGTATATGTATATGTATATGTATATGTATATGTATATGTATATGTATATGTATATGTATATGTATATGTATATGTATATGTATATGTATATGTATATGTATATGTATATGTATATGTATATGTATATGTATATGTATATGTATATGTATATGTATATGTATATGTATATGTATATGTATATGTATATGTATATGTATATGTATATGTATATGTATATGTATATGTATATGTATATGTATATGTATATGTATATGTATATGTATATGTATATGTATATGTATATGTATATGTATATGTATATGTATATGTATATGTATATGTATATGTATATGTATATGTATATGTATATGTATATGTATATGTATATGTATATGTATATGTATATGTATATGTATATGTATATGTATATGTATATGTATATGTATATGTATATGTATATGTATATGTATATGTATATGTATATGTATATGTATATGTATATGTATATGTATATGTATATGTATATGTATATGTATATGTATATGTATATGTATATGTATATGTATATGTATATGTATATGTATATGTATATGTATATGTATATGTATATGTATATGTATATGTATATGTATATGTATATGTATATGTATATGTATATGTATATGTATATGTATATGTATATGTATATGTATATGTATATGTATATGTATATGTATATGTATATGTATATGTATATGTATATGTATATGTATATGTATATGTATATGTATATGTATATGTATATGTATATGTATATGTATATGTATATGTATATGTATATGTATATGTATATGTATATGTATATGTATATGTATATGTATATGTATATGTATATGTATATGTATATGTATATGTATATGTATATGTATATGTATATGTATATGTATATGTATATGTATATGTATATGTATATGTATATGTATATGTATATGTATATGTATATGTATATGTATATGTATATGTATATGTATATGTATATGTATATGTATATGTATATGTATATGTATATGTATATGTATATGTATATGTATATGTATATGTATATGTATATGTATATGTATATGTATATGTATATGTATATGTATATGTATATGTATATGTATATGTATATGTATATGTATATGTATATGTATATGTATATGTATATGTATATGTATATGTATATGTATATGTATATGTATATGTATATGTATATGTATATGTATATGTATATGTATATGTATATGTATATGTATATGTATATGTATATGTATATGTATATGTATATGTATATGTATATGTATATGTATCTGTATATGTATATGTATATGTATATGTATATGTATATGTATATGTATATGTATATGTATATGTATATGTATATGTATATGTATATGTATATGTATATGTATATGTATATGTATATGTATATGTATATGTATATGTATATGTATATGTATATGTATATGTATATGTATATGTATATGTATATGTATATGTATATGTATATGTATATGTATATGTATATGTATATGTATATGTATATGTATATGTATATGTATATGTATATGTATATGTATATGTATATGTATATGTATATGTATATGTATATGTATATGTATATGTATATGTATATGTATATGTATATGTATATGTATATGTATATGTATATGTATATGTATATGTATATGTATATGTATATGTATATGTATATGTATATGTATATGTATATGTATATGTATATGTATATGTATATGTATATGTATATGTATATGTATATGTATATGTATATGTATATGTATATGTATATGTATATGTATATGTATATGTATATGTATATGTATATGTATATGTATATGTATATGTATATGTATATGTATATGTATATGTATATGTATATGTATATGTATATGTATATGTATATGTATATGTATATGTATATGTATATGTATATGTATATGTATATGTATATGTATATGTATATGTATATGTATATGTATATGTATATGTATATGTATATGTATATGTATATGTATATGTATATGTATATGTATATGTATATGTATATGTATATGTATATGTATATGTATATGTATATGTATATGTATATGTATATGTATATGTATATGTATATGTATATGTATATGTATATGTATATGTATATGTATATGTATATGTATATGTATATGTATATGTATATGTATATGTATATGTATATGTATATGTATATGTATATGTATATGTATATGTATATGTATATGTATATGTATATGTATATGTATATGTATATGTATATGTATATGTATATGTATATGTATATGTATATGTATATGTATATGTATATGTATATGTATATGTATATGTATATGTATATGTATATGTATATGTATATGTATATGTATATGTATATGTATATGTATATGTATATGTATATGTATATGTATATGTATATGTATATGTATATGTATATGTATATGTATATGTATATGTATATGTATATGTATATGTATATGTATATGTATATGTATATGTATATGTATATGTATATGTATATGTATATGTATATGTATATGTATATGTATATGTATATGTATATGTATATGTATATGTATATGTATATGTATATGTATATGTATATGTATATGTATATGTATATGTATATGTATATGTATATGTATATGTATATGTATATGTATATGTATATGTATATGTATATGTATATGTATATGTATATGTATATGTATATGTATATGTATATGTATATGTATATGTATATGTATATGTATATGTATATGTATATGTATATGTATATGTATATGTATATGTATATGTATATGTATATGTATATGTATATGTATATGTATATGTATATGTATATGTATATGTATATGTATATGTATATGTATATGTATATGTATATGTATATGTATATGTATATGTATATGTATATGTATATGTATATGTATATGTATATGTATATGTATATGTATATGTATATGTATATGTATATGTATATGTATATGTATATGTATATGTATATGTATATGTATATGTATATGTATATGTATATGTATATGTATATGTATATGTATATGTATATGTATATGTATATGTATATGTATATGTATATGTATATGTATATGTATATGTATATGTATATGTATATGTATATGTATATGTATATGTATATGTATATGTATATGTATATGTATATGTATATGTATATGTATATGTATATGTATATGTATATGTATATGTATATGTATATGTATATGTATATGTATATGTATATGTATATGTATATGTATATGTATATGTATATGTATATGTATATGTATATGTATATGTATATGTATATGTATATGTATATGTATATGTATATGTATATGTATATGTATATGTATATGTATATGTATATGTATATGTATATGTATATGTATATGTATATGTATATGTATATGTATATGTATATGTATATGTATATGTATATGTATATGTATATGTATATGTATATGTATATGTATATGTATATGTATATGTATATGTATATGTATATGTATATGTATATGTATATGTATATGTATATGTATATGTATATGTATATGTATATGTATATGTATATGTATATGTATATGTATATGTATATGTATATGTATATGTATATGTATATGTATATGTATATGTATATGTATATGTATATGTATATGTATATGTATATGTATATGTATATGTATATGTATATGTATATGTATATGTATATGTATATGTATATGTATATGTATATGTATATGTATATGTATATGTATATGTATATGTATATGTATATGTATATGTATATGTATATGTATATGTATATGTATATGTATATGTATATGTATATGTATATGTATATGTATATGTATATGTATATGTATATGTATATGTATATGTATATGTATATGTATATGTATATGTATATGTATATGTATATGTATATGTATATGTATATGTATATGTATATGTATATGTATATGTATATGTATATGTATATGTATATGTATATGTATATGTATATGTATATGTATATACATATACATATACATATACATATACATATACATATACATATACATATACATATACATATACATATACATATACATATACATATACATATACATATACATATACATATACATATACATATACATATACATATACATATACATATACATATACATATACATATACATATACATATACATATACATATACATATACATATACATATACATATACATATACATATACATATACATATACATATACATATACATATACATATACATATACATATACATATACATATACATATACATATACATATACATATACATATACATATACATATACATATACATATACATATACATATACAGATACATATACATATACATATACATATACATATACATATACATATACATATACATATACATATACATATACATATACATATACATATACATATACATATACATATACATATACATATACATATACATATACATATACATATACATATACATATACATATACATATACATATACATATACATATACATATACATATACATATACATATACATATACATATACATATACATATACATATACATATACATATACATATACATATACATATACATATACATATACATATACATATACATATACATATACATATACATATACATATACATATACATATACATATACATATACATATACATATACATATACATATACATATACATATACATATACATATACATATACATATACATATACATATACATATACATATACATATACATATACATATACATATACATATACATATACATATACATATACATATACATATACATATACATATACATATACATATACATATACATATACATATACATATACATATACATATACATATACATATACATATACATATACATATACATATACATATACATATACATATACATATACATATACATATACATATACATATACATATACATATACATATACATATACATATACATATACATATACATATACATATACATATACATATACATATACATATACATATACATATACATATACATATACATATACATATACATATACATATACATATACATATACATATACATATACATATACATATACATATACATATACATATACATATACATATACATATACATATACATATACATATACATATACATATACATATACATATACATATACATATACATATACATATACATATACATATACATATACATATACATATACATATACATATACATATACATATACATATACATATACATATACATATACATATACATATACATATACATATACATATACATATACATATACATATACATATACATATACATATACATATACATATACATATACATATACATATACATATACATATACATATACATATACATATACATATACATATACATATACATATACATATACATATACATATACATATACATATACATATACATATACATATACATATACATATACATATACATATACATATACATATACATATACATATACATATACATATACATATACATATACATATACATATACATATACATATACATATACATATACATATACATATACATATACATATACATATACATATACATATACATATACATATACATATACATATACATATACATATACATATACATATACATATACATATACATATACATATACATATACATATACATATACATATACATATACATATACATATACATATACATATACATATACATATACATATACATATACATATACATATACATATACATATACATATACATATACATATACATATACATATACATATACATATACATATACATATACATATACATATACATATACATATACATATACATATACATATACATATACATATACATATACATATACATATACATATACATATACATATACATATACATATACATATACATATACATATACATATACATATACATATACATATACATATACATATACATATACATATACATATACATATACATATACATATACATATACATATACATATACATATACATATACATATACATATACATATACATATACATATACATATACATATACATATACATATACATATACATATACATATACATATACATATACATATACATATACATATACATATACATATACATATACATATACATATACATATACATATACATATACATATACATATACATATACATATACATATACATATACATATACATATACATATACATATACATATACATATACATATACATATACATATACATATACATATACATATACATATACATATACATATACATATACATATACATATACATATACATATACATATACATATACATATACATATACATATACATATACATATACATATACATATACATATACATATACATATACATATACATATACATATACATATACATATACATATACATATACATATACATATACATATACATATACATATACATATACATATACATATACATATACATATACATATACATATACATATACATATACATATACATATACATATACATATACATATACATATACATATACATATACATATACATATACATATACATATACATATACATATACATATACATATACATATACATATACATATACATATACATATACATATACATATACATATACATATACATATACATATACATATACATATACATATACATATACATATACATATACATATACATATACATATACATATACATATACATATACATATACATATACATATACATATACATATACATATACATATACATATACATATACATATACATATACATATACATATACATATACATATACATATACATATACATATACATATACATATACATATACATATACATATACATATACATATACATATACATATACATATACATATACATATACATATAC
>OW026521.1:75202249-75674749 GCA_932274085.1 Protocalliphora azurea | reverse complement strand
ACATATACATATACATATACATATACATATACATATACATATACATATACATATACATATACATATACATATACATATACATATACATATACATATACATATACATATACATATACATATACATATACATATACATATACATATACATATACATATACATATACATATACATATACATATACATATACATATACATATACATATACATATACATATACATATACATATACATATACATATACATATACATATACATATACATATACATATACATATACATATACATATACATATACATATACATATACATATACATATACATATACATATACATATACATATACATATACATATACATATACATATACATATACATATACATATACATATACATATACATATACATATACATATACATATACATATACATATACATATACATATACATATACATATACATATACATATACATATACATATACATATACATATACATATACATATACATATACATATACATATACATATACATATACATATACATATACATATACATATACATATACATATACATATACATATACATATACATATACATATACATATACATATACATATACATATACATATACATATACATATACATATACATATACATATACATATACATATACATATACATATACATATACATATACATATACATATACATATACATATACATATACATATACATATACATATACATATACATATACATATACATATACATATACATATACATATACATATACATATACATATACATATACATATACATATACATATACATATACATATACATATACATATACATATACATATACATATACATATACATATACATATACATATACATATACATATACATATACATATACATATACATATACATATACATATACATATACATATACATATACATATACATATACATATACATATACATATACATATACATATACATATACATATACATATACATATACATATACATATACATATACATATACATATACATATACATATACATATACATATACATATACATATACATATACATATACATATACATATACATATACATATACATATACATATACATATACATATACATATACATATACATATACATATACATATACATATACATATACATATACATATACATATACATATACATATACATATACATATACATATACATATACATATACATATACATATACATATACATATACATATACATATACATATACATATACATATACATATACATATACATATACATATACATATACATATACATATACATATACATATACATATACATATACATATACATATACATATACATATACATATACATATACATATACATATACATATACATATACATATACATATACATATACATATACATATACATATACATATACATATACATATACATATACATATACATATACATATACATATACATATACATATACATATACATATACATATACATATACATATACATATACATATACATATACATATACATATACATATACATATACATATACATATACATATACATATACATATACATATACATATACATATACATATACATATACATATACATATACATATACATATACATATACATATACATATACATATACATATACATATACATATACATATACATATACATATACATATACATATACATATACATATACGTATACATATACATATACATATACATATACATATACATATACGTATACATATACATATACATATACATATACATATACGTATACATATACATATACATATACATATACATATACGTATACATATACATATACATATACATATACATATACATATACATATACATATACATATACATATACATATACATATACATATACATATACATATACATATACATATACATATACATATACATATACATATACATATACATATACATATACATATACATATACATATACATATACATATACACATATACATATATTATGGCCGAGTTTTTTTTAGTTTTTTTTTTAAATTTGGAAGCCTTAATTTATCCGATAAAAAGTTATACCCAGCAAAAACTTCCTCTGCCTAATAACGAGTTAAAATTCTATTATAATAACGCTACACTACTTACACTTTAGCAACTTAACTCATTATTTTAACAAGGGTGATGTAATTACCATATATACTTCCAAACAGGATCTTAATTAATTACTTTAATATAAATGCATATAAATCTGCTCAATAGTTAAACGTAATGCAGTGAAAAGTTGACTGTTGACAGAAAACAACTTCTAGATAGACGGGACGTCGATGCTGACGTTGCGTTGAAAAGCATGCCGTTTGTTAACTATATGCATTACCAAGTTTTTGCTGGGTATTAATCTGAACTTGAAACTTTAAAAAATTTAATATTTTTGAGATTATCTGCCAAAATGTTGGTAATTTTCTTAAACGCCTGAAATATTTTTGCTTCCGGTCCATAAAATTTTGTAATAGTTTCAAAAAAAAAAAAAAAAATCTTAACGTAAATGCGTGTAAATCAAAATCAAAAATTGCCCCAAAGCCCTGTTCAAACTTATTCAATTTTGAAGAAGCTTTTTCATTTTTTTTTTTTTTTTTTTTTTAATTCTCAAATGTCAAAAAGAAAAAATATATTGGCTATATACTACTATATTGGCTATATATGTTGGTTAAACTCACAAAAACTATTTTCTGAAACACGCTTCTTACAACGGCTGGATGATCATTTTAATTAAAAAATCAATTTTTAAAACAAGTTTTCCCAGACTGAGATCTTGCGTATTTTGAAAAAGTGAGAGTTTTTTCCCTGATTTTAAAATAAGTTTATCTGTATTGTGCCAAAATTTCATTGGAATAACAGCACTTGTTTAAATTTTATTTAGATCCAAATATTAACATAATTTCTCAAAAATATATTATTAAAACCCAAATCTAAAGCTTTTCGAGTCATATTTAGATATTTCCAACAGTTCACAAGTTAAAGAATTATTTTTCAAAAAAAAAAAGCGTTTTGGGTCGGCGTTTGTCGAAACCACTAAATAAGAAAACAAGAAAACAAGGTTTGAATAGATATCTACCCTCATGATATTTTATTGTTAAAACGTAACTTAAATGATTGTGTTTAATTATCATTTTAAAATTGGTTTAAAAAAGCTATTCAAAACGTGTTGTTACAAAATATGAAAAAATTCCACTAAAGTACTAAAGTATTATTACAACTAGAGGGAAGAATATATTTTCAATACAAAATCAATATTAGGTTAATATATAATAGCCGATATTCCTATTAATTTATGTTTAAATTAAAAAGTGCCGACTATAAAACATTCTGAACTTAGGGACACTTTCCCCACAAGAATATTTTACCATTTTTTTTTTATTTAGAATAACTCTTTCATTTCACAAAACAAAAAAATAAAAAATATAATAATAAATATAAAAAATTGAGTTCAATACAATATATTTTATTAATGGATTTTTTATTTACTTATTTCTCTCCTTTTTTATTTTTTATACTTATAAACACAAATTAATTTGTTTATAAATTCAATCATACATTTATACTTCTAGCTAAAAGAATAACACATATTCGCAGATCACAACAAAAATTTATAACAGTGTCAACGTATAAATTTACTCTCACAAAATGTAAGAACTCACCAAACTATCTGCATAAAAGTGTCCTCTCAATCTGCCTGGGGCTGCTTTTACACATCCAAAAAATTTACATTAACATAAACTTGAACATTTACTATTAACATGATGTTAGTGTTAATTATAGGTGAGGACCGAGAGCTAAATATTTTTTTTTTTTTTTCTTTTAAGAACTTGAGATTATTTATCGATCTTCGATAAATATATTTGATATATTTGCAATGTTTTATAAATAAAAGATAAATGCGAAAAAGTGTCATAAGGGCTTAAGTGTCGTTTTTTAAATAGAATAAAATTTCAGACTCTTTTTAAACTGCATTGCATATAAGAGAATCTATTTAAGAGCATATCCTTGCCTCCTCGCTTCTAGTGGATGATTGAAAGCAAGGCCTTGCCTCCAACGACACGTTATGTAAGATGAAACGAGTGTACAATGCTCTTTAGTACTTCTTTCTCCTTGGGTATATGTTGATAATACATATAAAGCAGTAAATACATATTGTTCCTGCGCTGGCTACATTACATATGAGAAGTCTTTGGATTTCTTTTATTATTGCATTTAAAAGTCCTATTGGTGATACAAATGACGACAAAAGCATTTGGTGATATCTAAACTTGTTTTTGATTTAGAAAAATTACCTCTGTGATACCATGTAGAAAATTCTCCAAACATACCTACATATGTATGTGCAACATTTTTTTTATATAAATGTACCACTAAAAGGTATAGAATACTTCATCGCATATTAAATTAAATAAAAAGAGAATACGTTTGAAACAACTTGATCAAATTTCAGCTTTCCACGTTGGTTGGAACAAGATGCAATTTATGTTAATGATCACAGAACAAATCTTTGAAAAAAGTTTCTCACCAATATTAGTGGTAAATATATATCAAACGATAGCAGAAAAAAATTATTAATTATTAGAAACAATTCTTAACATTCTTTTAAAATTTGTTAATGGTAAAGATAAAAATGTCATTTTATTAAAAAGATATCTAATACATAAAAGAATTAGAAATAAGAAAACTTTATTAAAAATTTTAGTAACAAAATAATATTTATCCTTTACAATGACTTCTTTAAAAAATTACAAAAATGGATTTAGTAATTTTTCTTTTGCTATCATATACCATTAAAATCGATGAGAAATAAATTTTATGATTTTTTTTTTTTCTGTGGTCAATAGCGTAAATGTTACAATCATCATAGGAAGTTAAAATTTTGTAAGAATGTTACAAATAATATTCCTTTCGATATTTAACGTTTGTCTTTTTATAAAGTTTTTAGAAGCAAGAAAATTCTTCAATAAAAATTTTTCTACAAAATTACTCTACATATGTGGTTTCTTTCTTTCATTCTTAAACTAAGTATTGCTTCCAATGTTTATTTTTCAAGGAATCTCACATACATCTTGTTAAATTGACACGGTTATTGCGACTAGCCCGCTTACTACAAAAAATGGATAGATATTCCCAATACACTGCAATGATTTTGACATTGTTAATGTTACTATTTTCACTGGTGGCTCATTGGTTAGCTTGTATCTGGTATGTCGTAGCAGAAAAAGAAAACATAATGAACGAAAATGGATGGGATATTGGTAAGTATTTAATTACAATATATAAAGTTCGTATTGTTCATGTATACAAAAAAAAAAGAATACGTAGATAATATCTCCTATTATTTGCTGCTATTCTGAGTGAACTTTTGTTGAATCTTACATATACAGTGTATCAGTAAAGTATTTTGCCTAAGAAAAATTACTTTGAATTAAAAAAAAAAGATGCTAGTTTTAAAACAGATTTTAGGAAAAATTAATTATTATACCCTACACCACCATAGGTGGTTGGGTTATTATGCGTTTGTGCTGATGTTTGTAACGCACAGAAGAAACCTTGTGCACAAAGTACAAGTAACAATTTTGAAGATAATTCAATTTTTATGAAGATCGCTCCATAATTTACCATAGCTCCCATATAAGCCCACTTTCGGGAATCACCCTAAAGTGTATAAATTCATATAAATTCATGAATTTTGATGGACATACACAACGATGTGGACTTGACCGACTATATCTTTCTTACTTGCTTTTTATTATTAAGTATAAAAATAGAGATCTTAAATACTAATAATATTTTTAAAAAACAAATATCATATTAATAGTTCAGGAGTTTTTTAACGTTTTATAAATTTATCATTACTTTTTTATCCCACACATAGAAAACAGTTTCATTATGTATTTACTAGCTATTTCTACCCGGCGTTGCCCAGGTTATCCGATATATATAAAAAAATATGAAAATGAAACCTTAAATTAGGTTACGAATTTTATCCGATCAGCGGTTATCGCCTAGAATCAGGGATAATAAATACGATTTTCACTATTGTACTAAATTTAGTAAAAAAAAATGTACTTTTTGGGTCGTAATTGCACTAAAATGGTAATAACTTCTTTAAAATATGTTACGATCTAAATACAATATCTTTCGGAAATTTCCCTTGAGTTATTAAACAAATTTTTAAATTAATAGATATCTTTTAAGTTGGACATGAAAAGTTTTAAAAAGGTTACGTTTGACCATACCGCAAGTTTCAAAATCGATAAGAGCGTTAAACGAGGACTTAACAACAGAAAGAATACTTGTATCGGGTCCTTAAATAATACCTAATCCAAAGCAAATAATAATATTCAGATTCGACTTAAAATAAAGTTCTAAAAGTTTTACCAAAAGTTGTGAATTCAAAATCAAATAAGAAATGAAGCTTCGAACAAAGCCAAAAAAAACAACATTACCTTAAGAATGATATGAATTTGTATGGCGAATTTTCGGTTGGAAGTAAATTTTTGACACGAAAAGCGCTCTTTTCAGTGCTGAAAAAGAAGCAAATATTTTAGGTATAGAGTAGTAGGGAAGGCAATAGTTGTTTTTGTTTTTAATGAGCAGTAATTTTTGAAGAGCAATTTTAAAGAGGAAATTGTTTTTATGAAACTGAAAACCAGTATATGCACTAATAGGAGGAAAAATTGTTTTGCATTTTATGAAATTGAAAACCAATGTACTTATTTTGTATAATAATAATAATAATAATAATAATAGTAATAACAACAACAATAATAATAATAATAATAATAATAATAATAATAATAATAATAATAATATATGTATGTAATTATGTTAAAAGTACATACAAACAATTTAACAGGGAGACAATTTTTTACACTTTTATTTGTGAAGAAATTAAAAACTGATAACTTGTATAGCGTTTGAGTATTTTTGGTTTATTCATTAACATATATTTATAAGGTTATTTTAGTTTTTGTAAGGTGGAAAATAGACTTGAGAATTGTTTTGTTTATATGGAAAAAATAACCTTGGGTAAAGTTTTTGACATTAATAAAGATATATTTTATTTTATTGAGTATGGTCATGATTAATTTTGAATATTCTAATAACAAATTAAGAGGGAGTATTTTTTTATTCATATTAAATATTTTTCATATCCAGAATACTTTTAAAATTAGTTTATGGCTCAATATTTATGTATTTATAATATTTTCTCAATTTGAAATATTAAGAGATATATCCAAATTACTCTTTCTGGAGATAAATTAGATTAAATATAAATATAAATGTCTGAACTAAAATTATTTTTATCAGTAAATAAACTTTTCAAAAGGCGGAACAAAAAATGGTATTGAATAAAATTACAAATGCTGATATTGTTGCGGCTTTCAATAAATTAAAAACAAGACCATATCAAGCAGCAAAGGATTTACTACCATCAAAGCCATATAAGGTATTAAGTATGTTCCACCATAAGAATAAATATGGAAATGTGGTGATGGCAGCGCTTGAAGAGGGAATGTTGTATCTTCAAAAACGATAAAATAATTTGGAAGATAAGGTAACAGATGGAGTAATAATGAACAATTTACTTTAAGGAGGAAGTTAGATAATGGTTTATATGTTTTGGAATTGGAAGAGGTAGTCAAATATATTAATTTTAAAGTAAAAAAAAAAAATAATGCGACATTAAAAAATTTTTTGGTTTTGTTTTTTTTTTTTTTTTCTTTATAATAACTTTTAGCAATTTTGAACTTGGTAAGGATCTTGTGAATTTTGAATTTCAGAAATAATTTCAGTAACTAATTGACTATCTATCAAGAACAACATATTCAGAATAATGGAACGATCCAACAACACTAAAATTAGATCAAATATATATTTCAAATAAGGGTCAAATTTAAGAAATCTTAATACTGCCGCCTATATATATTCCACTATTCCCCGCATTGCATGATGGTCGTGATAAAATTTCCTACATCTGATATTGGTTATTTTTTGGAGGTAGATTTTGAACATTCACACTATTTACATGAATTTCATAATGATGTACCCTTTTGCCCAAAAAATAAATTTGTTGGTGAATCTAAATATAAGAAGTTGATTGCAGACCTAACACCAAATATAAAATATCAGATACATTATAGGGTTCTTAAAAAATGTTTAAAGAATGGATTAATATTAAAAAAAAAATTTACACAGAGCATTAAAATTTCAACAATCTCCATGGCTAAAAACATATATAGATTTGAACATATATCACAGAACAAGAGCAAATATTGCTTTTGAAAAAGATTTTTTTAAATTATTATATAATTCTGTATATGGAAAATGTTCATAAATGCAAAGATATAATTGTTACAGATTGGGAAACAACAAGGCGTAATCATTTAGGAGCTAGAGCATTAATTTCAAAGCCTAATTCTTGAGTATAACTCAATTTTCAGAAAATTTGTTTTGCAATTCAGTTAAAGGTTATGCAAATAACTTACAAGAAACCAATTTATTTAGGCTTTGCTGTGTTGGAACTCTCAAAATGGAAAATGTATGATTTTCATTATCAATACATGAAATCTAAATTTCAATCGAATTTAACCTTGAATCATATGTATACAGACTCATTCATATACATTTTAAAAAAACAGATGATTTTTATAGTGATATTTGCGAGGATATTGCTTTAAGGCTTGATACATCAGAGTATCATCCCAATAACATATTTAAACTCCCAATATTAAATAAGAAAGTTCTAGGCATGATGAAAGATGAGAATAGCGGGAAAATTATGAAAGAATTTGTGGAACTTCGATCAAAAATACATTCATTCAAAACAGTTGACATGGAAGAAGTAAAGAAGTCTAAAGTTGTTAAAAAATCATGTATGAAAAATTTATCAATAATAAACAACAAAAGGTCATTATTTGAAAGAAAAGTAATTTATTATACAATGGATACATTTAGATCGAAGTTTCATCAGCTGTATACACAGAAATTGCATAAAGTTGTCTTGAGTTATGCGGATAATAAAAGAATTATTGCTTCTGACCAAATAAGTACTTACGCGCGAGGACATTTTAGACTTCAAAGTGACTTTGATAATTTTTTAAGGAGATAGATGACGATATTTTCTTGAATATTGTTAGTGAATATATAGAATTTATAAAAGACTCATCAGATGATGAATATTTAATAAATGTAGATGTTTAAGTTGTACATTTAATAATTTAAATACTTTCATATTTTCTAATTTTATTTAAAGTTTACATAAGTAGAACTTCAAATGTATATATTTCTATTGAATAGAGTTAACTCCTTAAGATATTATTAAAATATATATTTTAATGAAAATGACACTGATATTTATGTTATCACAATGAAACAATAATAAATATATATCTTTTATTATATAATAAATGTGTTTTATTTTTAAATATTTTTCCATTGTACATTTTCTATTTCATAATCTAACATTTTACGATTTCTAGTTAGTCGAGGAGAATATTGATATGGTAAAGTTGATTGCTTCAAATTTTTGTGATTTTCATCCTTTGACAATATTCTTATTTTTGGTGTTCCATTATTTGAAAAATGTTTAAGTCGTTTAGCTGCTGAAGAGGCAGAAGTAGGATTAAGTTTTTGTACTGTTGTATAACTTTCATTAGTATAAATTTCCTCAGGTAAATTTATATTAAATTGTGTTCCTACACTACTTGACTCTGGTTGCATTGTTTGAGTTTCAATATGTTTCTTATATATTTTCCTAGTTTGTGTTTCATTATCACGTAGGTTACTCAATTTAGAACTTTTAGTTTTATGAGAAGATGATATTTGTCTTCCAATTAAATATTTGGCTAATTCATGTTTAATATAATTCCATTTATTTATATCTTTTAGTATGTGTGAACCATATATTGGTATTAGTTTTCGATGTAGAAAATTAGAATAAGAATATTTAATTTTAAATTTATCGTAAGTTGATGAATTAAGAACTATTAATTTGGATAAATTATTTGACATTTTCTAAAATTTTTCCAATAACTCCACTAAAAACGGATGAAATAATAATTGACAGAAATCCTCCTTTTTGAATTAGACGTTTCCTCTTTTGTTTCATTAAGGTTTCTGGTGAACAAACTTTTCTAATTGTATTTTTATTTATCGTAAGTTGATGAATTAAGAACTATTAATTTGGATAAATTATTTGACATTTTCTAAAATTTTTCCAATAACTCCACTAAAAACGGATGAAATAATAATTGATAGAAATCCTCCTTTTTGAATTAGACGTTTCCTCTTTTGTTTCATTAAGGTTTCTGGTGAACAAACTTTTCTAATTGTATTTTTATTTGGTTTTATTTTGTCAAGAACTGTTTCATTGATTTTATGGTTCTTATTAATTATATTGAAAAGTATTTCATTTATTGTTTTAATAACAACATCATCAGTTTCAGTACTTCATTTCGTAGTTTAGAATATGTTTTTTCTCTTTCAACAGTTTTAGGTTCGAGGTCATTGTTTATATTTGCAAATATTAAATAGTGACTTTTATTGAAAATATCCGTTCTAAATCTTAATGCGTTGTGTATATGTTGAGTGAGATCAATTAGTAAATAACCATGAATCTGATAGTTACAGTTATTATATACAACAACCAGAGCTTTTGCGTTTGCTGGGTATACTTGGAGAGTTAAATATTAAAATTGTAACGTATCCCTAGGATTTTTAAACATAACTAAATATTTAGAGTTTAAAGAAATATCTCTGGAATAAGCAGCTTTATGAAAAATGTTTTGTGTTACTAAAATCATAGCTAAATTTCTATGACGAGATCCCTTAGTAAAAAGTTCACACACTTTTTTATTAGATGATTCAAGCATTAATTCATACAATATTAATAAAGCCGATTAATATTTTGCAGTAGCAAAATCCTCCGGAATGTAGAGTTTGTACATTGTTAATTCTCGGAAGAGAATTTTTTCTACGTTTTTGTATATTAAATATTAATTTTTTTTCAAATTCATAATAAATATGGATTTTCCACAACCAGAGGGACCACAAATCATCATAGTAAATGGATATATAAACTATTGAAACATGTTTACACTTTAATACACGACATTTAAATGAAGTGAAGCATTAACATTCTATAAATATAAATATGAGCAAAAGAATTCATGTTAATTATCTACATCGTCAAGCGAGAAAGAGCTTTCAGCGCCGACGATTTATTCAAAAGGGTATTTTAGATACATGGCAGATTGACTTAGTGGAAATGATACCGTATGCAAAATTTAATAAAGATTTTAAATATATGCTTACTGTAACTGATGTATTTTCAAAGTATGCATACACATTACCATTAAAGACTAAAACAGGAATAGAAATTTCGAAAGCATTAAAACATATTATAAAATTAAACAAAGGAAAATCTCCCAAAAATACACATTCTGATCAAGGAAAAAAACTTTAAAACTCCAATGAAAGAATATAAAATTAACCATTACCACACTTTTTCAAGTATGAAGGCATCAATTTAATAGAATTTTAAAACATAAAATGTGGAAAAAATTTAGTATGCAGGGAAATTATAAATGGATAGATATATTAAATAAATTATTAAAAGAATATAATTCTTCATATCATCGTTCTATGAAAACAACACCCAATTCAGTTAATAAGAAAAATGAACAAAAGCTTCTTAATACTATATACAGTAATTTGAAGGTTTTCAAAGGAGGAAAATATAAAATAAGTGATTTAGTTAGCATTAGTAAATATAAAAATCATTTTGAAAATTTACATAACCAATCCTATAACCTATTGCCTTGTAGATTTTAATGGAAATATAATTGTTAAAAACAAAAGCTCCAAAAGTAATGTATCCACAAAAAAAAAAAATAGATTTAGGTGATAACAAATCAAATCCTTTAAATAATTTAAAGAATGATCCCTCACAAACAAATTTAGCAACAGAAAAGAAAGACAACGAATTTGATTCTTATACTAGTAGACATGAATTAGAAAACGTTGAAAAGTATTCCATTTTAACCTGTGAAAGATATTCTATTTAATTAAGGGAGAAAAAATATTAATAATGTTAAAGAAGCTACTATTGAAAAAATAAAAACAATGCAGAAAGGTAAAGGAAGCCAAAAGTCAGGAGGTTCTTTTTTGGACCACAGTTTTATTTTATTTAATTAAACTTTTTTATTTAATGTAATTTTTTATTAAAATCCTATTGAATTTTGTATCTATTAATTCAAATTAACGGATTTTAAACTAAACAACGCCACCTGTGGTCAGCAATTCTGTGTAGCAGATATTACTGCAATCGGTTGCAACTCTATGCTTTTTTAACAATTCAAAGTAGTACTCGATATTACTACTGTGTTAGTAGCAATGATCGTAGGTATAAAAGGCGAGTAACTTCTAGGTAGAAGATTAGCGCAACGGTAAGAACAAACACATGGAGTTAGCCTTCAATGTGTCGGTATCTCTTCATAAGAATTTATATGGTCTAGAACAGGAATAGAATATTCTTATCTTGGCTACACTGAGAAATAATTAGTGGGAGCTAGTAATACTTTTAGAGGTTAGCCTTCTTGGTATTATTATATTATTTCCCAAGGTTAGGTTAGGTTGGAAAGGGCGGCGCATTCACGCCTACACCCAGAGGCCAAACGGCCCATTGTGATCCCTTTATGAAAAGAAGAAAAAGAAAAAGAGAAAAGTGGAACCTATACCCAATCAATCAGTTACGATTGTTCCTAAGCCATTTTATCCCCATAACAAACCCTATGAGGTTGACAAGTCCTTTGCCATTAACCTCACCTAGTTCATGTAGTGTATGGCTTCCAAACCACTTCAACCTATTACGCTGAAGCCCTACGCAGTGACAGAGTATGTGTTCCACTGTCTCTAGCTCCTCAACATCATCGCACGTTCTACAGAAGTCTGATGTGCCAATGTCCCACTTACTCATCATATTCCCTATTGAGAAATGACCCGTAACCATACCTACTATGACTCTAAGACTACCACGACTCATACCTAGAAGATGCTTGGAATCCGCCAGTTTTAAGCTAGGCCATAATGCCCTAGAAACTCTGCAGTCCGATCTGTCATTCCAGGCTCGATTCGTGTTGTCCAGAGTCCACTCCCATATGGCCCTAAAGAAGGACCCAATTGGAATCCTAACAGATGACTCTATGAAAGACCTATCTAGCTCCGAGCCACTGCGAGCTAGCTCGTCGGCTATTTCATTGCCAAGAATGTCACAATGACCAGGAACCCAACATAGTCTCATCATATAGGAACCCATTAACCTTCTCAATTCCCTTCTGCACTCAAGTACCAATCTGGACCTAACAAAATGACTAGTCAGAGCCAATAACGCCGCCTGACTATCAACATAGATAGTAATCTCAGACCCCCGTTCAACATTCCCTTCAATCAAGCCGAGAGCCTTATAAATGCCAAGAATCTCTGCTTGAAAGACACTACAACTGTCAGACAATTTGTAGGATCGTCTGATATCAGTTCCCATAAAGTATACACCTGCACCAGTGCCAACTTCCATTTTCGAACCGTCCGTGAAGACCGCGCACCCTTCACAGAGCTTTTCTACTCCATCCCAAAGATCCCTGCTAGGTAACACCAAAGCGGGAGTAGCCCCGAAGTCAATCGTGGTCCCGACATAATCCGTAGGCTCAGCCAAGGATAGTGTCCGACCGTTGAATTTGACTTCATCTAGTATGCTGACATGCCCCGCTCTAGAGGAACCTAATAAACCCAGTTCCTTCAATCTAAATAGACCACGGACAGCCATACCCCTCACGAATTCCTCAATTGGAAGAAGGTGGAGGATTATGTCCAGCGCCGCCTGAGGTGTACTTCTCCTGGCACCTGAGATGCCAATTGAAGCACACCTCTGAACTTTAGAGAGAAGTTTCCTGTACGTTTCCCTACTCAATACCTTCCACCAGACTGTACAGCCATAAGTAAGAATAGGTCTAACAACCGAAGTGTAAATCCAGTATACAAATTGCGTCTTAAGACCCCAATTCTTGCCTATAGAGTTCCTGCAGGTGTAATAGGCATTGAGTCCCCTCTTGACCCTCTCCTGAGTGTTTCTCCTCCAAGACAATTTACTGTCCAAGTACACACCCAGGTATTTGGCCTCACTTGACAATACAAGCTCAATCCCGTTCAATACTGGCAAGCTAAAATGCTCAACCTTGTATTTCCTAGTAAACAAAACTAGCTCCGTTTTCCCGGGGTTTACCCCTAATCCCTTACTGTTTGCCCAAAGGGACAGATCACGTAAACCTGTCTGCATGACCTCACTGATCGTAGATAAAAACTTACCAGAGAACAGTAAAACAACGTCATCGGCGTAGGCCACAATCTTCCGTCCCTTAGCATCAAACTGTCTTAAAATGACGTTCACGGCCAAGAGCCACAGTAATGGAGAAAGGACCCCCCCTTGCGGTGTGCCCCTAGTCACGAGTTTCCTCATATAAGTGCCTCCCATGTTTGAGTTGATAACTCTGCTGCTAAGCATCAGAATTATCCACTCAACAAGGAGCTTACTTATATTCAGCGAAACAAGTGATACCTCGATAGCCTCTATCGTGATATTATTAAAGGCCCCCTCTATATCGAGAAAAGCCGCCATGGTATATTCCCTCTGCAGCAGACCTCGTTCAATGTAACTCACAACGTCATGCAGAGCACTCTCAACGGACTTACCCTTGAGATAAGCATGTTGAGACTCGCTAATGACCTGAGTTCCTATACTAGTCCTAAGATAAAGATCGATCAGTCTTTCTATTGTCTTCAATAGAAAAGACGATAGGCTGATCGGTCTGTAATCCCTGGGCTTCGAGTGAGTCGTCTTACCCGCTTTGGGTATGAAAATGACCCTTACCTCTCTCCACCCCCTGGGAATGTACTTCATTCTAAGACATTCCCTAAAAACCTCCGTCAATAGAGAGATGGCTCTTTCATCGACATTCTGTAGCATGGCCGGAAATATTCCATCCGGGCCAGGAGATTTGTATGGCTCGAATGAATTTACCGCCCATAATACTTTGTCTCTAGTGATCATCTCCCTTATCACATCGGTATCCCCAGCATCTGATTCGGGTTGTAGGTTATCACTGACGCTACCTGTCCCTCCAACAGATTCTATATCCCTACAGCCTGGAAAATGAGTCTCCATAAGTAAACTGAGGGACTCTGAGCTAGACTCTGTCCACGAGTTATCCTCACGTTGTATGTATCCAGGTGCCACTGGGTCCTTGGATAATACTCGCCTAAACCTAGACAACTCGTTAACAGAGTCCACCGATTCACAGAAATTTACCCATGAAGTCCGTTTCGCTCGTCTAATGTCCTTCTTATACTTAGATAAACTATCCCTATAGCTATTCCAATCCTCATCACTCCTCGTTAGTTTGGCTCTATTAAACAGCTTCCTAACTGTAGACCGCTGGTCCCTAAGTTCCCTAGTCCACCATTTCGGCTGTTTCCTTTTCCCAGGATAAATCACTGGACAATTGAGCGCAAAACTATTCCTAATAACATTCGTGAAATTATTCACCGCCAACTCGATACCCTCAACTGAATCTCTCCAATCCTCAGTATCCCTAAGGTCCCTACAGACTGACCTCCTGAAGGACTTCCAATCTGTCCTTCTCGAGTTCCTATAGGGCTGCTCCCTCGCCTTCTCAAAGTCGAGACCAAAAGATATCATGCTATGGTCAGAAAAAGAGTAATCCAAAACTACTCTCCAATCCCTAACATAATTTCCCCCACGGCTAGCCAGCGTTACATCTATAACTGTTTCCCTATCTTTCGCTCTGAACGTAGGAGTAGTACCCCTATTACAGATATGGAGATCATAACAAGTTATAAAATCGTATACCAACTCACCTCTTTTGTTGATGTCCCTGCTTCCCCATTGATAGTGGTGAGCATTCGCATCACATCCCAAGACCATGTACGCGCCTTTCCTCCTAGCGTGCTCCGCCAACTGCTGCAGAGCGATACCTGGTGGATCGGCTGCCTCATACGGCATGTACACAGCTGCCATTATAAGCCCGCTGCATCCTGCGGCTTCCTGTTGGACGACTGTAAGGTCCCCACTGCTAAAGGAATGAAGAAAATTAATATTCAGATTATTCCTAGCCAGTATACATGTCCGTACCTTTTCCGTTGTGGATGGTATGAACAGGTTGTACCCCGTGACCCTCAGACCACATACCCTGGTGTTCTTAATCCAGGGTTCCTGTATGAGGGCCACGTCCACGTTGGAGTCAATGAGGAGTCTTGTCAGTTCGGTTGAGGCTGCCTCACAGTGATGCAAGTTAATTTGCACCACTGACAGCCTCTTTGGGTTTATCAGATTTGTTGAACCTAAACCTGATCACCCCAAATCCGAAATTGACAACTTCCCCCAGTGACTCCAGCTTCTTCAGAGACTCCTGATCCACTGCGAATCTGAAGTCTCTGCCTTGGTTCTCCTTACAAGTCATGGTGTTAACCAACTTCCATTGACCTGTAAGAAGACCCTTATTCTGATTTTCCAATACTGTCAGAATGGTTCCAACCTCTAAAATGGGTGGAGGGAACCACGCAGGGGCAGCTCAGATGCGAGTATCACCTCAAACTTCGCTCCTGGATAGAGAGTGTCGCACCTAGCAACTGCGTTCCTGAGAAATTCAAATGATTTCTCATTCCCGCAGTTAATAGTCTTGACACCCTTCATCCAGTCTGCGCCTTTGAAGGATACCTCATCCGGCCTTCCTTTAACAAGAGCGATTTCCTCAATGAGCTTGTGTTCAATTTGTCGCCATTGCTCAACGCTGATCCTCTCATCTGGATCAACCCTGTCAATGACAGCAGCTTGAATACAATTCTGCAACACTGATTCCTTCGCTCTTTTCGATGTTGAGGGTTGTTCACTTCCTGATACAGCTCTCTTAATAACCTCCTTATGGAGGCCCTTACTAGAGCTGTTTGGCGTGTGAACAACCTTCTTGGCCATCGAAGGTTGCTGGTCATCCCCAGACCTGGCCCTCTTAACAACCCCCCTATGAGGGCCTTTAAGAGAGCCGGATGGGTTTTGACCAGCGTTCTTCGATGTAGAGGGCTTCCCAATCGAAGCTCGTACAGCCCCACTACTGGAGCTGGCAGGCTTCGAAAGTAAAGTCCTCTTACTAGTTGATGGCTGATCATCTCCAGGCCTAGCATCTCTGACAACTTTTTGTTGGTTGCCAGGTTTGCTGGATGGTGTATGACCAACCATTTCAATGGCAGTTGTTGGCTTACCAGACGTTGCCTGCTGTTTCACTAGGACTGCAGGTTTGCCCGGGTTGCCACTACCAGAATAGTTCACTCCGGTAGGGATTGATGAAGAGGTTGGCTTTTCTCCTGTGCTCTCACGAGACACTTCTGGAGTGTTGCCAGCATCCACATACAATCCTTCAGGATAAGACATTCCCAAAGAGACACGGACAGGGCCGTAGATTCGTTCGAATCTTTTGACGTTCCTCCTGTGCTTCCTGATAAGGTACTTATCCTTACCTGTAAGTGGCAAAGGGCCTCTCTTGGCTATCTTGTGCAGATAACCAAGAGAGGCTCTTGCGCCACTACGAGCATGCTCCTCTTTAATTCGGTTTATATCGCCGGTTGTCGCATCAAGCATTACCGCGTCTTGCCGAACTAAACCACTGCCAGACGAATGACCCTCTGAGTTCGTCGAGCCATCCCCCCGCTCAGACCCCGCCTCAACACTCGAGTTCTTCTCCAGACTCTGAGCGCGAACTGAGATTACAGTGATCTCATGTTCATCTTCAGAGCCGAGAGTAAGATTCTCAAGTTTCTCAGTGGCGCTGGTCCCAGTGAAGGAATCCCTCGAGATACCCAGAATCTCATCCGTCTCTGATAGCTGGCCCAACAGTTGACTTTCCTGAAGAAGAATGCCACGTTGGACCCCTATCATCACATTATCGTCGTCCGTACTCACGTCCATTTCAGTCCTGTCGCCCTGCGACTGTCCGTCATCTTGTGTCCGATTTTTAAAATTTTCTGAATTTTATATTTTGTCCCACGAGTATGCCAGTAAAGGAAAAGGACCATCTCGCGCAGTGACGGCGTGCGCGGACTAGGCTAGAATTACAACCAACCCGTGCCATGGGCGTTGGAGGGGAGCTGTTAGCTGTTAGTTTGTTTAGGCACCAACTAACCATTCAGGTCCTCAGCACTGCTGCCTACCACCTTGACCTTAAAGTGCACTACATTTATTTGGTCCGCGAGAAGCTGTAAAAGCCCTAAGATCGGAGATAATACACATGATATATACCCCCATGCGATGAGCCAGAATGCACCATTCAGTAGAGTGTGTATATCATGTGCCTTACAACCAATCCCCCCGATCCGCCACCTGGGGACGCGTCCGATAGGAGTAAATGTAGCAAAGACTCCAACGGAATTATTTCCCAAACCACACTTGAAGTTAGCCTTCAATGTGTAGGCATCTCTCAACAAGTGTTTATGTTTAGTCCAGAATTCGTTGAAGAAATTAGATTTCTTAAGCGAAGAAGCTAGAGAATTCTACCGCTCACCAAGCAACAGATGTCGTTGTGTATGTGTAGTGTGTGTTGTTACGTCGTTAAACTGTAAATAAAGAAATATCTATTATAACGTTTTAAATAAAATTTTGAAAGGTCTTTTTATTAATCGGCTCTAGACTCCGCTGAAATTACCCCAGCATCCAGCGAAAACGTGTCGCTACATTGGCGCCCGAGCAGGGATCTTCATCACAATATCGTCACAGGGGGGACATCATAATATGAATATATGAATATGACTATATGAATCAAAATGTTGAAGAAATCGTTGGCTTACTCCTTAAAGAAAGAGGTTTGAAAAAGATGCTACTGGTAATGTGAAAGAACTCCGAAAGGGGTTTGCAAAATTTCTGGCCAACGAACATAGTGAAAGATGAAAGCGTAATTGGAGTTACAATCTAAATATGAAACAACAAATACTTTAGCACCAGTATCACCAACCATCAGATTACATGTCCCTAGAGAAGACACTAGTATACAGCCAACATCACCAATTATACGGCCGCCGAGCATTCATCATTAGCAGCAGAATTACCAGTACCTCCGCGAGAAGGTCATTCTACGTTGTCAACAAAATAGGCTGCTGATGAAATACTACCAAATGAAAGTCGAATAACAACAATTGATTTGATAAGAAAGTGGGGACTGAAGTACGATTGAGGGAAAGATCCACTAGGTTTTATTGAACGAACAGAAGAGCTAGCAGATATGTATAATGTAGATCTAGACAAGTTACCCCTTGTCATGCCTGAATTTTTAAAGGATAGAGCACTGATCTGGTTTCGTAACAACAGCAAGTATTGGAAAAAATGGTATCGGTTTAAGACAGATTTTTACGCATTCATTAGACCAACAACGTTAGATTACAAGGTCCTTGGAAAACGAGTTGTCCAAGTTTCAAAGTATTAAAAGTTTGTCCAATATAACCAAACATAAAACTGTTATCAAAGACGACCGGCCTATTAAAATTCTATACGCGCAACTTAATCCTGCAATGAGAGCAAAAATTGATACTGAGGTAAACAATTTAATTATACGTAAATGTATTGTACCTTCTTGTAGTCCATATAGTTTCCCAATAACACCAGTAAAGAATAAAGATGGTATTTGGCGCACCAGCATGGACTTTCGTCAACTAAACCTAAGATCAGTTCCGGATGAATGAATTTATGCCATTATAAATCGTCTTCTTAACGCAAAATTCATAAGTAGCTTATACTTAAAGGACAATTACCGGCAGATTCCATTAGAAGAAGAAAGTAAGCAGTATATCGCGTTCGCCGTATCTGGGCGAGGGTTATATCAATGGAGTGTTATGTCATTCGGGCTGCATTCAGCTCCTACAACCCTTCAATGAGCCTTAGACAGAGTGATTGAGCCAGAGATGGAACGACATGCTTTTGCATATTTAGATGACATAATTGCCATTGGATCGACTTTTGAAGAGCATCTAAGAATTTTGGAAGAAGTTTTTCGTCGTTTACGAGTAAATTTGAAAATTAACCCGAAAAAATGTGAATTTTTCGTAGTAACACAAAATATCATTCAAACTGATCCCAACAAGGTAGCTGCTATTGTTAATATGTCTCCTCCAAAGAATGTAAAAGGAATCGGAAGATTTTTGGGAGTTACATCATGGTACCATCGGTTCATTCCAGACTTCGCAAAAATTTCTCAATCACTGATTCAACTTTTGAAAAAGGGCAAGTATTTTAAATGCAGAGAAGAACAGCAGATTGCTTTTGAGTTTATGACAAAACGATTAACAGAAGTTCCGGTTTTAGCGTGCCCCGATTTTACTAAACCCTTCGTGCTACAAACTGATGCTAGTGATTATGATCTTGGCGGATTTTTAACCCAGAATCTAGAAGACAATGAGAGAGTAATAGTTTATGCAAGCCGTCATCTAAATGGGGCAGAAAAAAATTACTCAGCCACCGAAAAAGAGTGCTTAGCTTTAGTTTGGGGCATACGTAAAATGAGATCATACTTGGAAGGGTATGCGTTTGTAGTGGTGACTGAACACTTATCCCTGAAATGGTTAAGCTCCGTCGACAACCCAACTGGTAGATTAGCTGGATGGGCTTTGGAGTTAGAACAGTACAATTTTGTGGTCAATATAGAGGAGGTAAACAAACCGTGGTTGCAGACACTTTTTCTCGACAGCTTGTGGATGTGGTCATTAACTAGGTTAAAACTAATGAGGGCGATTCGTGTTCCTGGTGTAAAAAATTAATGACAGAAGTTAGGAAATATCCCGACAAATTCTCCGATTATTCAATTGTAAATAATCAGCTTTACCGACACTTTTCTCGAGATATCAACGATGAAGATTGTACGCCATGGAAATTATATATTCCCAAGCCATTGAGAGAGCGGTAATTAAGGAAAATCATGACAATATGGACCACTAATCCTGCCCACTCGGACCACTGATCCTAACCACTCGGGCCACTGATCCCACCCACTCGGACCACTGATCCTAACCACTCGGACTAATAGATGAAAATTCCATTAAGTAGAATCATATCCTGTCCATAAGGATTTTTCCAAAGAACACAACAGGAGAAATAAATGAGAAGGAAGAGATAGATAGAATCTTTCAAAAATGGGAAGAATATCTTGAAGAATACCAGCCTGAAGCCGTTCCTGGTGATGCAGCTATATACAACCCTACAATTACTACGGAAGGGCCAAAACCAATAACAAAAGAAGAATATAGAAAAAGAACGAGGAAGACATTAGTAAACAGCCCCCAAGTACATAAGAAGAAACGTGCAGGAAGAAAATTCCAAGACAGGAAACAAGTAGCGATACTGTAGAAGCAATTAACCCTAACAAAAAATACAGGAGACAAAATAAGCATAAAATAAAAAAAATATAAAAATGCATTAAAAATAAAAATTTTTTTATGAAATAAAAATAAAACAAAAATTTATAAATGATAGGTCCCATTTGAGGAAATAAAAAAAAGCAAAATGGGTAAACCACAAAGATATCCAAGAAAATATAATAAATAATGGGAACACTGAGAACACAAAAGATATTATTTCCGACTATATAAAAACCTTAATAATAGTAATAATAGTTTTATACATAGCATATAAAATTAATAAATATTTCAATAATTATGTATTGAAATACAGAAATAATAATAACACAAAAAACTTAAAGAAAAGTTATGGAAGGACAAAGAAAACTATAAAAAACGAATTAGAAATAATAGATGGTGTAAAGTAAGACTCAAACAGCTTAACTCGAAGAAGAAGACAAACTGTAGCATTAAAATTAGAATTTAGTAATTTAGTAAATGAAAGAATTAAAGAATACTTAATATTAGATATTAAGGAGTTCGAATTTAAGCACAATGTAATGGCAATATTCAATTTAGAAACCGCTTTCAAAGCAGTACCGTTATTTTCCGGTAACTATTTGGAATTAGAGAGCTTCTTAACAACCTCACAACTGATACACAAATCACTATCATCTGAAGCAAAAGTAGACTTTCTTCAGTACATTTATCATGCAAAACTAACTTCAAAAGTTAGAGAGGCCATAGGCAATTACTCAGAAGCGAAAGATTTTGAAACACTAAAAACTTTATTGAAAAACTGATATAAAAATAACAAAACTGTTTCCGAGTTACAAAATACATTAAGTACATTATTTAAAGGAAAAATTAATATAAATTCATTCAAGGATAGAATAATTTCTATCATAGACAATTTAAATCTACTAGAAATCCAACAATATCCAAAATAAATCAGATTTGAAATCTAAACGTAGACTGGCATAATTGTCTTGTTATATTTGAAGTATCATCTTTTGGCAGTTCCTTTAAACATCTACAATTAAGCTGATCCCCATACAGCTGTATAAATATAGTAGAACTGGGCTATAGGGAAAACTCTATCTTATATCATACACGATAAACCTACCACTCCATCTTCAAATATTACATGGCAATCATACATATGTCATTACATAGGCTTCAATGTGTCGGCATCTCTCCATAAGTGCTTTTATATGGTCCAGAATAGGAATAGAATATTCTTATCTTGGCCACACTGAGAAACAATTATTGGGAGCTAGTAATACTTTTAGAGGTTAACCTTCTTGGTTTTACCATATTATTGTCCAAACCACACTTGAAGTTAGCCTTTAATGTGTAAGCATCTCTCAACAAGTGGTTTTGTGTAGTCCAGAATTTTTTCCACATTTAGTAAAACTTTATCACGACCATCATGCAGTGAGAGGAATAGTTGAATGCCTATAGGCAGCAGTATTAAAATTTCTTAAATTTCAATTTGACCCTTATTTGAAGTATAATTTGATCCAATTTTAATGTTCTTGGATGTATCCATTATTCTGAATGTTGTTCTTGATAGATAGTTAATTATTTACTAAGTTTATTTCTGAAATTCAAAATTCACAGGACCGCTACCAAGTTCAAAATTGCAAGAAGTTATTATAAAGAAAAAAAAAAAAAATCAAAAATTTGTTTAATGCATTATTTTTTATTTTTTCTTTCTTTTTTTACTTTAAATTTAACATATTTGAAATTAAAAATATTTTCCCTATTTACTTATATTAGACGTTTAGATAATAAATAATATCTTCTTATAAAATCCTCTATTTTGCTTATAAGTTGTTTATGCTTTCTACAACTTTATCATCCGACCATAAACAATTTTTGAAGTGTAATCCATATTTAGATAATATAGGTTTTTCATTATAATTACCAGTTTTATAAAAATGTGCCAAATACTTTCCAGTGTTTTTTGATGTTCAACAAAAATTAAACCATCAAAATCTTGAAGAAAATTTTGAATTTTTATAGGTGACATCTTCATTATAAAGCTTTTTCAAAAAACAATGATACTTATATACTAATTAACAAATTGAGTTTATTAAGAATTTCTTGGAATTTTACTATTTTCCCAACTGAAATATGGTTGAGAATTTTAGATGAAAAACTCTCCCACTTCGTCTTCTCCAAGGGAGTTTTCACTGACTACCTCTTCCAATTCCAAAACATATAAACCATTTTCTGACTTTCTCCTCAAAGTAAATTGTTCATTATTAACTCCATCTATTAATTTATCTTCTAAATTATGTCGTTTGCCTTCAAATGGCAAAGTTATTGTTTACTCTAGTGTATCGTAGTAAGGATTATTTCGAGCCGTGTGCTTTTTTTGCTAAATGTCACGTTAGTTGAATAATTTTTAGTGGTTAAGGAAAGCTTATATACACAAATTAAAATTGTTCATATTGAGTAATATAAACCGTAACATACGCCTTTATTCTTTCCAAAAAATGTCCGAGTTGAACTTAATAAACGCATATCAAATCCTACATCAAATGTCTAAATGATTCTAACTTATATGCGTAGATTTAACTGCATTTAAGTAAATTTTAATTACTATTCTAAAATGTTTGTTAATGCAACCAATAATTTTGTTAAGAGAGCAAATTTTTGAGCCTGTTCGTAAATGCATCACTGCGCATATTACGTTCATAAATTCAAAAGGTGCTAATGTTGCAATGGTCGAATGTTCGAAAATGCAACATCAAAGCATATTACGATCATGCAGAAAATACTAATCACAAAAATGGCTGATGCATTAAATTAACAGAAATGCAATTTGAATACAGAATTTTATCAGCAGTGCAAACTAATCATATGATGTTGTGCGGTGATGTATTTACGAACAGGCCCTTTATAATTGTACTAAATTAATCGCTGGAATACTGCTGTCCTTTTGGCAATAGTATTGTACTAAAAAAGTACAATTGTACTGAATTTATCATCCCTGCTTAGAATCAAAACTAACTACAAATTTAAAGAGCCATAACATTAAAAGCTTTCACATTTGGTAGGAATAACTTTTTATCTAGTTGCAGAATTGGATGAAAAATAAGCTTCTTTGCAACCATAGGGACTCACATGTTCAAAAAAAAAAAATTTTTTTTTGATTTAAAAACATGGTTTTAACTACTTATCATAAATATTAAAAATGATTATTTTGACCAGCATAACCTATGATTTTGAAAAGCTTAAATTTTCCGATCTATTTTCCTATCAAGTTTCGTAGTTGAGAGGAGAAAAAGGGAGGAGGAATTAGTATCTACAGAGTATCCTACAATGAAAGTCTTAACACTTGGTGGAAATATTTTTTTAACAAACTAATTAGTTGTCATGAATATGATGTTATATTATTGCATATCAAGAGAACTGTTTTAGGGAGTCTTCTTTGGTAACTACATCAAATGTCTTAGTTTAATTAAAGATTAGGCGAATACAATCTAATCTGAGAATTATACCATTATATATGATTTTCCTGTTGATCAATCTCCAGTAAGCATGAATAACGGGACTAAAAAATTTTTTTTTCAAGTGTAGTGATTCCAATCCTAATCTTGAGTCCGGTACTTCAAATAGAGAACATCAGGAATATGGGATAAAATATGTCGCTAAGGATATACTTTTTATAATTACAATTGAATTTCCCTAAAAATTTGGAGGTCTTTACCAACGAATATTTTGAACGTTTCCGTCTATATATATATAGATTTTAAGCTCACTACCGTTTCTGAAAACGTATTCTGTTTGTTAATCTTATCTTTGAAATTTTAGAACCTATGGGATAAACTCAAACTTTTGACATAAAATCAAGAAAATTAGCAAACGTTTTAAAAACGTTCATGTCAAATGTGAGACTTTGTTTAAATCATTTTTTTTTTTTTTTTTTTTTTTTTTTTTTTGTTTGGTAACGAGCGGGGTAGAGTTGAAAGAGGGATTGAGAAAAAATCACGTTTTCTGTTTTTATGATTTTTTTTTGTTATTTCTCTTCACACCCATTTGTATTTTTCTCATTACATTTTATTCGTTTTTCTCTTCCGAACTCGTGGTATTGCTACAAACAAGAAAATAAAAAATATAAGGTGAAATATAAATTAAATTAAATTAAAGTATTTGTTTTTTTATTAAATTGCCACAAAAATATAATTTTATTATTTTGCTGTATGTGCCGTATTTGAATTTTTTACAACATTCGTGTGAAAAACTATTCACAATTTGTTTGTGTATATTGAAATTTTTAGCGCCTAAATATTTCAGTGAATTTGTGTTTAAAAATTAATAACTAAAAAAAAGTTAATAATTAAAATGTGGGACAGAGAAGTTGTTGAAACTTTAATAATACAATACCATCAGCATTAAAATTTATATGATGTAAGAAATCCTTCATATTTAGACCGGGTGAAGCGATCAAATGCATTATATTCCATTTGTCAGGAATTAAAAAAATATAATACAAACATCACCCCTGAGCACACAAAAAATACACACATTAAGGGCACAATATATAAAGGAAAGTCGGGAAGTAACCAAGAGTAGAAGAAGTGGTGTTGGAGATAATGACGTATATACCCCAAAACTTTGGTGTTTTCCTCAGCTAGAGTTTCTGAAGTCGCATTGTGCAACAAGAGAGGCGACGTCAAACACTTCTGAGGTAAGTACATATCGCAGGCGTTTTATTGTTTAGAAAAATTTTATATATATATGCACTCCTTATTTTCAAGCTTTTGAAAGTAATAGTAGCTTCGAGATAGACAGTGAACCGAGTGACTTAAACAATAGTGAAGACAGAGTGAAGCCCTCTTGTAGCAAAAGGGTAAGATTTCTTTTTTTTAATATAAATTTAAAGTTAAAGGTAAATGTCTACTTAGTACATACATGCAGTGAGGTTTTTTTGGATCTGAGCTAAGAAAGTGCAGTATAGTTTTTAAAATCAAACGAAAAAGTTGCATCATTTAAAATTTTTAATGTCAAAAATTTTTAATTTTATTTATTTTGATTAAATTTTCATTTATTATAATTGGTTTTCTTGCCAAGATAATTTTCCTCCGTTATTGAAGTAGTCCTCAAATCCTTGACGAACATTTTGTGCTGCTCCCTTCCGTAACTGCTTTCAGTGTTCGTAATGTTTGTTGTTTGTTCAGTTTGGGTTCCAGAAGTTGATGGCTCATTTAAGTAATTTTCATTTTTGTAACTCAATAAATTGTACAACACACAGCAAGTTTTGGTTACGAGTTCCACCTTTTTGCAACAGACAAATGCATTTTCGTATGGAATATTCTAAAGCGGCTCGACATAATTCCAAATGCACGCTCAACCACTTGCCTAGCTCGGGAAAGGCGAGTATTATATATTTACCTCACTTTTTTGTTAGTGTTGTGCGAGTAGGGCTTCATTATATGTTTTTGAAGTGGAAATACATCGTCACCTACTATAACATATGGAAGTTTTCTTCCATTTCCAATAATTTTATCTTCTGGGAAGTGGAATCTGGCATTATCTATTATTGTTTTTATTTTACTTTGTAGCAACACCCCCGCATCATGGGTATGACCGTTGTATCCCACGGCTATATATATATAAAGCGACAATCTGCATCTACTAAAGCTAGCAAAATTATGCTATTAGACCCCTTATAATTATAAAAAATGAGCCATCTGACCGACGAGATTTGAAAGCGATGTGCTTGCCATCCAGTGCGCCAAGACAATATGGAAACTGCCACTTAATTGTGAAATTATCAGCTATAGTTTCCCATTCACTTTTTGTTGTCGGAAACTGCAAAATAATAGAATAGAATAGAATAGAATAGAATAGAATAGAATAGAATAGAATAGAATAGAATAGAATAGAATAGAATAGAATAGAATAGAATAGAATAGAATAGAATAGAATTAAATTAAATTTCTTATTATATGAAAAAAATATATTAGTTGATATAAAATTGATTTTATTTCTTTATTATTTTTAGAAAAAAAAAAAAAACTCAATCTGGAAGAGAGTTAGAAAGAAAAGTTAATTCAAGGCTGACGAAAAAAGTTGCTATGATTTGCTTGGTAAGCAGGTGGTATTTGAAATAAGCAGACTTAAAACCGAACGGATACAGCGAGATGCTGTGTGGAGTATTCAACAAATACTCCGAAAATCATCAATTGAAGATGAATGATGATAATCCAATTTTTTTATTATTTTATAAAATTCTGTTTTATAGATGTATGCAGCCAGAGGCAGGATGAATCAAAAATCTTATGTTTATTTTTAAAATAAAACTATTATACCTATTTATAAATTACTTTATTTAAAAAAAATGTTAAACCATTATACCTATTTATAAATTAATTTAATTAAAAAAAAAAAAAAAATTATTCACTGAATTAAAAGAAAATATTTTGTTTACTTTAATAAAAACTATACGTACCTTTAAAAATTCGCCTTCAAAATGTTTCCAAATTGCCTCGTACACTTCGGGAATTGCATTGCAAAGGAATGCACTTGACAGTCGTGTTTGATAATTGGTACTTTTAAGAGATTCACCTGTAGCCAAATATCGAAGTGTGGCAGCTAATTTCTCTGCAGGACTTATGGAACTTCTAATTACAGAGTCTTGTCTGGTTATATCCTTTTCAATTTTGGAAAGAATGAAGTTAAATATTTCAGGTTTCATTCTTATGTAATTTAAAAATGTCATCCATAAGGTCGATCATGAGAAACGAAACTGTACCCCGTTCCACGCGATCTGTACGCTATTTTTTTAACCACTACTTCCTCGTATTTTTATTCTTATTTTTTGTTTGATTTGTTAATTTTTTTTTATATTTGGATTTTAATTATTTATAACTTGAAATTTAATTTTGTTATAAACACGAATATAAAGAAGATAACCCGATTAAAAATTTAAAAAATCAACCCTGCGTATAAGAAAAAAAAAATCATATAACTAAAAAATCATCATCATAGTGGTTAAAAAAATAGCGTACGAATAGTTTTTATTAAAGTAAACAAAATATTTTCTTTTAATTCAGTGAATAAATTTTTTTTTTTAATAAATTAATTTATAAATAGGTATAATAGTTTAAAATTTTGTTTAAATAAAGTAATTTATAAATAGGTATAATAGTTTTATTTTAAAAATAAACATAAGATTTTTGATTCATCCTGCCTCTGGCTGCATACATCTATAAAACAGAATTTTATAAAAGAATAAAAAAATTGGATTAAAAATGTATTAAAAAGGATTTTCAAAATTGTTGCATTTTCGTTTTCGACTTTCAGCACATACCTGATAATTTTTTTTAAAAATCTTCATCATCCAGCACACCAATCAGCGATTGTTGCAAAATGTCGGTATTAGTTGACAATATTGACGATTGGCTGTTACATTCGGGAGTAGGACAGAATTCAGACGATGTTGACGATAATGTCCTACATGTAATGGCGTGAATGATGATTCTGGCGGTGGCGTAAAAAAAGAGCAGGATGGTTGGACTTCAGTTTGTGCATCTTCAATTGATGATTTTCGGAGTATTTGTTGAATACTCCACACAGCATCTCGCTGTATCCGTTCGTTTTTAAGTTTGCTTATTTCAAATACCACCTGCTTATCAAGCAAATCATAGCAACTTTTTTCGTCAGCCTTGTCAAGAATTAACTTTTTAACGTTGTTCATCCTCTCTTCCAGATTGAACGTTTTTTTTTTTTCTAAAAATAATAAAGAAATAAAATCAATTTTATATCAACTAATATATTTTTTTCATATAATGAGAAATTTAATTCTATTCTATTATTTTGCAGTTTCCGACAACAAAAAGTGAATGGGAAACTATAGCTGATAATTTCACAATTAAGTGGCAGTTTCCATATTGTCTTGGCGCACTGGATGGCAAGCACATCGCTTTCAAATCTCGTCGGTCAGATGGCTCATTTTTTATAATTATAAGGGGTCTAATAGCATAATTTTGCTAGCTTTAGTAGATGCAGATTGTCGCTTTATATATATAGACGTGGGATGCAACGGTCATACCTATGATGCGGGGGTGTTGCTACAAAGTAAAATAAAAACAATAATATATAATGCCAGATTCCACTTCCCAGAAAATAAAATTATTGGAAATAGAAGAAAACGTCCATATGTTATAGTAGGTGACGATGCATTTCCACTTCAAAAACATATAATGAAGCCCTACTCGTACAACACTAACAAAAAAGAGAGGTAAATATATAATACTCGCCTTTCCCGAGCTAGGCAAGTGGTTGAGCGTGCATTTGGAATTATGTCGAGCCGCTTTAGAATATTCCATACGAAAATGCATTTGTCTGTTGCAAAAAGGTGGAACTCGTAACCAAAACTTGCTGTGTGTTGCACAATTTATTGAGTTACAAAAATGAAAATTACTTAAATGAGCCATCAACTTCCGGAACCCAAACTGAACAAACAAAAAACATTACGAACACTGAAAGCAGTTACGGAAAGGGAGCAGCACAAAATGTTCGTCAAGGATTTGAGGACTACTTCAATAACGGAGGAAAATTATCTTGGCAAGAAAACCAATTATAATAAATGAAAATTTAATAAAAATAAATAAAATTAAAAATTTTTGACATTAAAAATTTTAAATGATGCAACTTTTTCGTTTGATTTTAAAAACTATACTGCACTTTCTTAGCTCAGATCCAAAAAAAACCTCACTGCATGTATGTAAAAAAAAAAAAATCTTACCCTTTTGCTACAAGAGGGCTTCACTCTGTCTTCACTATTGTTTAAGTCACTCGGTTCACTGTCTATCTCGAAGCTACTATTACTTTCAAAAGCTTGAAAATAAGGAGTGCATATAGATATAAATTTTTTTTAAATAATAAAACGCCTGCGATATGGACTTACCACGGAAGTGTTTGACGTCGACTCTCTTGTTGCACAATGCGACTTCAGAAACTCTAGTTGAGGAAAACACCATACTATATATGAACCGATTCAGTGGTTGAGTAAAAAAAATAAAAAAGTTGAGTATATATATTAATTAATTTCAAAAAATGGGCATAAAAATAGATTGTATAAAACAGGCCATATAAGACACAGTTCATTCCGTACTTTATTTGTGCCAAATATTATATGCATCAATTCAGTGTTGGTTAATACAAAAAAAAAGCAAAATTATATTGAACAATTTGTTAAAAAAATTGGGCATAAATGTGCCCGATGTGTGAATCAATTCAGCAGAAAAGTCAAAATGGAAATAAAGTTATGTAAAATATAATTTTCCCAAAATGGGCGCAAAAAGTGAGTGGCTTCCGCTCATGATCTGGTATAGCCTAAAGGTCCTTCCGGGAAATTTCATGTAAATCGGTCCAGCAGATTTGCCGTGAATATATATATATATATATATATATATATACATATATATATATATATATATACACATATGTATATATATATATATATATATATATAAAAAATTATATTGAACAATTTGTTAAAAAAATTGGGCATAAATGTGCCCGATGTGTGAATCAATTCAGCAGAAAAGTCAAAATGGAAATAAAGTTATGTAAAATATAATTTTCCCAAAATGGGCGCAAAAAGTGAGTGGCTTCCGCTCATGATGTGGTATAGCCTAAAGGTCCTTCCGGGAAATTTCATGTAAATCGGTCCAGCAGATTTGCCGTGAATATATATATATATATATATATATATACATATATATATATATATATATATATATATACACATATGTATGTATGTATATATGTATTAGTATTTATATCTGTACATACATATGTATATATATATATATATATATATACATATATATATATATATGTTAGACTTAAATTTGGTTTTCTCAATAACTAAATGGCTAGCCTAACTATAATGAAATGGTAACACTTATTCCTAGATTTATATGTTTTTTATATTTGGGATTGATTTTTGTTTAAATTCCTTAAATTTTAATAATACTAACCGATTTCTCACCAGTATTTTTACTGTCTGCAATAAAGTATTTTTATTTTTTTTTTCTTTTACACTTGTTTTTTAAGTAGAATTTTCTAAATTCAGTATTTGGCGTCATAACCATTGTCAGCCAGAACAGCTTACAGGTGTTTTGGCATTGATTAGATCAAATTCAGATACTTTTCGACCCATTTTTTGTCCCATTCATCTTGTGGAATTTTCTTTAATGCATGTAGTTTATCCTGAAAAATAGATAAATATAGTCGCTTAACCATAAGACTATCAATAAATATTAGTCTGCCCACTCCAAGGGCGGGCATACAATCCCAAACCGTCACACTACCATTCTTTACAGTAGCTTTTACATTTTTTACATTTAAAGCTTCACTTCGCTTTCTCCACATCACACGTCGTCCATCGGAGCCAAAAAATTTTGTAATTGCTCTCGTCACTAAATGTAACACTTTTCCAAACCTTAAAAGATTTAGTTTTATGGAGTTCAGAAACGATTAATCTCTAATTCTTCTAATACCATGGATATCATTGGCTCTGAGTATTTTGCGGAAAGTTTCGTCGCATGCTTTTGTTATTTGTACAAAAAAATAAATAATAATAAATAAATAAATACACTGCATTACTTCTTCTATTTTGACAAATTTTATCAGTTTTTTAAGTACCAAAATACTTAATTTAAAAAAATGTTTAACAGATGCGTCGAAGCACGCAATGTGCAGGCGAAATGAGGAAAAATGTTTTAAGACTTAAAACTGGTGGTTTTAATACAGCAGTCACAACCTATATATCAGTTTTATCTTTGGTTTAAAATGTCCGTAAAATAAAACGGAATATTAAAAAACTTTGAAGGTAAAATAAAACATCAACAACTGACAAAGACATTATTACTCCTGGCAAATAAAGACCCTTCGCATCTTCGGGAGTGAATTCAACAGATATTTATAAATGTAATTCTTTCCCAAACGATCCATTAGAGATTATAGAGAAGAAGCCAATTAACATAGAAAAATTGCTCGAACAAACTAACTTTAGCCAGAAGTCATCCAACGGCTGACAAAAATGGGCAATGTTTTAAGGAGCGACAAAACTAAAATAAATTTGTTTGGAATTGACTGCGCTAGGAATGTACGACGACTCATGGGTAAGGAATTTTAACGAACATTATAAAAAATGTTACACGCCGTCAATTAACTTTCACAAAAAAACACTTTTGGATTTCTAGAATTACATCGCACACTACAGTTTTTTTTTTTTTTTTTTTTTTTTTTGTTAAATTTACTGATGTAATTAATTCGTTTTTTTTTTTTTTTTTTAAATTTACTGCGTATGTAATTAATTCTTAATATTTTTTTCCAAATTTTTAAGAAAAAGTTTATGCATACATTTGATTGAGCTCAAAGTGTTTTTTTCTTTTTTCCCTTCTTGAACAATTTTTACAATTCATGGAGTTTTTCGTTTAACAAAAAAAAAAAAAAAAAAAAAAAAAAACTGTAAAAAACGTAATTCTAGAAATCCAAAAGTGTTCTGACAGCAAAAGGAAAACCAAAAAGGGTATCAGGAACATGTATTTGTTAATTACTAAATTAGTAACAAAAAACAAAATTAATAAATAAAAGAGAAAAATAACACCCAAATACTATAAATCATAAACAAACAATTAAATGAACACTAGATTTTTTTATTATCTTAAGTTATACACTCAATTAATACCATATTACAAAAATTTGAATTAACAAGGGTAATCTATGTACTTTATTAGACCACCAGAAAAGAAAACTCAGATTTATTGTAAAGAAAATATGTAAAATTCTAAACGGTGTTGCCAGACAGATAAATAGAAAATAAGTGAAAACACGCAAATCGAATTGTTAATTGTTTTGATTATTTCAAAATTTTAATTATTAAACCGGTGTAACGACTCATGACTAATTATAAAATAATACAAAATAATAAAGATAATCTGTACAACTTTAGCCATAACCACTACAAGAATGTCTACAGCCAAAGGTATCCACAATAACGAAACGATTGCCTTTCCATAATCGCACAATTTTAACTAACAAACTTTTTTTTTTTTTTTGCAAATTTAAAACAAAGAGAAAATGGGTGAAAACTCATATTGTTAGAATATTCATTCTAAATCAAATACGAAGTGTGAAAAACTCCAAGCGAAATTGTTGCTATCGTTGTAAGCAAGGCTGGATTTTGTAACCAAAAAGAAAACTGAATTGTAAAGAAAAGAAAGAAAAATATAATAAAAGAAAATTTGGAATTATAATATGTAAAGTTAAGAAAAAGAAAAGAAATTTTAAATTGAATGAAAATCTTTGTAATTGAAAAACTCGGAAAGAAAATAAATGAAATGAATAAATACAAAGTGAATTAAATTAAAAATGCATTTGTATTTTATTTTAATTAATGCTAAAAAGAACCAGGCATGGTAATTCTAAAGTAATGTAACGATTGTTTTGTAAACGGAACAGGTTTGACAGTTTGGGGTATTTCGGCTGTCATAGATTGGGGATAGGACAATTGTACCTCTATATGGCTGACATCGTGCCTTATTATCATGTAGGGTGATATTTAATATAATCATTTTTTTTTGTCTTCCTTAATTTGCGTTGCTCTTAAATCATTTGATATAATTTCTTGATATTTTAACATACTCCCGAGCTGTGAAGTATGTTTATATGCTTACGCGTCAAAACTCGGGATAAGAACCACAATTTTACTTACTGAGCTAGCGGGCCAACTTTTATACCCCCTTGACGAGTTTGAAGGTTTAATTATTATTATTTCTTTTTTTTGTGAAAGTTAATTGACGGCGTGTAAAATTGTTTATAATATTCGTTAAAATTCCTTGCCCATGAGTCGTCGTACATTCCTAGCGCAGTCAATTCCAAACAAATTTATTTTAGTTTTGTCGCTCCTTAAAACATTGCCTCACTTCTTGTCAGCCGTTGGCCGGTTCAATTTGAATGACTTCTGGCTAAAGTTTGTTTGTTCGAGCCATTTTTCTATGTTAATTGGCTGCTTCTCTATAATCTCTAATGAATTACATTACTAATATCTGCTGAATTCACTCCCGAAGATACGAGGGGTCTTTATTTGCCAGGAGTAATAATGTGTTTGTAAGTTGTTGATGTTTTATTTTACCTTCAAAGTTGTTTAATATTCCGTTTTATTTTACGGACATTTTAAACCAAAGATAAAACTTATATATAGGTTGTGACTGCTGTATTAAAACCACCATTTTTAAGTCTTAAAACATTTTTCCTCATTTCGCCTGCACATTGCGTGCTTCGACGCATCTGTTAAACATTTGTTTAAATTAAGTATTTTGGTACTTAAAAAACTGATAAAATTTGTCAAAATAGAAGAAGTAATGCAGTGTATTTATTTAGTATTATTTATTTTTTTGCACAAATAACAAAAGCAACAAAAGCATGCGACGAAACTTTCCGCAAAATACTCAGAGCCAATGATATCCATGGTATTAGAAGAATTAGAGATTAATCGTTTCGGAACTCCATAAAACTAAATCTTTTAAGGTTTGGAAAAGTGTTACATTTAGTCACTAAAGCAATTCCAAAATTTTTTGGGTCCAATGGATGACGTGTGATGTGGAGAAAGCGAAGTGAAGCTTTTAATGTAAAAAATGTAAAACTCACTGTAAAGAATGGTAGTGTGACAGTTTGGGATTGTATGTCCGGCCTTGGAGTGGGCAGACTGATATTTATTGATAGTCTTATGGTTAAGCGACTATATTTATCTATTTTTAAGGATAAACTACATGCTAGTTGTGCCAGAATGGGCCTACAAGGAAATTAATTTTATTTTCAACAAGATAATGGAACCAAAAGATACATCCGTAGACGTCAGAGTGTGGATTTTATGTAATACCACACATTTGCTAACGCTACCTCGAAGTCCTGACTTCGGACTTACTTAGAGAAAGCTCTCCGAGGATATTAAATTTCATCGACTATATATATATATATATATATATATATATATTTTTTTTTTTTTTTTTTGTTAACAAATTTTCCTTTTTTCACCCAACAAACGACTGTAATTAATCCGAACTAACTCAAAGTTAATCAACAACTTCCTTTTACATGCGTGATCCCTATTTTATATATGCATTTCATTTCCAACGTTTTTCCATTTACATCATTCACCCTTTATGTTAGTTTTGTCGTGATAGAGAGAATGCGGTGGATAACAAAACAAAACAGACAAAAAAAAAACTCTATCGTAGTGTTGTTCAATTGAGAGTGCAGAAATAATAAAAAAACTTTAGAAGCATTCGCAGTTGATAGCGAATAGAAGAGAACCACGCGCCTTCACTATCAAGGTTATTTTATTTCGTTTCTCTTTAGTAAAACAGGTTCTCTACTAACGGCATGATCACAACACTTGTCGCATATTTCCGTTTTTCTGTTGTCAACAGAATTTAACAACGGAATGAGAGTTGTTACCAACTGAAAATAAACTACCTAAGTACCATATTTATTTATTTATTTATTTATTTATTTATTTATTTAATAGCCAATGAAATTACAATTTCTTACAGGCTAGCATATATATTATTCTTAAAGCTATTAACAATAAAATATTTTCATAATCATTCAATAACAAAAACTTATTATTTAACTAAGTTAAAAATAATCCTCTTAATGCGGATTGGATTTAATGAGAAATCAATATATGGATAGAAACTGTTGAATTGATTGCATATACGTCTCATGGGATCAAAGTTGGCATAATTGGTTCGAAAATATTTTATTTTTAAAGGAGTATAATTTCTAGTTGGACGATTTGGGATTACGAATTCGATCTTACAAAGCAGGAACTCAGAATTAATTGAACCGTTTACTAAATTAATTACAAATGAAATATTCATATATTTTCTCCTACTTTCAAGAGTAGGGAGATCAATAAGCTGTAATCGACTTTCATATGATGGTAAATTAATATTAGGATTCCATGGAAGATTACGAAGACAAAATAAGAGAAATTGTTTCTGGACCGATTCAATTTTCTTTATATGAACTTCGTATTGAGGATCCCAGACCACGGAAGCATATTCCAGGATTGGTCTTACAAGAGATATGAATAATTGCTTAGAAACATAAGGATCATTAAACTCTCTTCCCCAGCGCTTGAGGAAACCTAGAACTCCTTTTGCCTTATTAACGATTTGTGAAACGTGGGAGTTAAAGGATAGTTTACAATCAAGCAACACACCCAGATCAAGAAATTCTTCGACTAGATCAAGTTGATATTCATTTATTGTGTATCTACAGAGTACTGGACTTCTTCTATAGAACATCATGTGTTTACACTTTTTTAAATTCAGATCCATTAGATTCATCATACACCAATCATAAAGATTGTCAAGATCTGATTGGAGTAAGGAACATTGATAGGAATAGTTAAAGCTATGGAACAGCTTTACATCATCAGCATACATTAATATTTTAGAATTCCTAATGCAAGCTGGTAGATCATTTATAAATATTAGGAATAGTAAGGGACCGAGATGACTACCTTGTGGAACACCAGATAAAACAGGAATGGTTTTTGATGTACATTCTCTGAATAGTACACATTGGCATCTATTTTTAAGATATGTGGAGATCCATTTAAGGAAAACAGGAGAAAATCCGAGCTTATCCAATTTGAACAGTAGGAGATCGTGATTTACTTTATCGAAGGCTTTACTGAAATCTGTGTATATTACGTCTGTCTGTAAACCGGACTCAAATGCGGTTATAACTGAGGTTGTGAACTCCAAAAGGTTAGTAGTAATGGAACATCCTTTTTTAAATCCATGCTGAAATGGCGAAAGATAACATACAACTTGATGCGAAAGGATTTCAGTAACTATCTTTTCGAAAAGTTTTGGAATAACACTTAATTTAGCAATACCTCTATAATTGGAAATGTTGGATCTGCTACCGGATTTGAACAAAGGTATAATATAAGATTTCCTCCAAACTTCAGGAAAGTAACCACTAAATATTGATATGTTGAATAAGTATGTTATTGGAGATATAAGAGAATGTAAACATTTTATAAGAACACAGCTTGGAACACCATCAGGTCCACATTTATCAGAATATTTTAGATTCTGTACAGCTCTCAGTACCATCGATTTATCTAATGTTGGACAATTTATAAGGGTTGCAGCTGGAATTGGATATGGATAATTGGAAAGTTCATGTGAATCTTTATCAGAATAGGCGGATGAGAAGAAAGCAGCAAACATATCGCAAATATCTGCATCGTTTGAGGATTCTTTATCTCCAAATTTCATCATGGACGGATATTCAGAGACTCGACGCTTAGAATTTACGAACTGGTAAAAATATTTTGGATTATTTTTAAAGTTTCTTTTCACCCTAAAAAGATAATTATTGTAACATTTGATATTTTCCGAATTGTAAACTGATCTTGATATGGAGTACCTCATATAATCAATAGGTAAACCGGATTTTTTGTATTTTCTATAATGTTTGTTTTTCAAATTTTTTAAGCCATTGAGCTGCTTTGTAGTCCAAGGCGGTCCATGTGCAATTTTTTTTTCTCGTCATTGGTATTGATTTCTTAAAACATTTAAATAAGCCATCATAGAATTTATTCAAAATGATGTCAATATTACGAGGGCATACTTTATTGTAAGGAATATATTCAAACCAGTTTTCAGAATAAAGTAGGTGATTTAATTTGGAATAATCAGCTTTACTAAAATCAAATACCATCTCATTATTTACATTGGATTGTAATGATATTTTTGTTTCAACGTTTACGCTTATTTCAAGAGTGGGGTGATACGCATCTTCGGGTGTTAATAATGGATTAATGCGAAGAATATTAATTTCTTCAGGTTGATCAACAAATACAAGATCAAGTAGTTTGCTAAGCTTGTTTACTATGTTGTTTATTTGGAATAGTCCCATATCAGCAATAGCATCCAGTAATTCAATAGATGTTTCCGATCTTATTGATGGGCTTAAAAAGCATGAATCAGGAATTTCGAACCATTTAATATTTGGAATATTAAAGTCACCAAGAACAATTATGGAGTCTCCAGGTTTGGATTGATTAGCTACAAATTTTATCGCGTTTGCATGTTGTTCATAAATTTGAATGCTTGACGCAGGAGGAATATAAGAGCAAGTTATAAAAATTGTTCTAAATTTAGATTTAACACATACGGCGATAAATTCAATATTTTGATCATTGTTAAAAAATATTTCTTCTGAAGGAAAAAGAGTTGAGACAGAAATCAAAACTCCCCCACCTTCTTTGCCCACTCTATCACGTCTATAGATTTGAAATTTACTGCACATTATTTCAGAATTATGAATTTCTTTATCAGATTTATTTCGGAGCCACGTTTCAGTGAGTACAATGATATTATGCTCAATATCAAAGCTCTCTAAATAAAGGGATTTTAACTTTGTGTTCATACCTCTAACATTTTGGTATGCGATGGAGATAGCTGAGAAGTTGTAATCATTTTTTGGACAAATATTAATATTTAACGGATTATTTAATTCAATTAGTTTTTTGGATTTGGATCAGAAGCCCTAGGAAGAATTACGTTGTTATCATCACGATAAATAAATTGTCGAACAATTGTATTTTTTGGCCAAAATTGTGGATTAACGAGACGATCAAAAATACTTTCTGGGACAATTATTTTAAATGAAGCTCTATTGCGCGCATTTATCTTGTAAATTTGGACATTATTATAATCTTCGATGCCAAGGTTCGTTTTAATATAGAATTCAACATCATTTATTGTTGTATCTACTGAAAAACGGCTAGCAAATATGGTTTTCCTTGGAGCAATAATTTTTAGAGGCTTTGGAGTTACTGTTGTAAGAGGATTGTTGACCACATTTAAATTAGTTGGGATGTTTGACGATGAGGGAGTTAATAAAATAAGCTCTGGAGGCTTACTGGTAGCAAGATTTGGAATCATGGGCAAGATCGACGAATTAGATACCGTAGGAGTAACTGAAGTCGACTCTGATGGAATTATATTATAATTGGAAGCATTTGAAGTATGATGAGGCGGAATAAAATTATTTGTATTAGGAGTTACAACAGCAGCAGGATAAATACTTGTATTTGCGGTTGGTAAAGGAATAGAATCATTATTAGTAGTAATAACCCCTGTATTTTTAGGAATACAAGGAGGTGTTGATGATGACTTAGCAGTTCTTTTACGTTTAGGTCTCGGGGAAGCAGCAAAACTATCTAAATTTGTAAATTTAGAAAAAAGTTCACCATATTTAGTTAGTTTTCCTTGTAGAGATGAAAAGTCTTTTTTAATTCCATCGAACTCTGCTTTATAGCTTTTGAAAAAATTGTAAAATTCAATGCCAATTACTCTGCAATTTGGACAAGTCCACTGTAAGTTTTTGGCATTGTCAGATAATGCATCAGCATCACGAGCTTTGAGGCCACTACATTTTAAGTGGTAATTTCCCAAACACAACCAACAGGAAACCATACGTTCTTCTCCGGAAATACTGCAGTTTTTATTCATACAGTCCATCTCAAAACTTTATTAAGGACACACACCAATACAAATATTATCTAGGATTAAAACCAGTAATATGTAATTAAATGGCAACACAGCAGTTAATTAGCAAGGACACCAATTATAATATTGATCTTAGTAATAGAAAACGGAGTGGTAATATTAAGGAAAATATAAAACGGAGATGTTCTATCTGACAGTTGTTTTATTTGACAAATAGAACTATACCAAATGTATGTCAATGAACAATACAAAAACAAATTCATGCAAAAATAAGTCTTAAGGTATATATCCACTGTTGTTGTTGTTCAAAACAATAAATAAAACAAATTTAATTAAGACTTAAATGCGAATCCAATTCAATGAACTTCAATATTCACTAATTAAGATATATATGTGGAACACTTATCTTAAATAAAATAACCAGAAAAGACAATTATAGATGGTGTTTTTAATTGAAAAAGTTTATAAAATCGCAACACAAAAATTTTCACAGCCGAAACTTTACAAGGCTACCAGACCATAAGCGTAAATACGCAATTAAGTGGGAGAATTGCATATATGTACGTATGTAAAAAAATACATATTAGGCGTATAGTGATACGCAATTTAATAGTACAGATGCATGGTCTGTCATATTAGGTACGATGTATGTAGCAAAACAATTTAAACTAAGAGTGAAATCGTGTGGCACGAAGCCGAGCAATAATAAATCAATTTTTCGGAGCTAGGGGAAAAAAATTACATATATATATATATATATATATATATATATATATATATATATGTGTGCGTGTGTGTGTGTCTGGCACAGACGGGCAATGCTGAAACTGCAATTTCGATCGTCAGACACCATGCCTATGCACGAATATCGGAGGCGTGATATTTCCCGATATAGTTGCTCTTCAGGTCCCCAAGGTCCTACAACGCATTCCCTATTTTTCCCTTTATTCTACATTTTAAAAATCTGCGATTAAACCGCGTTGATACCGTTCTTAAAATCGCTTTCGGAGTGATTTTTACGAAAACCTCCTGATCCACTACAAAATTCATAGGTCTGGATCTAGTGTTATAGGTTTTATACGACTTTTCGTGTGCAATATTTAGGTTGCGACTAAACTTTTCACGCATATCTTGAAGCTTATCGGAATGGTGAACAATAGTGTCATCGTTTATCATGTTCAGTTTTTCCAGAAGGTGGTATGAGAATCCGTGTAGGATCATATTTTGGCCAAACGTGGCAAAATAAGGTGTGCATTGAATTGTGGCACGAAAATTGCTACGTAATATTGTCAATATTTTATGAATGTTCCTATCCCATTTTGTGTGATCAGGGTCATCTTTAAGTAGATAATTTCCCTATTCGCGCGGTCGAAAGCATTCACCTGTGGATAGTTGAACCCCGTGGTAATATGCATGAAAGAACTCTTTTATTTCCCTAGACGTAAACTGTTTAGCGTTGTCAATATGGACGTACTGTGGCACATCATAAGTGCAAGAAATCTTGTTTTGGAAAAATTCTATTAAGTTAATTGACGTTGCTGATCTTAAAGGCCTCAAAAACAAAAATTTCTTGAGGTGCTCTATTACTATGTGTAACTGGCAATTTTTCGACTTTGTGCACGGATATAGCCCCAAGAAATCACAGTATAACCTCTGAAATGGGCGGTTGGTTAGGTGGTTTTATCATGTTACAGTCATGGCAGTTACTTACAAATATTTTGATGTCGCTTGCCATCTTCGGCCAGAAATAGTTTCGCCTAATTCGATACAATGTCTTAAAGAAACTCCCATGACAACCTTCACCGTAAGCCTCTCTCTCCAGTTCTAGGTAAACACAATCTCCAGAGGTCTTCCTCTGTATCAGTTTCGCTGCTAAATTTTACTCGTTTATAAATGTGATTTCCCGAAATGTGTAGGTCTTGCAAAAGGTCTATATTCCACTTATTTCTTCTCTAATCTTGACATAATCGGGGCCGTCGAATTCGGGTGATTTTAGGTCCATTTCAGGTGTTGAGGGACAAATTTTAACCTCGTCCACGTCAAATCGAGATAAGCTGTCCGGCAATACGTTCAGAGAATGCTTCCGGTGTTCGATAGAAAAAACGAAATTCTGATGTTTAAGACTCCACCGAACTAGTCTGCCGTGTAGGTCTTTATGACTCATGAGCCAGCATAGACTCAAGTGTTCCGTTATAACCTTAAACGGAAGTATCTCAACATACTGCATAAATCTTTTAACGCAAATTACGGCCGCCAAGCATTCCAGCTCCGTCACCATGCAATTACACTGTGAATTGTTTAACTTCTGGGACACGAACGCGATCGGGTGTTAACTTCCCTCGTCATCCAGTTGGAACAAAACTCCGCCCACCTATTTGTGACACATCAACTGAACGACTGCTTCCCTGTTGAAGTCAGGCTGAGCCAGACCACGAGCATTTGAAAGAGCATCCTTAAGTTGGTTAAAAGAATCTATGGCCTTAGGGCTGAGAGAAAAGGGTTTATTCGACTTCCGTAAACAATCTGTAAGGGGTTAATGAACGTGTGGTATCAGCTTGCCATACCTTAAAACGCCTAGCTTACCATGGGGTCTTAGGCAGAGGAACATTAACTATCGCCTCTACTTTTTTAGGGTGAATTTTTACTTCACCACCTCCAATGCGATACCCAAGTTACTTGTTCTCGCGCAAAATTTACTCTAACCTACATTGATCGTAAGGCCAGCAGATCTTAGACACTGTGCAACTTCACCCAATAAACGCATATGACTGTCAAAGTCTGGACTACACACGAGGAGATCGTCCAAGCATATAAAACATTGTCACGTAATTTGAACGGTTTTGTCCATCAGGCGGTTCATTATCTGAGGCCCATTACAAACGCCAAAAGACATAACCCTATATTGGTATAAAGACAACTTGATCTAGTGAAACGCATCCTTTAAATCTATATCTATCCTTGAGACGACTTAACAACCCATTATATGGGGTAGCGGATAGGAATCCATTTTTATCAATTCATTTAATTTTCGGCAGTTCAAACATAGCCTAAAACTAATAATCTATCGAGTTCCTTAAATATTTCAGCCTGCTTAGGAGGAGATATGGGGTAATATTTTGACTTAACTGGCGTAGCGTCGCCCGTGTCATTATGGTGTTCTAAAAGTTAGGCGCTGCCAAGCCCTAGTTTTTCGTATGAAGGAAAATTTAAAAAAGCGTTTTCAAGTTGTAATTTTTGTTCTGGAGAAAGGTCATGGAAAATCAAATTATTGTTCTTATTCGCCTCTAAACAGTCAATAGCTAGAAATATTTGTGGCGCAATAGCATACGCCCTCGAAAAGTCTACGCCTAGGTAAGATGTCTGGGACAAAGTCGGCACTATATAAAAAACGATTTTCTTGGTAACTCCTTTAAAAGTTACCGAAAGTATACTGTGACCTAAAACTAAGAATTCTAAACTTCCCTTACCCAAGACTGTCACATTTGCTCCCTAGTCTAAGAAACATGAGAATTACGTGTTAAAAATCTTAATCCTCTCATAGGGCCTTACATCATCTGAAATTGTCAAGCAAGTGGTTTCTACTATTTTCCTATAAGATTTTCTAAGGGCGTATCGCCAATGACATTTTAAGATTTGTTTTGAAATTTCAGGTTCAAAACATGGTTGTACGTCCGGCGCTTTTGGTGGACCGGAGAGTAAATCCCTCTGTGAAGGTTTACTCTCTATATCCAATTTAAGCTCGGGTTTTATTTCGAGGAACTAGCATCCCCTGTCGCCCACTCACTCCAACGCCTGTTTCCCTCGTGTGGATTTTTACACTCCGGTGTAGTAACACTAATTTTCCACCCATTTGAAACAGAAAAGCGATCGAGCCTTTTCCTGACAATAAATATAGCTATGACCCGAGTTTAAGCCGTTCCAGCATAAAATTCGGAAATAGTCTCCCTTAATATAGAAGCACTATTTGTGGGTCAAACTCGATCGATTGCTTTGGGTATTTTGAAGCATTATTTGCCCTCAGAGATTTCTCAGCCTCCCTGAGCAAATCACGATACGAGTCTAAATCATCGTATATGAAACAAAAGTCATATTCAATAATTCGGGTCTTATGTTCTTTCTAATGATTTTCTTGTAGGCGTTGTCTTCCATGGGTTTCCCAGTTTCAAATTTAACTTAACTATGTCGGAATGAAAGTCATCATAGCTTTCTTTGGAAGCTGTTTTCGGGACGCAATTTTCATGATAATATTGAAGTGGCTCTCCAATGCGCCGAATTGTCTGGTAATTACAATTTTCAATAATGGATATGTTGCCTTGGGATTTTGTTTGATGTACATCCAAAACCAAGTTTCTGCATTGCCTTTTAAAAATATATAAAAGTTCGCCATTAAATAGTCCAATGGATTTTGACTACGCTCAGTGAGGGTGTCTATTTTAAATACGAAGTCAGATACGTTCTCTTCACCGCTAAACGAGACGTTCCAGTCCCTTAATTTTATGAACATGGATACCGAAGAGGCATTTGAGTTCATGTTAGAACTCTGGAAGTTAATTGCCGGGCACTCGTTAGAAACCCTAGAACCTATAGACTGTCCCAGATCCCTCCTAATTTCGTTCAGTTCTCGTGTGAACTTCTCCTGAGTGCTTCTCATGGCATCCCTCACGTAGTTAATCAAAGCGTCCATGTTACCCATGCCTGATGACTGAGCGCCATTCTCCTGCGAGGGTGGAAGACCCGTACTATCCGTTGTGGCCATAATCAGATTTTCGTTCAAAATAGGTTGATTGTCAATAAACCCGGTTAGATGTACCAAATCCCTCAAATTCTCCGTAGTCAAATCAGAAAGAGATCTCTCGAGTATCTCGCAGTTCGAAACTCCCCTAACAGAAAGGCTTCGGTCCGATTGAGCGCTAGAATTCAACGATCTCGGAACTGAAGATGTCCTCACTGCTCTTATGCTTGTGTCCGACCGCAAAATTTCTAAACTAACTGTACTACTCGACCTTTGACCTACCGAAATTCAACCGCGTCTCCTTTCTTCTGTAACGCTTTTAATATTCCGTGCTCCTGCAGAAGTCCTATGATGCCTGATTTGAGCTGGTATTACGCATAACTGACCTACTTTTATCTGCTCCGGATCGCGTACTACATTTGTGCACAATGCACCACCCAAATGAAGAAGCGAAACGCGGGAATACTTAAAAAGAGGGTTGTCATGTTTCTTAGACTAGGGAGCAAATGTGACAGTCTTGGGTAAGGGAAGTTTAGAATTCTTGGCTAAGTATAATATTAGTATAATATTAGTTTTAGGTCACAGTACACTTTCGGTAACTTTTAAAGGAGTTACCAAGCCAATCGTTTTTTATATAGTGCCAACTTTGTTCCAGGCATTTTACCTAGGCTTAGACTTTTCGAGAGCGTATTATATTACGCCACAAATATTTCTATCGCTTGACTGTTTAGAGGCGAATAAGAGCACCAATTCGATTTTCCATGACCTTTCTCCAGAACAAAAGTTACAACTTGAAACCGCTATTTTAAATTTTCCTTCATACGAAAAACTAGGGCTTGGCAGCGCCCAACTTTTAGAACACCGTATTGACACGGGGGACGCTACGCCAGTTAAGTCAAAACATTACCCCACATCTCCTCCTAAGCAGGCTGAAATATTTAAGGAGAATTCCCGATTTCGCCGGAAAAATTTAATCAAAACGAATATCAAAATGGTTTTCGAGAACGCTAGTATCAACGAAGTAAAGCAAGGAAAAAAACAATGTTCAAATTAATAAAAGATGCTCCGAATAAACGAAGAGAGTCCATTAAAAAACATTGCTTGAATTTTATATGTCAAAAAATTGCCGTAGTCTGTGTAAACGTCCTATGACCTTTTGTTGTTCAACGTTTAATACTGAGTTCCTTATATCGAAGCCTGCTGTTGAAAAATTTCTAACGCCGTTAGTAACGGAAATTTTCTGTTGTAAGTATTGCAGCACCAAGGACGAAAATTTTATTTTTAAACAAGAAATTAATGTATAAAGGATGTATATTTAAAAAAGGTTATTAGAGGATAATAATACTAACATAGAGGTATTGCTTTCGATAATAAAAAATGGAAAAAAATGTCTTCAAATTAACATGTCGCCAAACTATGCGCTAAAGTGAAAAAAATGTACCGAAAGTATGCGCTGGGAATATATTTATATATAGAAAATCTAGTTTAATATATTTTTTATATTTGGAAAAGATTTTTGTTTAAATTCCTTAAATTTTAATAACAGTAACTGATTACTCACCAGTATTTTTACTGTCTGGAATAAAGTATTTTTCTTTTTTTTTCTTTTACTCTAATTTTTGTTAAATATTAAGTAGAATTTTCTAAATGAAAATAAGTAAAATTCTAAACGGTGTTGCCAGACAGATAAACAGAAAATAAGTGAAAATACGCAAATCGAATTGTTAATTGTTTTGATTATTTCAAATAAAATTTTAATTATTAAACCGATGTAACGATTCATTTTTAATTATAAAATAATGCAAAATTAAAAAATAAACTGTACGAAAATGTATTAACGTGTTATTACATGGTATAAGTTTATAAGTTTAAACTAGAAACATCAAAGAACGAAAAGAACTACAACCTAAATAGAAGCAACGTGCGTGAACAGTATAAGAACCACATAATATCACCACAAGAACATAACTTTAGCCACAACCACTGCAAGAAAATAAATGAAATGAATAAATACCCAGTGAACTAAATAAAAAATAAAATAAAAACATTCATATTAAAAAATAATGAATTTTAAAATAATTTTAAATTTTTATCAAATTCTTTTTGTAAAAGAAAATTGTAAGTATATTGAAATTAATATATGTATAACAAAACAGTTCATTTCTTATAAAAATTAAAAACAAAATGAAATATATCTAAATATGTAATTAGTATAAAATACCATAAAAAGGAATATTTTAATTAAATTTAGTTTAAACATCTAGAAAACTTACTCAGCGGAAGTTTTGTTTACAAATGATATATGACGAAGGCACTAGTACACTATGAAAAGGTCAAATAAACCAAATAAACGACCATCTGAAATATTTGAATAGAAGAAGTATTTAAAAAAAGAAATTTTGTTACTTAATGATTAATAATATATTACTTTCAGTTATGTTTTCCATTTGTTTCATATTTTGTAATAAAAGTTTGATTGTGGATCCTTGATACAATAATCAAATATGGAGATAGTGTTTTATGAAATGCTTGGTATGGAAAAAGTCCGCATTTCGTTACAAGTGTTTAAAATTGATATCTATCTGAGAAAATGAAAAACATGCATTTATTTAACTAAATAAAGTAAACTACTTTCGTACTAATAAAATCCTGGCGGCTTTTTGTACTGTAACCATTCATTGAGTACACCAGATGTGAATTTAGCGCATGTAATTTCATAATTTTTGGTTGCCGACCAATGGCTTTGAATTTCTGCCCACGTAGACTTATCACTCAATATTTCCTCTATATTATTTTCAGCGTTTATTTCTGGATGATCTATAGCAAGGTTTCCCAAATGGGTTTCCGTAGCAACATTCCAGGGGGTTTCTAATTTAAACCAACTTTTATTTTATGGCAAAAAGTAAAATAAAGGAATTATTGTTTACTAAACCTTTGTCTGTGACTTTCATAGGTGTGCAGATCAATTTTACTATCGCGATTAGTTTTTTTTATCAGTTAAATCTCCCTGCGTAATCCACCGATAAGTACTTGGTGCGAAAACCTTACTTGATATATTTAAAAGTGTTCTTCAAACTACTATAGACATAATAACTTTTATGAAAACTAGTACCTTGAGAAACTAAATTCTTAAATTCTCCATTTAAATGCAGAACATAAGAAATTACTACTTCATATATTGAATTTCGAAGTGAAATATGCTGAAGAGATTATATGAATTAAAGACTGAAGTAGACATTTTCCTTTTATACAAAAATGAAGATCTTTACATTACTTTGCTTATATCTTCAAATTTTTCGAGACGTTAAACAATCTTAACATTAAACTAAATGTATTAAATGAATCTGATTCAATAAGTGCTTTTATGTGCAAAATTTCTTTATGAAAAAAAGTGTCTTTAATCCCCTCTACCAAAATATTCTTCATTTCCACTGCTAAATGATATATTGGATTCATCTGATGTTCAAAAATAACATATGAAAAGTATAATAGCATAATTGGATTGACTTCACGATGAATTTTCCCGATATTATCCGGAAATTAAATCCAATTCTTGCCAAACAAGTTTACTTCGTAATCCATTCAACATTGCTATTGATGACATACCCGATAATTTTTTTAAGAATAAGCAATAGAACTAAATAAATAATTCGTGTACCAAATCTGATTTTAAATCTATGTTGGTTGAATTTTTTTGGTTAAAATATTACAGGTTGGTTGGGAATGAAGCGTTGAAACTTTTGCTACAGTTTGTATATACATGTTTGTGCGAAACTAGTTTTTCTGCCCTACAATTCATAAAATCCAAATTTTAGATCATGTTTGAATGTGGAAAATGAAGTAAGATGTGCTTTGTTAGAAATTTGTCCCATTGTTAAAAAGTTAGTAAAAACGAAGAAATTTTATTACATTTAACATTTTTTAATTGTTTATGAGATTTAAAAGATGTTTAGATTTTGTATTTAATAAATAAATGAATTTTGGTAATGGAATTTTATTTAAAATAAATATATGTTGAGTTTTTAATATTTTTCATTTCTACTATAATAAAAACCAAAATGTATCTAGGGGTCAGCGAAAAAACAAAAATTACTAAATGGGTTCATGAAGCATGAAGAGGTGGGAACCCCTGATCTATAGCAATGTAAAAACGAATGTGGAAAGAAAACGAATGTGTATATAAAGTATATAAAATAATGTTTACCTGTACTTAAAAATCGTTTTTGGTCACTCTTAGTAGGTTAGTTCATATATGGCCTTTTTTGTTGAACACCAATTGAAATATTTGTCGTAAAGTTTTCCTTCATCTAAACAACCATGGGCAAATGCGGCTCCACCTAAAAAACAATCTATTTGAAAATTCATATACCGAAAATTAATACAACATTATGACTTAAAAAATTTATTTAAAAAACATAAATACTTATACATATATATATAAACATATATATAATATATATAAAAGAAACACTTTATTGAGCTACAATTGTTACACTTTCCAAATTTAAATAAAAACGAGAGAACTGAAGATACAAAATTTTTAAGAAAAATTAAAAATTTTATTTTTTACTTTTATTAGTAATCTTGTGTTTTAGTTTTGATGATGAATACAAAATAGTATTAAATTGTAAGTAACAAATTTAACTGATATAAATTATTTAATAACTTTCGGGGAGAAATATTAGATTCTGTGATATTTTATGGGATTCTTTAATTTTTTTTAGATAATTGTTTTGATTTCTTTAGATAATTCTTTTGTAAGTTATGGATATCCAGCATTATTTGTCCATAAGAATTTTATTAATCGGGAACATCTTGTTTCAAAATTGCTTAAATATAAAAGAGTGATAAATTCTCTTAGAAACTCACCGGCAGTTTAGAAATGTTATTGAGAAGCTACATCATCAAATCGGCTTATTTTTCCATGGTTGCCCATTGGCGGTTTGTTTTATTGTTAACTCCAATAACAAAGTGAATTGCGAATAAACATTATTTTATATTATCTTTAAAAAAAATACAAAAGTTCGGAGAGTATAATAGAAAAATTAAGACTATTGAATGATTCCATGTCAAAACGGACAGAAATCGGATTTGACATCTTCGATGTCAATGAAATTCGCTACAGATATTTGCTATTAGAAGTGTTTCTCAAATCATAAAATTTTAGACTTATATTCCTTTCCGGTTCAAAAATATGATGGTTTAAAAAACGAAAAAATGCTAAAATCTTCACAAAGGTATACTTGTTTAATTGTTAAGAACTTCTAAACTATAAATGGTAGATCTTTGATTTTATTTTCATATTAAAGACAAGGATATTAACCTTTATAACGATATGTTTAAAGTTTTTTAATATCAAAAGTTCAAAGGTTGAAATTAGGCATATAAGAATCAAATCCATTATATCTAAAAAAAAACGATATTTTTAAAATTCTTTAAAAATTATATGTTATAATGTTGACATAACTCCTCTCCCTACGCTTGTAAAATTTCAAGGTGGGCACTTATTTAGTTTAGAAGTTATTTACCAAAATAAAATTTAATTGCTAATAACTTCTGAACTATACTCAATAAAATTTTAATTATAGTATCATTTTAAAGATAAAGATATAGGGTACAAAATAATATGTAGTAAGGTAATTTAACTCGAAAGTTCAAAGGTCAGAATTTTTTAAATTAAAATAATAATACTAATAATAATTTATGCTAACACAAATATTATCCATACTCGTGCAAATTTTATGTTGGACACTTCTTTAGTTTAGAAGTTATGTAAAAAAATATAAGCTAAAGCCAAATTTTGTATACAAAATTTAATTTTTTGTAATGTGAACTCATAAAAAACATACTTTGAAATAAATCTTTGTAAATATTTTAAATTTTACATACAAAAAATTATGTTTTTATAATATTTTGCTTCACAACTCCTAAACCAAAAGAGTGTCCAGCTTCAATTTTGGCACGAGTATAGCAAAGTGAGTGAAGATAAATATGCCGAGTTAAATATGTTTTGATGAAACGCCTTACGTCATGAAGCATATTTGTAAATACGTTTTTTCACATATATGGCTTATTTGAAATATATTTTCATATTTGCAAATACGACTATGTCTTCATATTTGTAACATATTTGAAATATATACATATTTTTAAATACGAGTATGTAAAAACTAATTTATGGAAATAAAAAAAAAATGTAAAAAGTACTAAAAAAAACTCAAAAATTCTGGATGCATTATTTTTAAATTTTAACAAAAACAATAAATATAAGATAATAAAATAAGTTACAGTTTCCATTTCCCGAAAAGTTGTAACTTAAAAAATATGATGTTTACAGAGAACACCATGGCGGGACGCTGAAGAGTGCTGAGTGTCCAACAAAACTTTTACAATGTATTCTTCTATAATTATTCAATGAAGTTAAACCGAAATACAAAAACTCTAAAAAAGTTCAACAAAAAACTATAAAACATTTTTAAGAATTTTGATATGAATAAATACTAAATATGTAAGGGAAACATATGAAGTTTTTAAAAAATTTTTTGAAATTTCCATATGTACTAGCACTGATTCGTTTTAAAGGACATTCAATAGACATTTTTAATCTACTTTCACGTTTTTCTAAAGACATTTGAAGTATTTTTAAAACTTTTTGAAATTTTGGACAAACTAGGATAGATTACGGGATGGAATATACCTCCTTTTAAAGGGCATTCGATAGACATTTGTAATCTGCTTTCATTTTTTTCTAAAGACATTTCAAGTATTTTTAAAAATGTTTGAAATTTCCATATGTACTAGTATGGATTCTAGGATGGACTTTTGGAAATTCTGGACAAACTAAGGTAGATTACTCGACGAGACATAAATCGTTTTAAAGGATATTCAATTGGCATTTGTAATCTGCTTTCATGTTTTCCAAAAAATATTGGAAGTATTTTTAATTTTTTTTTTTTTTTAATTTCCATATGTACTAGCACTGATTCTAGGTGAGAATTTTGTAAATTCTGGAAAAAGTAAGACAGGTTACGGAATGGGACATACCAATTTTTAATGGACGTTAAATAGACATTTGTAATCTACTTTCACTTTTTTCCAAAAAATATTTGAAATATTTTTAACATACCTCGTGAATCGTAAATTTGTAATTTTCTACAAAATTTAAACTTTTAGGTTTAGCATTAGATGAGTAGTATTTTAAATTCGGTAAAAGTTCTGCTAAGTTTTATAACAATAATTTTATAACAATAATTGTTATTAGTATCACAAAAAGCAAATGTACAAACAAAAGAACATTTTATTTTAAGAAGGAAAGAGTTTTCAGATATTTTTCTGCAAATTTTGTTAAATAATACCAAATCAGATAAACATCATTGTATTTTTGGGTAGCACTTAACGCTAGCAACTAAATAAATATTTTTGTTAGAATATTTGGTGAAGCCAGAATGTTGGTTATTTTATTATAAAGAACGCTAGCAGCAATATTCATAATAACATGGTTAATTTAAAGTCTTAGTTAGTTTAACTAAACAAATGCAGAAGTTCCATTTTTTTAAAGTTGACATAACTAGAGTAATTGATAAATTATTTAGTAACTTTTTTAAATTTTGCATGAAAGATTTCTGATGAGATTTTATTCTTATATACAAATGTGAAATATATATCTATCTTTTTATAAAAATATGTTTTGTACTTAACATTAAATTGTGGAGTTCTCTACCAAAGCCAATGGATTTATCCATTGTTATGCCGTAATGTGATTAGTACGTTAACAATTTCTGATAAAGGGTTAAGATGAAATGTAGGGCATCACAGGACAAAACTTTACGTATTAACTGGCTTATGTATTTTGTTTGTGTTTTTTGCAAAAATTTATTTTTGATAATATCCTTATAGAGAATCAAATTTTTTTTAACTCTAATTATTAAAAAAAAACTTTTTTCGTTTTGTAACGAAATTTTAAAAAAATGCTCAATGGTAGTTTTTGCCGATAGCAAACAAAATCGTAAACGCTTGTGTACTTTATATGTATAAAAAATGGTGAGTTCAATAATTTCCAATATAATTTTTTTTTAATTTTTAAAGTATAAATTTATCCATTTAAAATTTTATTTAATTTATTGATTTTTATTTATAATTTATCGTAGGTTTTTAACATTAATATTTGTTTTAATAATAAAAATGTTAAGAGCTGCTTTTTTTTTTTGTTTTTCTTATATGTACATACACATACATATGTGTGTGTGTCTGTGTGTGTGTTGTGTATGTGTGTATGTATATTGTAAGACTTCAGCTTTATTTAATGTATGTACATATATGTAATAAAACACGTAACAACGATTAATCCCAAATATTTGAAAATGTTCATTGCTGTATGGTTGTTGTAGTACTTTTTTCATTGAGTGTTTTATTTTTATGATGTTCCTTGTTGTCAAGTTCATATTTTAACTTTTAGTTTAAACATTTATATGAAATAATGGTGTCTCTCTCCGAGTTAATTGTTTCATTGTGCTTATTTTTTGCTTTCTTTTCCTCTTTCTCATTCTTATATTTTTTATTAGCGAAAATGAGAGAAACGTAACATATATATCATACTTTCCCTTACACACCTGTAGCATTTATTATGTTAATTTTTTGTTTTCTCTTTCTGTTTATATTTTATCTTTCTGTTTATATTTTATCTTTCTGTTTATATTAGAAAAAAGAGAAAAATGTGTTGAGATCGATGTTCACATTATTTGTGTGCTACATACCGTCTAAAATGTTGCCAGTCATAATATTTTTTGGAATGATGACAGAAATGACTATTTTATAGTAAACTTTTTGCTACTTTGGACATTAAATAACGATTTATTCATTAATTTATTAGTTTAGTTTATTTATTAATTTATTATTTATCTTCAATGTTTTTCTTGGAATTTATTGCCCAAAGAAAACTTTGAATATTCCTTTAATACGCTAGGAGATCATTTCCTTACAGGTGGCGACTATAATGCCAAACATACCTACTGGGGTTGTAATGAACACGAAGAAAATATCTCAAACTACTAATAAAAAAATACATATTCCTTATTCTAAGAGATTGCCAAGAGAGGACTGCGGGAACCATTGATTATCTAGCTAGCAGTCGGGTAGGGGGTTCGCTCCTCTGGTCCAGAACGACTATATACATAAAAATTTGCCCTATTCATAGTCATAAGTATATGAGAAAATAATTAACAAAAACATATTTTAAAACTATACCCTTAATTGGCTCTTTAAGATGTTGTCTAAGAGCATGTCTCAATACCCTCCCATTCCTGTATCCTAATGACTTTATTTATATATATGGGATCCCGTGAAAATACTTCACCTAACCCTTATCAACCTTAGAAAACACGAAATTTAAGTTTTAGTTGTAATGTACATTTACATTCCTTGTATGGAGTTTCTTTAAAAAAAATAGTCTAAAGTTAAAGCTGTCACGAAGAGGACTGCGGGAGGACTAGCAAAACAGTCGGACAAGGGGGGGGGGTGTCCTTTCATAGACAAACTTATGTTCTTATACAGTACTTTTTTATAGACTCCCTATTTTTCATAAGTTCTTACATTTACAATACTGGACCAAAAGAAACATACTTATAAATAAACAAAGTCCGAGAATGAATCTATTAAATTACGATAATGAAAAACTCAATTTTGTTGCTAATAATTTGGACCCAAAAAAATGCTTGTCAGATATTTTGACAAGTTGATCTCAAAGTCCTACCACTACGTCTGTCTTAGTGATCAGTACTGTTTTCTAAGATCCCTAACACAGTCCCCTAGATGTTATACCAACCCTTTATGAAAAAATTAAATTAAGCCGTTTTTTAGAAAAAAATCATTTTTCATTTATTAAAATATTCTAAGCACATCTTAAGAGAAAACTATTTAAAAACTATATATTTAAATGGACTTTCAGTTTCTATTACCTTTATGAATATTTGCCTAGATAAAGGTCAAAATTTCAAAAAAAAAGTGAGAAGAAAAAAATATAAAAAATAAAAAAGACATAATCCACTACTAATAATGGTTAGTGGGAGCATTACTATTAATCAGATAAAAATTATAATAAACAAATTTAGTTATTTATTTTGGAAAGTAATATAATGGGGTTGAACACAGAAAGATTTAAAAAAAATGAGGAACTCATCAAACATGCTGCGTCTCGAAGGCATTCTCTATTTCGATGGATGCTAAAATAGAGAATTTCCCTAACCCTTCTTTTTGTTAAATATTTACCCGGAAAAAAATCAAATTTGTAAACAAAGATTTTTATTGGGGAACATCAGTTAATGCTTACACTTACTATTTAAAGAATTTAATTCAATACTCAAACGCAATAATCAGGGATAAATTTATAGATATAACAAAATTTTTAGAAACTTTAATTTTTAACTAGATTTAAACTATGTTATTTTAACTATGTAAATTTTAGCTATGTTACATAAAATAAAATTACTCAATGTTAAGTAAGAGAATTTTCTCAGAAAAATACATGAATCTGGAGTTAACATCGAATCTTAAATGCAATTAAATTATATATAAACAATCAAAACTAAAATAATAACTTTAGTAAAGATTAAAAAAAAACTATAAAAAAAGTACGTTATTTTTTATAGAAAAATAGATTGATAATGACAATTATTTTGAAAACTTAGACACGTATAACAAAAATAGAACTATTATGATTGGATGGATTGGAGAAAGGTTAGATGTTCCAATTTTGAGGTTAGAAAAAAAAATGTGTTCTGGACAAGTGGAGGCTGATTAAGGATATTGGTTAAAGATGATGCGACTGGTAGCGATAAAGTTGATAGTAGACTGGATGGAGAGGATAATGCTATTGATGATAGTTATTGATGATAAGGCCGGGATGGTAATGATCCAATGTTGTAAATAGTAGCTCCAAAATGTGGATGATGAAATAATATGGATTTGAACAGTAATGGTTGGATAATATTATTGATTTTTGGGTGGAATTTTCATAGGTAGGCAAATTAAATTTGTAAAATTTTTATATATTTTTTTCACTCAAAATTATCGCAAAGATGTTTTGTGTTATTTCATTTTATATATATATTTTTTTTTATATTATATATATATATATATATATATATATATATATATTTTTTTTTTTTAAGAAATGTTTAATTTTCAATTTTAGATCGTTGTTTTAATCACAAAAATTTTTTGTTTGTTTTGATAATGTTGTTAATTTAAGCCAATTGATTTAATTCTTTTAGCAAATTTTAATTGCGAACGTGTAATTTATATATTTTTATACACACAATTCGGTTACAACTGAAGACGTAATTGCGACCAATTAATTTTAAGTTTATTTATTTCCATTCCTTTCACTTTCTTTCAAATAGTTTTCATTTTTTGAAAACTACAATTCACTACCAAGTAATCCTTTAACTTTTTTTATTCATATGTTATTTTTTCTTATTTTTCCCATTGAATTCATTAAAAGTTTTTCAATTATCAGCCCAATTATGAATAACAATTCCCCGGGAATTTTTTCTCTTTTCCCTTTTCCCTTATTCTAAACAGACTTCGAAAAAGTAGGCATTACGAATGTCAATTTAAGGGAGAATGTGTTGACAAATTTTGAAAATAATTCCGCCAAAAAAAATTGCAATAGAGTGGTGCTAAAAAATGTAAGTTATTCAATTATTTTTATAAAAAAAATAAATATCACTGCATTTCTTATCTTCAGGTCAAAAATAACAAATAAAAAACAGTTTGAGATCCTATTAAACGAAATGGAAACCCACCCAGATATTGCTCGTGGTAGGTTTAAAGGAAGTAAAGACGAGTTAAACAGTTTTTGGCGCAATTTTGAGGTGGAGTTGAACTCAGGAGGCCCACCACAAAAACATATTTCAGAGTGGAAAAAGGTATGTTGATGAATTTTGTCCTTGATGGTATACATGAATGATAAAGTGCAAAATATTTTTCAGGTGTGGTCTGATCAAAAAAAGTATTTTCGACAAAAGGCCGCCCAAAACCTTAAATTAAGGAATTGAAGAGGCGATTTACAATTTGATTGGGATGAAGGAGTCCGTCGAAGGAGTAGCCAACACCTTTGGATTGGGCTGTTCTTCTAATACCAGAAAAACATCGCAGGAAAATATTGAGGTTGTGTTGGCTGAAATGTTAGTGGCTGACGATGTAATTGATGAAAATGAAACTTTTAAAGAGCCATCTCAGCCACCGGCGAAAAAAATCAAAAAAAAAAAAACGTTTGTTCAACTGCCCGCACAGGTCCGCCACGGCGGCTTGTCTTCTCGGAGATTCCTTCCTCCTTGATGTATAGCTTATCCGTGGTAGAGAAAATCCTGTCTTTCTGCTTCTCTAAATTGACACTGCTTTTTTAGAGTTAGTTATGTTAGACAGGATACATAAGGCCTAGCAGAGCCTTAATATCCTGGGTTAGAATCTGTAGAGCGCAAGCTTGAAGGTCTTACCTAGGACTTGAACATATGGTACTACGGGAACCGGCTGCCCCAGGGACCAACAGCCATTTGCAGTGGTTTTTAGTTCCTGGCCGGTTGTTGGTGAGGTCCCCTCTGGGGAGCACGTAGTGGCTTATGGTTTCATGGGTGTACTCTGTTACTTGTAACGGATACACCGTCACAATTGTGGCACGGGGTACTAGATCCCCATACTAAAGCAAAGTAGAATGATGCGACCAGGAATATAAGTTGAGTTTAATTGCTACCTGTATACGAAATGTATAACAGGGGCGTTGGTCGGCGCATTGTTCTCACCCAGTGGTAAGACCACCGTGGGGTAAGGCCGACAGGCAGGTACCCACGTTAATCTTGATCACATCTGCCCGCACAGGTTTCGTCTGCCGATATCCTTGCAGAGGAAATCTGTATTCAAAAACAAATGTTGGAAGCTATGAAAGTGCAGTATGAAACCAACAATTTCGTGCGTTTTAATTTCACGTGGAATACAGAACATTCCAGATTAACTGTGATAAAATTTTTTTAATGTACAAACCACAAGTGAAATGTAATTAGTATACCTGAATATGAACCCTTTTTGTTTTTATAGTTTTAAACTATTATTTTTATTTTGTTTATTTTTTTTTTTAGTTTTTTAAGACTATTTTAAGTTTTCTTTTTAATAAATGAATTTTTTCCTTTTTTTATAAAATATACAAACCGCAACTAAAATATAATTAAAGTTCCTTAATATTAACTCTTTTAGTTTTTAAAATTTTGTTTATTTTTTAATAAAGTATACAACTACGTAAAATAAAATTGCTATAAATTATTGCCAATATTGTTTCTAATATTTTGGGCTGCAGACAAATACTGTTGTGAGGCTAAGGAGACCACATTAGTCTCTTGTGTAGTAGCAGTATCAAAATTGTCACATGCGACAATATTACATTTAAAATGCAACGCACAACAAACATTTGTTATTTTCGCTACCTTTTGTGGAGCGTAGAGCAGTTCTCTAGCGCCTAGAATGCACCTGCATCTATTTTTGAGGACACCATTGGTTCGCTCAATAACATTACGGCACTTTGAATGAATTTCATTAAATTTCATTTCGACCGACCCCTCTTCTGGAGTTCTATGAGGGGTCAGAAGCCACGGTTCGAGGGGATATCCTGCGTCGCCTATTAAAAAACATGTAAACGTAATAAATTCATGTGTATTCTTTTTTTATCATTTAAAACCTTACCAAGGAGCTAATAATTGTTAGAGCCTCTCAGGTATTCCTGCACAAGATGTGGTCGCAATTCGCTGGTATTCCAACTAAATGAATCAAGGCACGCACCAGGATAGGAAGCATCCACGTATTGAATCCTTAGCTCATGATCACAGACCTGTAAATATTATTTTTTTATTAAGTATTAGTTATTGATTTTTCTGAAAGTACTTACCAGCATTACATTTAAACTATAGTACCCTTTTCTGTTTAAGTACAAATGTTCATTATTAGAGGGAGCTATAATACACACATCTGTCCCGTCAACGCATCCTGTAACACTAGGAATGCCGTGGTTAACATACATAGTCAAAGCAATTTTCCATTTTTCTTCCTGAGTTTTAGGAAAAGTAATCCACTTTGTACATAAATGCTCTTCAAATACTTCAATTACCTGTTAGGACTTTGCTTAAACTACATTGTGCCAGAGACACATCGTACCCACCTTCGGCAAAGAAATGTAAAGCTGCACTGAGTTTCACAAGTGGGGATACTGCGAACGATTTCATTTTTGGCTGACAGTTGGACGTCAACACGTCTAGCAGATACTTAAAGACTGGCTTATTAACCCTGTAATATTTTTCAAACTTTTCAAAAATAAAATTCTTATTACTAAAATTGAAAAAATATGTATGTATGTATATATTAACATCTTTAATACTTACAACGTTTGTGGCAACTCAAGTGGGTTAGCAACTCTCTCCTTGCAACTCTTTCCTCATCCGAAATGCTACACTAAACATTTTGTTTTTTATTTAAAATTATTTTATTTTTCACTTGTGCGCTTGCTTTTTATAAAAATGTTTGCAATTTTTAAGTCAAAACATCACAGCTAAAAGAGAAACAGCTGACTGCGAAAATTCGAAATTCCCTTTCCCCTAATACTATTCTCCCCGACTGTTAAGAATAGGAGAATTTTATTCCCGGGAAAAATTAATTCCCGGGGAAATGAGTTCCCCGGGAATTAATTGGGCTGTATATTTTCAATGAGGAAGAAAAAAAACTAGTTGGTGCGGCAAAGGTATCAAAATGTCATACAAATCTATTTAGTGGAAGTGGTAGTGTTGTATAGTCTGATTAAAACAACGTCTTGTTCTCGAATGACCCAAATCACTCCACTTGCATCATCTTTAACCGTTCAAATTTTTTTTCTTATCGAAATTTAACATAGTGTCTACATTAGACAATTTTTTATCAAGACAAACATCAAACTTAACACGAATTTGTGGAAGGTGGCAACAGTTGCACAAAAACAACAATATGGCGTATTCATTATTATTTTTTATATATGCAGTTTGACAACTGTAACAACCAAAATAATAATCAGCTGTTTAACTAAGGTTACTTTGTATATATTCGCACTGATTTTGACGTTTGTTTTGATAAAAATTTGCCTAATGTAGACACTAGGTAAAGAATGTTAACGAAAGTCAACGAAAAAAACAAGTAAAAAAATGATCCTGGCCATTAAATAGATAAGTATAATGAAAGGAATTGCGAGCTGCAAAAGCTGAGGAGTAGGGTTACCATACGTGCAAAAGTTGTTTAGTAAAAGTAACCGATGATATAGGCTTAGCAAAATTGTTGATAATAAAAATGCAATGAAGGAAACTGTAGAAAAACAAACTTAATTGCTTTAGCAGATGCAGATAATATGTATAAATATTTTTTTAACAATACATTTCATAATATTTATTATTCAAGCTAATCGAGTCAATGAAAAAAAAAAATAGTTCATACAAGCCTTTAGTAATAAAATATTTTTTTTTTTTTTCTATGACATTTCCTTCCGAAATATCTGAAAGAATTAAATAAAATGAAAACTTCAACATTTTAGCTGAGGATGAATTATTGAGTAACAACCGATCACTACATAGTTAGGCATTATGCCAAATTCATATATATATATTTCTTCATTTCAAAATAAAAAGATCTAACATTTTCTCAGTTCAATTAATTTTAATCAACTATTTAATTAAAACTAAAAAAAAAAATTGTTGATTACTTTAATTTTTTCCCAGTATCTAATGGATTGAAAAAAAAGTAGGATGTAATAATACTTAAACAATATGTTTATAGAATAGAATAAAAAAGTAGTGAGAGCGTTATACCTTCAATAATCCGAAAACGTTTACGACAACGGTTGTGTTTAATTTAGATACACAACAAAAAAAATCACTTTGATGCAATCATATAAATAAAGATGTAACCTTTTTTCTTTTTTTTTCTATACGTAAGTATGGATGTTGATATGTGCAAAAATAAACAAACGAAATAAATAAAAGCTTTTTTTGTTAAATGAGTTTCAAATTAAATACACTAAATACTAAAAATACTGAAAAGAAGATCAGTAACATTGTTGCAGATGAAAACGTTACAAAATGCACTTTGATTTGTGTATTACATATATGCTTACGTATATACATTTATAAAAATATTATTAGGGAAGTTTAAAAATTTGAATTCACTGACGATCTAAAAGGCTTTCTAGAGCTCGATGAACATGTCATGGATGATTTATTTATCTGGATGAATGGATGTTGCTGGAATTACTCATATATATTGTTACGTTTTTACCTTTTAAAAACTGTGGTTTATTTCCTCCTAAATAAACCGGTACTTTGATTGTAAATAAAAGCAGTTTAGTAGTTCAAAAGTTGTAACGACTATTTATTTTATTCAAAAATGTATAACAATATCAATTTAAATAGTCATTTTGTGTTCTAATACACACACACAATGTTTGCTGCTATTACACACTTTACACAGCACTCTTTAATAATGTACAAGAATATACAGCCAAGGCAGTTAATTTTTCTTTACTTAACGATTCCAATTAGAGTGACTCAATGGTGTTCTCACGACCAATTTATATACACTGTATTACCTTCTAGATGTTTCTCGAAAGCTCTATTCCTACAATGTTCTTAACGGACAAACTAGACAATTCCAGAGCTTTCGATGTTAATGTTAGCAGCTTGAACATTTAGTGTTACCATACTTACAAATAATGATGAAAGCTTTTCATTCAATATTGTATGTTTACAGCTATGTTAATAATTTCTACAGATACGTCACACAGTGGGGTCAAACGCAAATTTTTTGGTAATAAATCTGAGTCTCCTAAACTACTGGTCGGATCAAATTGAAATGTATGGAAGAGTTGTAGAGGAGGACCTAAGCTTTCAGAAAAATCATCTTGTAGTCACCCTGTGATAACACGAGATAAGCTACAGGGTGTCAAAGTTGACTACCTCAAGTATGTAAAAGTTAAAAAAAATCGTAACTTGTACAAATGAAGTCCGATTTTAAAGATTTTTATATTTCTGGAAAGTGCTTGGAAAGATAAAGAAAAAATAAGCTTACTCATCTAAGTTATCTCTTACTGTTAAAAAGATATATACGCTTGAATTTTGAATTTTTGATTTTTTGGCTCAACTTTCTTTCGTTTTTCGGCAATAAGTCCGGAGATATATGAGGCAAAAATTTTTTAAAAATATTCTGTAATTTGCTATATATTTCAAAATAATATGCTGAAAGAATTTTTGGATTATCTCAATTCGTCTAGACGTGAAAAATATACAAAGTCAGCACTCTGAAATTGGCATGAAAAATGGCTATTTTTTTACAAAAATATAGTACAATTCATTCACTTTTTTCTCAAAGTTCCGTTAATAAAAAAATTTTTTCCTTATTAATTTCAAAAGATAAGGCTTCATAAATGGTTAATGAAGAAATTTTGAATTGATTTAAGTTTGCACCCTACATCCAGCATTGGCCGAAAATTGTCAATTTTAAAAAATAGTTTCATTTTTATCGATTAATAAAAAAGATGTCACGCGAGCTTTTTTAAATTTGGTACCCATATTTTTTATAGAAATAGATTTAGAATGATTTAATACTAAACTGCTTCCCGCCCGGCCAAAAACGAATGCAGGGGTGGAGATTTTATGTTAAAAGTCAGTTTTTTTAACGACTATTTTTAAAAGCATATTAAAAGTATATTAGCATAATATTTTTAATATTATTTCTTATGTAATGTATAAAACACAAATCAAGCTTTCATTCCTAAAAAAATCAATAAAATAGCTCCAATAACCTATTTTTGGTAATTTTTCAAAAATAAATTTTTTTTTTTTTTTTAAATAGCTGAAAATCCAAAAAAAAATTCATTTTTTTAATACAACTACACTAATTTTGCAAATAATTTAAAAATGTTAAAAGAATATAAAAATAGACTTATTTACCAATTCAACGATATATAAAATGTTGATATAGGTCATTTAATAATAGTAATATAATGGCCTCAAAACTACGTCACGTCAAAAGTTGCAAAATTCACTATTTTGTTCCGTATTTCCATATGTGTGTATACGTAACACTCAACTGCATTGCTTATTTTTGTTACGAGATAATAATATTTATTAATGAATTTATTTAAAGTGTTCATAATTTTTTTCTACTGAAAAGGTTTTTAAAATTACCTAAGTACATAAATAAGTATATTTTCCTTCGTTTTTTATTATAACAAAAATGATTTTTTTACAATCGCATAGGTACATTTTTTGACGTACCTGTTTAACACTACAGGTAATAAAAATAAGCCGAATGAAATTGGGGGTTTTGAGAAAAAATTTAAATTTTTTAATTCATTTTTGCCTGTCACCATTTACCTGATATAAATATTCTTTTTCTGTATATAAGTATCCTTATAAATATACAGATTTATTAGTGAATTTGCCATTATGGAGATTATATTAAAACACTTTTCTATATGCAAAGTAATCTGGGATAATCTATCTGATATTATAAATCGTCCAGAAAAAATAAGAAAACTCATTGATACAGTAGTATCTTTTGGTTTAACTCTTACTGCAGAAGACAGTTTAAAGCTCGAAAATTTTTATAAATCATACGAAAAAAGGATGCAAGCTTCAGATTGGTCAATACCAAAGTTCAAGAAGAAAAATGAAGAGTGGTTTGAGGGAGAAATACCAATTTTCACGATGAAGTTCAGCTAAGAACAGAGAGGACCAAACAGGAATCTATTCTAAATTCACATACAAATGCCGAAACAAAAGATACATTTAAAGCTTTAGTAACACGTACGCAACCAAAGGAAGTAGAAAAAGTTATAGATGTGTTACCAACAGCTTCTCCCAATCGATTACATCGGATAATCGAAAGCATAGTGACACCGAAATCAACATCGTCCTTTACCTCTGAAGATGCTTAAGCTCTAATATTAAATTTAGGATTATCAAGAAACCAATACGAGATTTTGAGGAAATCTGTTAGCGAAAAAGGATATGATATCTTTCCCAGTAGCAAATCAGTGAGAGAAGCGAAAAGTAATATTTTACAGCCTATGGAGCACCCGGTTAATGCTTCTGTTAAAAGTGCTAAAGTTAATATATTGCAATTACTTGAAAATACTGCCTCTAGAATTATATCTACCTTCAGCAATGATAACATTGAAAAATGCAAAGACTCTGAACTTATTTTAATATTCAAATGGGGCTGCGATGAAACATCAGGATTTTCGGAATACAAACTGGTACCACTTCGAATGCGCTTAAATAAGCCTTCCTCATCGACAAGAAATGACTCGCTTTTTGATGATATATGGATAAATTTAACTCCAGGTTCCAAATTTTTGTGCCGTCTAATCCTTTTTGATTACACAAAAGAAACCACGGTTACAATAAACAGCATTGTCAACCAATTGGAAGAAGAAATTAAAGCATTGCCCCCAATATATGTAAAAGTATCAAACAGAACTATTAAAGTTACATTTCAACAACAATTAACGATGATTGATGGAAAAGTTGCAAACGCTATAACAGATACAACATCTATATGGAAATGTAATATATGTGGAAAAAGTAAGTTCACAATTTCAGGATAATTCTGAAGTCCTTGTTAATAAAAATTCTTTAAAATTTGGAATATCACCACTCCACGCAAGGATACGATTTTTGGAGTTCTGCTTACATCTTGCATATGATATGAAGTACAGAAATATTCCCGGGCAGGAAAATGCTACAGTAAAAAACAATTTGGAACTTCACGAATTACGAAAAGAGGAGAAGAAAAGAATTCAATTAGAATTCAAAGAACAACTCGGATTAATAATTGATAAACCTCTACATGGCTATGGAAGCTCAAATGATGGAAATACAGCAAGACGTTTCTTTGAAAATCCGGAACTCACATTTTTAAACACAGGCATTGACTTAAATATTTTGAAGCGTTTTAAGATTATATTGGCAGCCATTAATAGCAAAAAACAAATTAATGCGGACAAATTTAAAATTTTTGCTTACGAAACTAAAGAACTACTTAACATTACATACCCCTGGAAATCAATGACTCCAACAATTCACAAAGTATTGGCTCATGGTAAAGAAATAATAGAAAATAGTATTTTGCCATTGGGAGAGCTAACAGAGGAAGCACAGGAAGCCCGAAATAAAGATGTTAAACATTTCCGACTCTTCAATACCCGAAAATGTTCGAAAATAGCGCAAAATATGGACTTAATGGAATATTTATTAATATCATCAGATCCAGTTATATATTCTATAAGAACACGATGGCTACCAAAAATCACTCTTGAAATAGAAAAAGAGGATTCCGAAGCTAAGGAAGTTAAAAATTTGCTAACGTTTGATGTTTCTGATTATTTTCAAGAAAATCTCTAATAATATCTTCGATAATATATTCTTAATAAAATAAATATAAGGGATATATGTATAATAAGTATGTAAATATGTAGAACAAATTAAATAAGCATTACTCAAATAAAGAATTTACTACTTTATAATAACAAATATATACCTACATAATACATTAGAAAACTAAAATTTTACGTATACACACATATGGAAATACGGAACAAAATAGTGAATTTTGCAACTTTTGACGTGACTTGGTAGTTTTGAGGCCATTATATTACTATCATTAAATGACCTATATCAACATTTTATATATCGTTGAATTGGTAAATAAGTCTATTTTTATATTCTTTTAACATTTTTAAAGTATTTGCAAAATTAGTGGAGTTGTATTAAAAAAATTAAATTTTTTTGGATTTTCAGCTATTTTTTAAAAAAAAATTTATTTTTGAAAAATTACCAAAAATAGGTTATTGGAGCTATTTTATTGATTTTTTTAGGAATGAAAGCTTGATTTGTGTTTTATACATTATATAAGAAATAATATTAAAAATATTATGCTAATATACTTTTAATATGCTTTTAAAAATAGTCGTTAAAAAAACTGACTTTTAACATAAAATCTCCACTCCTGCATTCGTTTTTGGCCGGGCGAGAAGCAGTTTAGTGTTAAATCATTCTAAATCTATTTCTATAAAAAATATGGGTACCAAATTTAAAAAAGCTCGCGTGACATCTTTTTTATTAATCGATAAAAATGAAACTATTTTTTAAAATTGACAATTTTCGGCCAATGCTGGATGTAGGGTGCAAACTTAAATCAATTCAAAATTTCTTCATTAACCATTTATGAAGCCTTATCTTTTGAAATTAATAAGGAAAAAATTTTTTTATTAACGGAACTTTGAGAAAAAAGTGAATGAATTGTACTATATTTTTGTAAAAAAATAGCCATTTTTCATGCCAATTTCAGAGTGCTGACTTTGGATATTTTTCACGTCTAGACGAATTGAGATAATCCAAAAATTCTTTCAGCATATTATTTTGAAATATATAGCAAATTACAGAATATTTTTAAAAAATTTTTGCCTCATATATCTCCGGACTTATTGCCGAAAAACGAAAGAAAGTTGAGCCAAAAAATCAAAAATTCAAAATTCAAGCGTATATATCTTTTTAACAGTAAGAGATAACTTAGATGAGTAAGCTTATTTTTTCTTTATCTTGCCAAGCACTTTCCAGAAATATAAAAATCTTTAAAATCGGACTTCATTTGTACAAGTTACGATTTTTTTTAACTTTTACATACTCGAGGTAGTCAACTTTGACACCCTGTAGCTGATCTCGTGTTATCACAGGGTGACTACAAGATGATTTTTCTGAAAGCTTAGGTCCTCCTCTACAACTCTTCCATACATTTCAATTTGATCCGACCAGTAGTTTAGGAGATTCAGATTTATTACCAAAAAATTTGCGTTTGACCCCACTGTGCGTCAACTGCTGTTAACATAAATAGAAAGGTCGAGAAGCATTAATTAATTTTAAACCAGCCGTTAAAATCGTTATACATATTTGAATTCAAGTACAATTTCGTAACAATATATAATTACATCACATTAACTCATGTTTGTATAATACTCACACCTAAAAATATTTAGTGTAATTTACTCCAAATAGCAAGTATGTATAAGTAAAATTAATGGTTTTTAATATATGTATATTAATGTTATGTTGTGGTTTTTTTTTTAAGTTTAAAAGAAATTTTTCTTTTTTTATATTTTTTTTATGATTTTGTCTTTTAAAAAGATACAGAATAAAAAAAGTTTTAACTAAAATAAATTGGCTTTAATGATCATTATGGACATTCTTCAATCATTCTTATTAACCTAGATCATGATCTTATTCAGTCTGTAAAGCTGTATTTGCCAACTTCTTTATGATTTAAAACAAAATAAAGAATGAATTAGATATTTTAAAATTTGGATTTTTAGTGATGATTACAAGTACACTTAAAACAATTTAGCAAGTTTATATAGTACAGAAAGTTCTTGTTTTTAGGTATTTAAATAAACATTTAATGTAGTTGTGTAGCACAGAAAAGATTTAACTGTTATGTGTTTTAGAAACAGTGAATTTACAATAGATTTAGGGATCATTTGTTGACTATTTGTTCGAAAAAAAACTGATTATGTAAACTATCAAAACCTATTAAGAATTACACTTTCGATGAGGTTAGGTATTACTACTTTTTGGAAAGTGTTTTGGGATGATGTAACTTTTGATATCTTTACCCACTTTTCTTCTTTGTTGCCATAATTGTCAGCAAGTTTCGGTGGGGTTCTCCTATAGTAATCTCTCCAGGAATAAAAAGGCAAATGGGAATGATATATTCCTGGAGAAATGTTGGTAATTATCGACGAACATTGATGAAACAAATGTGTATTTATACCAAATGAACAATTATAGGCATAAGCAGATTTTATAGTTACCTTTGGATGTATAGCCACCGATTTAATTAATCAAGCAATATGGACCGTGAAACTGATTTTACATGAATGGATAAAATACTTTTACTTAGAATATTATGATTATTAACATTGTTTAATTTAATTTATTCATACGACTTAATATTCACTTTATAATTTTATTAAAATGGTTTATATTATATATTTTTTCAAACAGTCTTAATTAAGTTTTTCTTCGATGACGAGTTTTTTCAAGAAGTTGATGGTGGTGGATGCAAAATTAAAATGGCCGAGTTAATAGAATTTTAGAAGTATGAAACCTCGTATGAATATGCGTACAATAACAACCAAGTATAATTTAAATTATAAGTTTGTTTAGATAACACCAAATGCAGTCAAAGAATATAATAAAAAAATAAGATAAAAAGGTAACTTTCGTTTGGGTTGGCAATGACATATGCATGAATATTTGGTAGGTCTCCCATAGTATGTAATAATATCTTTAATACTTTTAACTTTTGATTATTTCTTTTCCTCTCTTTAGCGTTATTTTATTTGCGGTATTGGACAATAAGCAAAATAAAAAAAATCTTAATTAAATTATAATTAATGATACTTAATGATTATTACATCGATCATACCATGTTTATAAACAGTCCTAAACAACAAAAGCTTTTCTTGTAATAATGTTGCGAGAGTAATGTTGTTATTAATAGTATAGCAACATATGAATAAAATAAGTTACCCAACAAACAATATAAATGTAATTTTATTTTCAGATACACCTTTTATGCTGGAAATTCAAAAAAGTATAATTATTCTAAGATTCAAGAAATAACCAGAAAAGTAGAGTGAGTAGTAAAATAATAATTTTAGTAAAACAAAAGAACATAAATTATGGAAGGAAACAATATTCTAGATGAAACCGTTCATTACAGGGTTCCGAATTGATTAATCCCAGAGGTAGACAGGTATATAAGATTCTAGTTGATCGCAAAAATGGCTTGGATTTTGTGTCATCTGGACAGCCAATATACTGGCCGGCTGATCCTAGAAAATTTCTGATCTCATTGACTTTGCCGTATCTAAAAATATTAATCGAAATTCGATAACTAAAGAAATTTAATATGATTTATATTCTAATCTTCCTCCAATAATACTAACTTATTATGGAAGAACTAATATGCCAAAATTTCCTAATAATACTTACTATACTTTAAATATAAAAAAAATATCAGTAGTCATATGCAAACAGGCAAAATTAATTCGTCAATTAACTTTACGTCAGTAATTGCTTCAGCTCTGAAACATTCTAACAGTCAAATTTCTAAGAAATTATATTCATATATATCAAATTCTGATATCGAAAAACTTCTTCTTGAAAAAAGAAAATATCGTAGGCAACGACAGCAAAACAGATCACCTGCTGCAAAGCTGAGACTGTCCATGGCAAGTAAGAAATTAAACGGAGCCCTTCAATTAGAAGAGAATCGCCAAATTGGAAATTACATTAAAGTCTTAACAGATAATAAACATACTAATTTTTCCAAAAGCAAAAAATATTAAGCCACTGGTAGAGGCGCAAAGTCCATTAAAGAAAGCTGACGATACCTAAGCCCGTAGTGCAGAAGATAAGACCAATTTATTTGCATGTTATTTGAGTTAAGTCTTTCAATCAAATTCCCAAACAAATGATTGTGTGTTGGGAGGGATGTATAACCCTCGTTGAAAGAAGCTATGAAAAAGAACTCAATATTGACTGATCTAGGAAATATGTCACTGGGAATATTATATCATAGAAAATATAAATGTAAAAAGATCTCCTAGATACGATTCAATAACACCATACATGATTAAAAACCTACCGAATGTGGCAATAATCCTGATGTTCATTCCATCTTGAAACTAGGAATCTTTCCAAAAATTTGGAAAACATGTCAGGCTCATACAAACATTTAGGCTCCCATTAGAGAGAACTAGCTTTAGTTTCAGTTTTAAGATTTGAGTAATTGTTGTGAGTCCTATAAAAGGCAGATTGAATAAATAAATAAATAAAACGTTTAAAAAATTATTTATTTATTTAAATCATTCAGCCCAAATACAGAAATATTTTTTTTTTTTTTTAATAAAATTGACATTGTTTTAAATTTAAAGTATTATTTGAAAAAATAAAATGGTAACAATTTTAAGAACTTATGTAATCAAAAGATAAATGAAATTTTGATTTAAATGCCATTTGCACCAAACAAAAACTAGCAGTTTTTGGCTTTATTTGGTTTTTGAATACAAAACTACGTAAATTTGTTTGGTTTTTCGATACAAATCAATAACCATTTTTAACTTGTTTTTATTGAAAACTAAATAAAAACCACTAAAATAACTATTTATAATACATCCTGTTTAGCAAATTTTAGAACAGTAGCTTTTATGTATGAAAAGAAAAATAAAATTTCAAATTTATAGAAATTATTTGTTTTGTTTATGAAATTATTGCAATAAATAATGTATTAAAAATTGTTAAAACATGTTATAATATTGAAACTATATATTCTCTGATCGAAGAAATAGCAAATAGAGCAGAAATAAAAAAATATCCAATAAATGTGAATTTCAACAAAAACTATATTGGGAAAAAATAAGGTATGTAAACGATATAGTTTTTGAAATTTTGTTTTTCAAAAACCAATTAGTTTTTGTTTTCGTGTAAACGGCATATTAAAAATTGTTAAAATATGTTTCAATATTGAAATAAAAAATATCCAAGAAGTGTGAATGTCAACAAAAACTGCATTGGGAAGAAATAAGGTGTAGTTTTTGAAATTTTGTTTTTCAAAAACCAATTAGTTTTTGTTTTGGTATAAACGGCATATTAGACTACTCTTCTTGCTTTTTATTTTAGTACTTTTTTTTATTCGAGAATGAATTATTTAAAACGGATTTTATTTTATATTAAACAAAGGTAAATTAAATTTGGTGTCTTTTGAGTATATATTCTAAGGAATTTTATTTTTAGTACAAGAAAATGGTAGGATGTCTATAGGAAATCAAGGTTATAGTAAAAACATTGACCAAAATATAAAGCAAAAATCCCAAGAAAAAGTCAAAATAATTGCAGTAGAAATAATAAAGCCGTGTGATATGACCATTGCCATATTCATAATGTTGAAAATAGTCTTAACATTTGTGAAGATATAGACTTTGATTCTGATATTTTAGAAATAGTTAATAAGAGCAAATTTATGCAAAGAAGCAGTCTTCAAAATGAATTTGATAATATTATAACCTCGGCTCAAATATTTTTACTAAATACACAAGCAAAGATATAATAAACACACGAACTCCACCATTTAACCCACAATTTCAATTAAATATTTTAAATTCATGTTTAACCCCTCAAACCAGTATTGAAAATGAATCTTTTAAATTAAGTAATAGGGCATTCAGACCGACGCGAAATTACGTACTTTCGTGATTTCGGCCGTAATCAAGTTGAAATTACGTAATTTCCCATACATTTTGACACTTGCGAAATTACATAATTTTGTGTAATTCCGACGAAATTACATTCAAATTACCATGCCCATTTCCGTGCAACTCTGTACATGGTTGGAAAAAATACTTTTTTTCGACTATGTACTGCATGTTTCAACCGTGAGAAGAAAAAAACAACAATTGACAGCTGATCTTAAATTTAAACACAAATCTTAAAATTAATTATTAAAGTGATTTTGCAAAATGAAACCTATCCTTTTTACACTTTTAATTGTTGCAAATTAATAATTTCCAATTTAGTAAATAATTGTTTCTTATTTGTTTCCATTTCAAAATACTTTATTTACCCCTATAACAATTTAAAATGTAAAAAATAAGTATCAGCTGTTCACGAAAATACATCAAATGTCATCTATCCAGTATGAACACTCTAGATTTCATTCGTAATTTCGGCATGAACTTTCGCAATTTCGCGCCGGTCTGAACAAGGCTTAATATAGTTAGATCATCCAAAAAGAATTTTTGAATACAGCAGTTGAAAACATAAAAGATGTTAGCTGTCCCTAACAGAAGCGGTTCAATTTCGATGTGTGAAGAAACTGTCGGAAAAGACACAAACATTTATCCATTTGAAGATCCGAATCTGAACTAAAGAACCAGCAAGTAAAATATCTTCGAGAGTGTTTTATAAAAAATTAAACTATTTCAAATAAACTATTTCAAATAAAATTATAAACAAATTAACAATGTTTGCCCCATAAAATTTGTAAGTCAGGCATTTACAAAAAATGAAAGGAAAATGAGACTGTATGCAAATTCCTTTATAAAGAATATTGCGTTAAATAAAATTTTCAATAGATCTTAACACATCTCGAATTAAGATAAGTGTTTCTGAGAACAAGTCCGAAATAACACACCCAACGCAACCAAAAACGTAACAAATTAGAGGTCAACATAGAATCACATTAAAAAATTAAATTAAAAACGAATTTCCGTCGAATTTTCAAAATAATTTGTTACGGAGCAGTCCTATGAGTTGTGTAAAGAAGGAAATCTATAGCAAGTTCCAAAAAAGTGAAACAGCTAAAAAGTTAAAAAACTAGACGATTCAACAATTGCACAGACACAATGATATCGTATTGGATTTGATGTTAATGCAGAGAGAAAAAAAATGGAAATATTTCATTCAAAGAGTAAGTGTACCAGGTGAAATATACCTCTTTTTCTATGACCAGTGAAATTTGCCAAACGATAACAGAAAATTGTTTAGTAAAAGTTGAAATATGTACTTTATACATAGATGCCGCTGGGTCAGTTATAAAAAAGTTTGAAACAGCTAGAAACGGATCTTCACATATTCATTTATTATGCATGATTAGGAAACGGAAAATAATGGCATATTAATTCCAATAGCTGAAGCTTTGTTGTGTAGGCATTACAAAGAAGATGTAGAAAAATATGTCATGTAACTAAAAATATATTTTATCATTAATAAAATAAAGTGGCCAATATTAAGGAGAATATGCTGCGAATGGAGTTGGGCCATTATAAATTCCTCTGTAAAGATCTTTGATGACGTGGAAGTTGAGAATTATTTAAATTTTTGTTACCAAATTTTACAAAAAAAAAAGCAGAAACTGCCAAATAACTTTCGTTTATTGTAATTTTTTAAATTTGTATGAACGATATTGAAGCACTGGCAACAAATGACGAGCAAAAAACTTTTTTTTAAAGAATTATTATTAAATCAATAAATATCCAAAATATTGACGACATATGGCAATGGCTTACAAATATATGCATAATATTGCAATTCTCGCAAAATGATATAATGCTGGTAAATGCGAAAAATTTTATAAATGATTGTGATCCTGACATAAATTTTGAGAAAACTGATGAAGTAAAAACGTTCCTCGTAAACGACCCACTTTATAAAAGAAGTTCATTTTACGAAAAGGGAAACAAAATATTTAACAGCATCCAAGTAACTCAAAGTAATAAAAATGAAAATAATTTACGTAATCCCAGGTATTTAAATTTAATATTAAAAATATATATATACCGTACATTCCCTGGTGGACGAACTGTATATGAAAATTTGTTGAAACAACCACAAAATCAAGAATAACAAACAGTGCCGTGAAAAGCTTCTTCCACATTACAAAAAATACCACAATGAAAGGAAAAGGAAATGTTAGACCCACATATTACACAAGAAATTCTAAAAAACATACACAGGCAAAAATGAATAAAATTTCCCTTAAATATTAATCTACAGAAAATAAAGAAAATTCAAATCAACAAAAAAAGGATACTACGTTAAATGATAACCATATGTAAGTAGAAGACCATTGAGACAGAATGATAAAAAAATTAAACGGGAAAATATTTTAAAAATGAAAATATACTAATAGATATCTATATCAAAATTAAAATTTCAGAGAACAAATCTTTTACCATTTAACCATTTATACAATGTAAATATGTAAATATTATATTTTATAAAAACAATATCCAAAACGCCAAATGTTTTCTCTGTGAAATTAGGATGTCAATATTTAATTCTGATTCTGACTATCAATATGATATTTTAAACTTTATAAAATCAACTCAGCACATATTTATGCCGCTGTTTAAATCATCGTACTACACTATAATATATATAAACATTGAAAAAACGAATTCATGTACATAGATCCACAAATTGCAGGTGAATATACTGTTCGAGCACAATTTGACAAATTAAAAAAACGAATAAAACTAAAAGACGAGCAAAATTGGAGTTGGAACATTGTTCAGCAGTACAAACAAACTAGTGGATGCAATACCGGCATAATTTGTTGCCAATTCATGGAGGCAATTTTGAAAAATTCACCATTAGAAAAAATTACAAATTCAAACAAATTTCGCACCAGAATTAAGAAAAAATTAATATGATTTCGAAATGAACAGGTAAAACGCTTACATTGCAATGAAGCAGATCAATTTCAAACAAAATGCATTTATTGCAACAGAGGAATTAAAGAAAAAGTTATTACACCAACACAAATACAAATTTATTTATATGCTATTTATATAAATTTATAAATACATAAACGTTTATATACGTTATTAAAAATCCAAACCTTGTCAAATCAAATAAATAACACTGTGCTATAAAATAGAAAAAACTAGTAATGTTCAAAATTAGCGTATATTTTTGCATTAAAAAATTAATTTATACATCGCACAGTAGGGCAGACTCGAATTTTTTGAAAATAAATCTGTAACTTCTAATCTGATGGTTGGACTTACATAAAATTAGACATAGAAGCAGTGACGCGAAAAATATTAAATTAGGAAGTGCGGCTTCACATACCTCTAGAATGCGGAGCTAATGGGGTTGATAACAGGTTATTCTTGACATAGAAAATTTTTTAATAGCTTTCAAATGAGTATTTCCATTTTAAATTTAAAAAAATTTGCCTTTAATTACCGATTTGGATAAAATTTGGTGCATGTGTAGAGGAGGATACACAAGCATATAAAATTAATTTTATTCAATTTTATTTTGCGGCAACTATGTAGCTTTGAAAGTGATTAATATATTTCTTTTAAATGACCATAACTTTTGTTGTACGAAAGATATAAAAATATTTTCTGCAGTGGAATTGTCAGAATTGTATTTTAAAATTTTGTATTTAAATTAAAGATAATGCTTTTTTAAACATATTTTTTATAAATTTTTTGTTTAGAGACGTATATTCAAAAAAGTTCATCTTTAATTTTTTTATAATTCCATAGGAAGCTTTGGTCTGGAAAGTAGTTACTGAGATATAAGCAAAAATGTTAATGTATATATATTAAAAAAATATATATTTTTTTTATCATTTTTATTTTTTTAGTAAAAACTAGCTGACCCGGTCCGCGTTGCTGGCCCTAAGCAAACATTACTGTTGTATTATATATATATATATATATATATATATATATATATATATATATATATGTATTATATATATATATATATATATATATATATATATAAATAAATATTAATTAAATAATATCAACAAGTACATTAATTCTATTTAATCACACTAATAGGAGTTGGGATTTCATTTGAATTTGAAAAAATTTTTGCAATAACTTGTGTTTTTGAAAATGGTACGAATGAGTGAAGTCTATGAGTTCCTTTAATAACACAAGAGTTTTTAAACCTGCGATTTAATTTCTTTTCTTGCTCTTGGTATTATTCTTTGGAGCAGAAAGCTGCATTTATATTAGCCAGAGTTTTTGCGTATTTATATAAATCGCCTGCATCAACAATTTGGTTTTTAGTTGGACGCGCTGCTGCTCTCTTTAGCGATGTTGAAAAAAAATGCCAATCGGCATTACATTGAAAATCCTTTTTGTGGTAAATCAAATTTACGAAATTTTTTCTACTGAGCTGCGCACCCATCGGAAAAGTAAAAAATTTTTTCAATATTTTGATTAATATTTACCCTCAAGAATTTAATGAATTTTACTTGGAATAAGTGAAATGATATTGTGTTATGCTCTAAAATATCGGAAATCACAACAAAATTCACATGATTTATTTCGCCATGTATATTTCGAAAATATGTTACAAACGGGTGAATAGTAGCTTGTGAATTTGTCCAATGATAGCTTTGTATACTATTTTGAATAAGAAATGTGTAGTTTTCTGCAAAATCACAAATAACCAAAAATTCTCCTTTCTTTAAATTGGCTTTTGTTTCATCCAAAAACTTATTCTGTTCTTTTACTATAAAGCTATGTAATATTAATTGTTCTAATTTGTTAACAAGTATTTCCACAAATTCTTCGGTGGGAGTTGTTAAAGTTAAAAGATTTGATCCATCAACCTGCATCCATTGTTTATATTGCATATTTTCTATGCCCCATTCAGAATAAGAATTTATTAGAGTAGTTTTAAGGTGTGTATCTCCTGGAGAAAATTTACAATTTCTAATGTAGCACTCCACAGTTGGAGGATTGCATATCGATTGCGCAATCCAATGAAGGAAATGTCACAAGGCCATCATCAGTTAATTCTTTAATTTTTCCTGTGCTATACATAAGCTTTAAGTTTTGGTGTATAGTACATACGCAAACGGAATGAGTGCCACTTTCACCAGTTAAAATACATTCTTTTGGTCTAGATTCTGAAATTTTTGAAAAACCTACTTTCTCCATAGGATACGTTTCCTTAAATAGGCTATACAATTCTTTAAGATTACATAATATTAATCTTTCCTGAGTTTGGATTCTTTCACCACTACTGTTTTTAATAGATTTATAATCTTTTTTTCCAGGCATGATGAGACTATTTTTGTCGTATTTATAGAAGTCTTGAACTAGATCTTTTGTCTCAGTTGATAAACTCAATCGATTTTTTGGAATTATTTTTAATACCTATGGAGATATCGAGTTTTCCTCTAAATACCGAATTTAAGGTATTTAAAATTTCTTCCTTTTTAACATTGGAGAACTTCTTTAATTTAGTTGGTGGTTCTTCTAGAGCTTCTAAAAAATTATTTAAATGATAAAATGCATTCGATTCCTCAAAACTGCATACCTCTTCTTCATCAGAAAACAAATAATCATTATCTCTTTCCTCAATCAATTAAATTTAATCTACATTGCACAGTGGGGCAGAATCGAAATTTTTTGAAAATAAATCTGTAACTTCTGATCGGCTGGTTGCATTTTCATGAAATTTGGTACCGATGTAGCAGAGAGGCGCATACACAACAAACCCCTCAGAGGCGGAGTTAAGGGGGCTGAAAGTTAGGTACCTCTGACATAAAAAATTTTTAATCACTTGCCAAATTTTTGTTTCTCGTCCGATTTCAAATATTTTATTGTAGCCCATGATAAGACCTATAAAAGACATGATTACATGTTCTATTTATCTCTTATAGTTTTCGAGTTGTTTGCGTTTGAATTTTTAAGCACCATAACTTTGCATGTTCTTGGTCCAGTTTTTTTTCATATATATCCTAGTAATTCCGACCGATTTTATTAGTTTTTTCTTAACTTGTTAAAGAACAAAATTATCTATTGAATAAAAAAACTTGAAGGCGATATCTTTACTGAGTCCAAAAATAAACGATTTTGAATTTGAAAATTGCAAAAAAGACGACTTTTTGTGTTTTTTTTTAGCCGAAAAAGTATATACACTCTTTTTTATATAAAATAAAATTTTCTTTAATAACATATAATAATTTTGAACTTTTCTGAAAGGTAACTTCTCAGAGATTACTACAAGATAAAAAACAAGCCCAATAACTTAATTGGTCATGGTACACACCCTCCCGAATTCGACCCATTTTATATGAAAATTTTGATTTTACACCATTTTTTCTCAAATCCCAAAGCACAAATCGACAAGCGGAATATACTTTAAGAATCTTCGATATGTTTTTATAAGTTTTAAATCAAAATCTATGGGACTTCGGAAAAATGTGAATTCTATATCACAAAATGTAAAAAAACCCATTTTTAGGAATTTTCATTAGTTTTTTTGGGAATTCAGAAAAACCCTACCACTGATTGAAATTTGGTTAACGCGCTTTTATTTACATTAATAAGATCCACATTTCGTGCAAATTTCATTAAGATATCTTTATAAACAAATATGTTATTATAATTAAAAAATTTGTATTTTCTCCAAAAACCCCAAATTGGGCCTTTTGTTTGGTTTATTTCTAGATAGCGAAAGAAATTTTAAAAATATGTATTCTAAATTAAGCTTATTCTTTAGTATATATAATTTCCGATCTTTTGCAAGAAGATTCAAGTCAATATCATGCCTAGTTTCAGAAATATGCGCGTTTAAACTTTTATATTTCCAATTTATTTTATATATGACTATATTTTTACAAACTTGCAACTTTTGCCTTTAGTTTTGCGTGAATAATTACTTAGAAAATTATGAATATTTCTGTGTACTTTTAATAATATCTATACACAAAATATTTTTATAAAAATAATTAATAAAAAATTTTTATTTTAAATGGCGTTGCCATATTTCCCAATTTTAAGTAAATCTTTATCCTTTTCTAAGCATTCATATATTTCTACTAATGAACTTAAAATAACAAAACAAACAAAAAATGTCTATTTTAACTTAATCAATATTATTATTTTTGTTATTTATCATCTTCCTTAATAAATATTATATTTCTTATACGATTTTCTATTACATATTTACATTAAATTTATGCAGACAATTTTTCCAATATTTTAAACTTATACTACTTATTTTCTATAAAATAATCTGTTGTATCTGTATACATATCTAAAAGATAATAAAGGTCCTTCAAGTCTTCAGTATTTTGAGTTGATAAAGTCTCCTAATAAATCCAATGTTTTCTCATTGATGATAGCACAGGGTTTGATGATAACAATAGGCTATTAAAATTATCCTCGTTTTGTGACGTTCTGGAGCATTGCCTGGAGCTAAATAATTGAAAATCTCTGTTTCTTGCTTCTTGAGCCTCTTCTGTAAGCTCTCGAAGTGGAAGAATATTTCGTTCAATTATAATTTCGCCATGGCACATTATTTTATGTACTGTTGTTGTCATTTCATTATATGGATATAGAGAAACAATAGTTTAGATATTTCTGTTGCATATTCTCCAATTCGGGCATAGTTAATTTTGTGCTTACTATTAATTGCCATTAATAGTATGTTAGTCCTTTCAAGTAACTCTTTATTAATACCAGTTATTTTTCATGTAGCTTCGAAATTTCCGAAAAATCTTCTTGCTGTGTTTCCATCATTTGTACTACCACCAGTCGGCAGAGGTTTGTCGATGTTTAATCCCGACTCTTCTCTGAATTCATCCTGGATTCTACTTTTCTAGGATATTCTAAGTGTTTTTAAATCCTCGTTGTTTCCGGTAGGTTTTGTTAAATTTTCTGGCACACTTCTATACTTTAAATCATATGAAAAGAAAATGCTCCATGACCCGTATTCTGGCGTGAAATGGAGATATTCCGAAAGACATAAATTCTTCATTAATACTCCTTGCTTTACCAATATCCGAAAATTGTGATTTCGTCTCTTCACATAGTGAGCATTTCCAAAAAGAAGATGTTTCCGTAATGGCATTACTAACCTTATCATCAATCATTGTTAGACTAAGTTGAAAGGATATGTCGAATGTGTATTGGTTTATGGTTATTATGAATAGGTTGTAAATCATTTATTTCATCTTTAATATATTCCACTAAATCCTTATGGGCCAGTCTTTTCTTCTTAGATCTTGTACTTAAATTATCATATGTCTTGCAGGGTGCTCCAGTTGATATTTTGCACGCCGATATTTCTATATCAGTATCCATCCAATCGGAATGTTTAATTTTTAATCTGTTAGTACGCTGATTCAAGGACTTCATTTTTACGTCATACAACTTTAACAATCTTTCTATCTGAGATTTACTAATGACGTCGTCTTCCACTATAGCTTCTAAACGATTAAGATCATTTTTAGATAAACTCCACAGAACACAACACAATTGTTCATGTTTCAATGTAATCAACATGGTAATCAACTTCGTTATAATGTTGATAAGGATTAGCTGCGCGTTTATATATATCTTTTAGATATATCGCACAGGTATATATATTTACAGGTATTCTGTGAATTTTCATTAGGTAAAATATCTGAAAGAGTCAATTTGGAAGAGTACCTATACCGAATTCATTGATATTATATGTTGCTGTTAGGTATCACCAGAAAGGATATTACCTGCGCATTGTCACTAGCTCATAAAAATATAGATTTTGAACCATCAGTAATAGATAAAAGCTGCAGCTAGGTATCACCGGAAAGGATACCTGTACATTGCCACTAGATCTTAAATATATAAATTTTTAACCATCAACAATAGATAAATACATTTGTTAAATTTAGGTAAACACCATAAATGTAAACTAATAAAATACTTATTGATTAAGTTAAAATAGACATTTTTTGTTTGCTTTGTTATTTTAAGTCCATTAATAGAAATATATGAATGCTTAGAAAAGAATAAAGATTTACTTAAATTTGGGAAATGTGGCAACGCTATTAAAAAAAAATTTTTGTTAATTATTTTTATAAAAATATTTTGTGTATAGATATTAGTAAAAGTATACAGAAATATTCATAATTTTCTAAGAAATTATTCACGCAAAACTAGAGGCAAAAGTTGCAAGTTTGTAAAAATATAGTCATATATACAATTAATTGGAAATATAAAAGTTTAAACGCGCATATTTCTGAAATGAGGCATGATATAGACTTGAATCTCTTTGCAAAGGATTGGAAATTATATATGTTAAAGGATAAGCTTAATTTAGAATACATATTTTTAAAATTTCTTTCGCTATTTAGAAATAAACCAAACAAAAGTCCCAATTTGGGGTTTTTGGAGAAAATACAAATTTTTTAATTATAATAACATATTTGTTTATAAAGATATCTTAATGAAATATGCAAGAAATGTGGATCTTATTAATGTAAATAAAACCGCGTTAACCAAATTTCAATCAGGGGTAGGGTATTCCTGAATTCCCAAAAAACTAATCAAAATTCCCAAAAATGGGATTTTTTACATTTATGCTATAGAATCCACATTTTTCCGAAGGCCCGCAGATTTTGATTTAAAGCTTTTAACAACATATTGAAGATTCTTAAAATATATTCCGCTTGTCGATTCGTGCTTTGGGATTTGAGAAAAAAATCGTATAAAATCAAAACTTTCATATAAAATGGGTCGAATTCGGGAGGGTGTGTACCATGACCAATTGAGTTATTGGGCTTGTTTTTTATCTTAAAGTCATCTCTGTGAAGTTACCTTTCAGAAAAGTGTAAAATTATTATACGTTGCTAAAGAAAATTTTATTTTAGATTAAAAAGAGTGTAGATACTTTTTCGGCTAAAAATACACAAAAAGTCGTCTTTTTGGAATTTTCAAATTCAAAATCGTTTATTTTTGGATTCGGTAAAGATATCGACTTCAAATTTTTTTTATTCAATAAATAATTTTCTTCTTTAACTAGATAGGAAAAAACTAATAAAATCGGTCGGATTTGCTAGGATATATATGAAAAAAACTGGACCAAGAACATACAAAATTATGGTGCTTAAAAATTCAAACGCAAATAACTTGAAAACTATAAGAGATAAATAGTACGTTTTTTATAGGTCTTATCAGGGTCTACAACAATATATAAAAATATTTGAAATCGGACGAGAAACAAAAATTTGGCAAGTGATTATTTCATGAAAATCCAACCAGCCGATTAGAAGTTACAGATTTATTTCCAAAACTTTCCCCACTGTGGCATTGTACACTCCTCTGCTACCAAATTTCATGAAAATCCAACCAGCCGATCAGAAGTTGCAGATTTATTTCCAAAAAATTTCGATTCTGCCGCACTGTGCATTGGCTGGGGTATCTTGTATTTATTAAAAATATTTACCACAACTTTTATTTGATAGCCCAAATCTTCCAGGGCCTCCTTGTTTTCAATTGGTTCAACACTGGACTTCATTGCTTTAATGACAACACTCCAACCTTTACTAATTTTAAGTTGATATGTATAAAAGTCTTTTTTACTATCATTTAGGTAATGAGAGATTTATTATAACAATCCTCAGTGTATACTACTATTTTTGTCTTTAGCACGCTACCTTTTCTTATTCGATCAATATGAAAATTGTTTTTTCCAATAAGTTCAACAAACGTTTTAACCTAATTATTAGAACTATGCTCACAAAGATATATTGGTGGGGGTTTAGATGACTTGTGAATATAATTATCATATTTTGTGTGATTATTTTCTATCAATTATCAATTACCATTTGTTTCTTAGCAGAAGAAAAATTTTTCTGGGAGCTTAAATTTTTTTTGTTAATATTTACATATCTAAGCATACCTGATGGAATTTGAGATTTTGTAATACTTATCTTATTTTTCGGGATAGCACCTTTATGTGTAGCTTCATTTTTATCCGGGCTGCTGGTAGCACTAAATACATTCAAACTATCACTAATTATTGTTGGTAGCAGTTTACAAGCTTGAGTATTAATCAGTGGGAGTTGTTGTTGTATTTTGTTTTTTCATATTTTCTTTTATGTTTTGTTCTAAACTGTTCTGTGTATTTCCATCCTGTAATTGAATTTCGGGGGAACAAGAACGAGCACTCTCAAGTTGTTTAGCGGTTAAATAATTTGTGTTATACTGTGGATCAGACAAAATTTTATTTTTTACACTCTCCCCGTTGAGAAATCTATAATCATTTTTGCCGTGTAAAATGAGTCGACTCTCATTCTGAGAACTCATAGACTCTTTTAAATTACATATAACTGAAGTATAACACTTTCTTATCACAAATTTTCTTTTGTTTGTTTATTTATACAAATTAGTTTTGTTTTATTTAAATTTTCAACGTTTTGCATATTTATATTTAATAAAATTTTATTATTTTATATATTATATAAATCTCGACTTATAATTAAAAATCCCGGAGCAAGTAAAATATACGTCTGTTTGTAATGAGAAAAAACGAACTCTCAATTTCAAATATGTTTCTTTCTTGTGTTGAGATGTGACGTTATCTTTTTTTTAAGAACTACAATAATTTGCAACTTATTAATTTTTTCGTACAGTTTGTCTAAAAAAATCTTTATACAGAAAAAATATGTATTTATTCATTAATTAATTCATTCATTCAGGAAGTCCAATAAAAAAACCTTTACATACTTTTTTTGCATCCATTACTGTACTTTTTTACGACTATAAGGCGCCAATACTTTTCAAATAGACACTGTACCGAAAGTACCAACAGGCAGCAGGGGTTTTTTGAAATTCCCGGAAGACATACTAAGTTTTATAGAACATAAGAAGAGACTTAGGCGAATATTACAGAGGAGTGAAGACCCGAGAGTGTGAAATATCTTGAGAGCTGATATAAGGAATTTACAGAAAATAATGCAAGAAGCCATTGCTGTTTTTGAGCGCTATTATTTGTCGGAATACCTTCGTGGTATTCGAATCAATAACAGAACGTTCAAGAACATCAAGTCGGCAGCTGGGCTGGGCACTCATCGTAATATTCGTAGTTTGGTGAGTGGGAGTAACAGGAAAATTTATGATGACGCAGGAAAGGCTAATCTATTAGCAGGTGTCCTTGGCGCACATCAAACTGGACAGCAACGCGTGGGTCCGTTCGCAGTAGCAATGTGGGAACGATCTCCACATTAAATAGAACGATACCATTAACTATATTTAAGGATAATTTCACAGTGGACGGGAGGGCAATTGACTTAACAGCAGACTTCGACAGGCTCGGTCTTATTAGGCCTGCGTCTATTGGCAATGCTCTGAGGAGGAGGTCCAATAAGCGATCTAGTGGTAATGATGGGGAGTAGTAGGGAAATGGGAAGGCAATAGTTGTTTTTGTTTTTAATGAGGAGGAAGAGGAATTTTGAAGAGCAAATTGTTTGTATGAAATTGAAAACCAATGAATTTGTTTTTGTAATTTTTTCTTGTGAGTGCATTAATAAGAGGAAAAATTGTTTTGAATTTTATGAAATTGAAAACCAATGTATGTATGTATATATGTATGTATGTATGTATTTATGTAATTATGTTAAAAGTACATACAAACAATTTAACAGAGGGAGACAATTTTTATTTATTTATTTATTATTTTTTTTTTTTTGCACTTTTAATTGTGATTAAATTGAAAACTGATGACTTGTATAAATAGCGTTTGAGTATTTTTGGTTTATTCATCTACATATTTTTATATGGTTATTTTTGTTTTTGTAAAGTGGAAACTTGAGAATTGTTTTGTTTATATGGAAAACAAAAAAACTTTGTGTAAGGTTCTTTGACATTAATGAAGATGTATTTTATGTTGTTGAGTATGGTCATGATTAATATTAAATATTGTAATAACAAATTAAGGGGAGTAATTTTTATTCACATTAAACATTTTTCATATCTAGAATATGTTTAAAATTAGTTTAAGGCTCAATATTTATGTATTTATAATATTTTCTCAATTTGAAATATTAAGAGATATACCCAAATTACTCTTCTTTGGAGATAAATTATATTAGATATAAATATAATTGTCTGAAGTAAAATTATTTCAATCAATTAATAAACTTTTTAAAAGGCGGAACAAAAATGGAATCAAATAAGATTACAAATGCTGATATTGTTGCGGCTTTCAATAAATTAAAAACAAGACCATATCTAGCAGCAAAGGATTTACTACCATCAAAGCCATATAAGGTATTAAGTATGTTCCGCCATAAGAATAAATATGGAAATGTGGTGATGGCAGAGCTTGAAGAGGGAATGTTATATCTTCCCAAACGATATAATAATTTGGAAGATAAAGTAATAGATGGAGTTAATAATGAACAGTTTACTTTAAGGAGGAAGTTAGATAATGGTTTATGTGTTTTAGAATTGAAAGAAGTAGTCAGTGAAAACTCCGCTGGAGAAGACGAAGTGGGAGAGTTTTTCATCCCAAATTCTCAACCATATTTCAGTTGGGAAAATAGTAAAATTCCAAGAAATTCTTAATAAAGAAAATTTGTTAAATAGTATATAAGTATCATGATTTTTAAAAACTAACTAATTGTAAAAAGAAAGCTTTATAATAAAGATGTTACATACAAAAATTCAAAAATTTCTTCAAAATTTTGATGGTTTAATTTTTGTTGAACATCAAAAAACACTGCAAGAGTATTTGGCACTTATTAATAAAACTGGGAAATATAATGAAGAACCTATATCATCTAAATATGGATTACACTTCAAAAACTGTTCATGGTCGGATGATAAAGCAAACTTTGGTCCTGATCCTTGTAACTGTAGAAAGCATATACAACTTATAAACAAAATAGATGATTTTATAAAAAGATATTATTTATTATCTAAACGTCTAAAATAAGTAAATAGGGAAAATATTTTTAATTTCAAATATGTTAATTTTAAAGCAAAAAAAAATAATAATAATAATAAATAAAAAAAAAAAATACAACTAAACAAATTTTTGTTTTTTTTTTTTTCTTTACAATAACTTCTTGCAATTTTGAACTTGGTAAGGGTCTTATGAATTTTGAATTTTAGAAATAATTTTAGTAAATAATAGACTATCTATCAAGAACAACATATTCAGAATAATGAATACATCCAACAACACTAAAATTGAATCAAATTATATTTCAAACAAGGGTCAAATTGAAATTCAAGAAATCTTAATACTGCCGCCTATAGACATTCCACTATTCTTCGCATTGCATGATGGTCGTGATAAAATTCTCCTGGAAGTTTTACTAAATGTGGAAAAAGAACTTGGAATAAAAACAAAATAATATATATTTTTCTTATTTATTTCTTTATTTATTTTTATTTTCTATAAAAACAAATAAAAGTATTTAAATAAACTTAAAACTAACATATCATTTTCATGTAAATTAAAATAATTAAAAATATTTAAAATTTTATTAAAAGTAAAATTTTTACATCTTAAATAAATAAAAATGCAACAATAAACACCACAAAACATTGATGATTCACTTTGAATTCGCATTTTATTGTAGACAAATGTTTTAGAATTTCGGTTTAGAAATGAAATAAATGGTTTTATTGGAGGTTGACCTGCAGAGCAAAAAAATTCTGCTGGTTTATTTTCAGGGAAATAAAAAGCGACCCAATGCTGTCCAGGCTTACAAGATGGATCAGTGTTGGCTATGTAAAATGATGGTTTTGTAACAGGTGCCTTGGGTAATTTATTACTCGCAAAAACTCCTTTAAATTTATATTTTGTATAATTATTTGAATTTAAAGTATTTATAATATTTATTGAGTTCATAGCGTTTGAATTATAGTGCGAGACTTATCAATTTCTATTATACTGTCAAATTCACAATATACTAAGTTCCTTTGTAATTTGATGACCTTTATCAAAATGATGGATTCCGGTACCTTTAAATAGGGTTTGAAAACCACGAGTGCTTAATATTCCTCCATTGTTGTAGTTAAATTCTATTGGCTGTGCTGGAAATTGTACTCCATTAACAACCAAATTAAATCTTTGTAAATTAAAATGTTGAAAGTTGTATTGATTTTCTTTTCTATCTCCAGTATAAGCTTTGTTCGACACCATTCCAAAAATTAAGAAATTTGGTAATTGTCCAAGTATAACATTATCTAGAGATAATTAATGGTTTACTGGATGTATAGTGAAGGTCTTAATTTCTACTCTCTTATATGGATAAATTGCATTTTTGCTTTGTAATACATTATGATGTGCCATTAATATACTACTATTGATAGTAAGATGATTTATATATAAATTAGCTTCATGTATTCTTAGATAAGATTCATTTTTATCCCCACTTTCTAAAATATAAAATTCTGGTTTCTCCAAATTTAATGTGACCTTAAGATCAACATTATTAAGCAAGTACTTTTGTTGATTAAATACATCTACATGAAGTTTTCCGAAAAGCTCCACCTTTTTCAAATCCTTAAATAAATTTTTTCTTTTATCTAAACCGGGATTTTCTTTATCGATTAATGAATTAATTTTATTCATATCAGTAGCACAACCACATGATTCAAGATGGGTAGATCTAGCATCATTTCCATAATTGAGTAATGTTTCCATATATGCTCTATAGTGATAGTTGTTGTCAGATTGAGATACACTTTTATTATTGAAATAAACTGCACAATTCCTAAATATGGAATGCAACAAGTTATTAACAACGCCTCCAGGTCCTTTGAATTCAAGCACTAGTCTAAGATAAATACTATTAAGATCTCTATATGTTTCACCATTCCCCAATGATACAAATTCAATTGTACTAGAGTTGTCCAATGAAGCAATTGGATTATAACATATTTCTTCTGTTTTAATTACACTAGTTTGAATTGGGGGAAATTTAAATAAATCGAATTCACTTTTCATACATTCTATAAATCCCGATATTTTAAATTTCCAAAAATATCGTTAAAGTTCTTTCCTCTACAACGTTTGGATTTATTATGCGGTTTTTGTTTTAAACGTTTAAGTTTTATATGCTTCTCTTTACCTTTCTGCATTGTTTTTATTTTTTCAATAGTAGCTTCTTTGATATTATTCATAATTTTTCTCCCTTGATTAAATAGAATATCTTTCACAGGTTTTGTTCCGATTTCCTCCAAAATTTCTTTTCCAATGTCTAATGACTTATTTTTTAAATAATTTAATCCTGTTCTCAAGAATGGTTTCAGGTGTGAAAACAAAGATGAAAACAGTGATCCAATACCACGTCCATATTGCACAAACCTTGGTGTATGATATATTTCACCAATATTTTGAACATTATTTCCAGACTGATTATTATAATAATTTGTATACGATGTGTGGTTATTACAAAAATGATTTAAAATTTTACTAAACATTTATTTTATATATTTTTTAAAGTGTAGAGTACAATAAACTGGTATGAATTCATTCAAACTTATTATTCCTCCTTCATCATTTCGAATCATTATAGATATATTATTAATGTTATAAGATTCAATAGGAAAATATTCAATTCTATTAAAATGAATATAATTTTTCAAAGTGGATATTGAAAATATTTTTAAACATTTAGTTTTTTTATTACCTACATGTCGTGGTTTAATTATATCAGTGTAAATAAATACAATTTCATTTATATCTGGTGAAAAGACTTTAGTAAAATAATTTGTCATATTATCTGAAAATTTGGTTAAAGATTTGTGCAGAATGTGGTTTGTTGATGTTAAAATGGAATCCTTTTCAACGTTTTCTAATTCATCTCTACTAGTATAAGAATCAAATTCGTTGACTTTCTTTTCTGTTGCTAAATTTGTTTGTGAGGTATCATTCTTTAGCTTATTTAGAGGATCTGATTTTTTATCACTTAAATCTTTTTTTTCTGTGGATACATTACTTTTTGGAGTATCACTTAATTTATTCAAAAGTTTTGTTTTATTATTCAGATTGGGGTTTGTTATCATAAAATCATTAGAGCTTTCTAAAAGTTCGTGAAATTTTAACTTAATGTCTTCATATTCATTATTTGCACTATGCTTCAATATTTTTGTTTTTCCATGTACTATAGCTTATGTGTCGACATTTGAAATTGTATTTCGTTTTCTACGTTTGGCAATGTTTTGATTATTTCTTTCCAGTAATGAAAATGAAATATCTGATAATCCAACTACCCAGTGATCATCCAAATTTATAGATTGTGTTAGCAAATTTGTAAAAGTGTTTGGAGTATTTTTATAAATATCCATTGAATTATTACTTAATAAAGTAACATAAATATTTTCTTCTTGTATACTTGAAGCCATCTTTAAAAAGAATGATCAATATAGTATGTTGTTTGTTATGCATATATTATTTAATAATATCGTTCTGATGAATCCATGAATTATATTCTTTTCCGAAACCAAGCCATTTTACCAATAGTTTTTCTCCCTTTCGCTTTAAAATTTTTTCTACCAAAAAAATGTTTGGGGCTTTTGTTTTTAACAATTCTTCTTCATAAAATCCACCTTTAATTATATTTCCATTAAAATCTGCAAGTTGATATGTTATAGGATTGGTTACGTAAATTTTGTTTATCTTAAAAACCTCTGTAGACCAATTTGGTGTATATCCTTTCTCAAATTGATTTTTATATTTACTAATGCGAACTAAATCATTTAATTTATATTTTCCTCCTTTGAAAACCTTCAAATTACTGTATACAGTATTAAGAAGTTTCTGTTCATTTTTCTTATTAACTGAATTGGGTGCTGTTTTTATAGAACGATGATATGAAGAATTATATTCTTTCAACAATTTATTTAATATATCTATCCATTTATAATTTCCCTGCATACTAAATTGTTTCCACATTTTATTTTTTAAAGTTTTATTAAAACGTTCAACTATTGATGCCTTCATACTTGAAAAAGTGGTTAATTTCATATTCTTTCATAAGAGTTTTAAAATAGATATTATAAAATTCTTTCCCTTGTGTAGAATGGATATTTTTGGGAGATTTTCCCTTGTTTAATTTTATAATACGTTTTAATGCTTTCGAAATTTCTATTCCTGTTTTAGTTTTTAGTGGTAATGCGTATGCATACTTTGAAAATACATCAATTACAGTAAGCATATATTTAAAACCTCTATTAAATTTTGCATACGGTATCATTTCCACTAAGTCAATCTGCCAAGTATCTAAAATACCCTTTTGAATAAATCGTCGGCGCTGAAACCTCTTTCTCGCTTGACGATGTAGTTCATCAGCAAGAATTCTTTTACTCATATTTATATATATAGAATGTTAATGCTTCACTTCATTTAAATATCGTGTACTAAAGTGTAAACATGTTTCAACAGTTTATATATCCATTCACTATGATGATTTGTGGTCCCTCTGGTTGTGAGAAATCCACGTTTATTATGAATTTGATAAAAAATCAACATTTAATATCTAAAAACATAGATCGTGTTATTTGGTGTTTTGCAGAAAAAAATTCTCTTCCGAGAATTAACAATGTAGAGTTTATACATGGTATTCCAGAGGATTTTGCTACTGCGGAAAATGAATCGGTTTTAATAATATTGGATGATTTAATGCTTGAATCATCTAATAAAAAAGTATGTGAACTTTTTACTAAGGGATCTCATCATAGAAATTTAGCTGTGATTTTAGTAACACAAAACATTTTTCATAAAGGTGCTTATTCCAGAGATATTTCTTTAAACTCTAAATATATAGTTATGTTTAAAAATCCTAGGGATAAGTTACAATTTCAATATTTAGCTCGCCAAGTATACCTAGAAAACTCAAAAGCTCTGGTTGATGTATATAATAACTGTACGCAGCAGGCTCATGGTTATTTATTAATTGATCTCACTCAACAAATACACAACGCATTAAGATTTAGAACGGATATTTTCAATAAAAATCACTATTTAATATTTGCAAATATAAACAATGACCTCGAACCTAAAACTGTTGAAGGAGAACAAACATATTCTTTACGTTCTTAAGAAAGCAGATCCTAAATTACGAAATACAATACTGAAACATGTTGATGATGTTGTTATTAAAACAATAAATAAAATACCTTTTAATATAATTAATGAGAACCATAAAATCAATAAAGCAGTTTTTGACAAAATAAAACCATATAAAAATACAATTAGAAAAGTTTGTTCACCAGAAACCTCAATGAAACAAAAGAGGAAACATCTAATTCAAAAAGGAGGATTTCTACCAATTATTATTTCATCCGTTTTAAGTGGAGTTATTGGAAAAATTTTAGAAAATGTTAAATAATTTATCCAAATTAATAGTTCTTAATTCATCAACTTACGATAAATAAAAATACAATTAGAAAAGTTTGTTCACCAGAAACCTTAATGAAACAAAAGAGGAAACGTCTAATTCAAAAAGGAGGATTTCTGTCAATTATTATTTCATCCGTTTTTAGTGGAGTTATTGGAAAAATTTTAGAAAATGTCAAATAATTTATCCAAATTAATAGTTCTTAATTCATCAACTTATGATAAATTTAAAATTAAATATTCTTATTCTAATTTTCTACATCGAAAACTAATACCAATATATGGTTCACACATACTAAAAGATATTAATGAATGGTATTATATTAAACAAGAATTAGCCAAATATTTAATTGGAAGCCAAATATCATCTTCTCATCAAACTAAAAGTTCTAAATTGAGTAACCTACGTGATAATGAAACACAAACTAGGAAAATATATAAGAAACATATTGAAACTCAAACAATGCAACCAGAGTCAAGTAGTGTAGGAACACAATCTAATATAAATTTACCTGAGGAAATTTATACTAATGAAAATTATGATGAAATTGATATGGATACAACATTACAAAAACTTAATCATACTTCTGCCTCTTCAGCAGCTAAACGACTTAAACATTTTTCAAATAATGGAACACCAAAAGTAAGAATATTGTCAAAGGATGAAAATCACAAAAATTTGAAGCAATCAACTTTACCATATCAATATTCTCCTCGACTAACTAGAAATCGTAAAAAGTTAGATTACGAAATAGAAAATGTACAATGGAAAAATATTTAAAAATAAAACACATTTATTATATAATAAAAGACATATATTTATTATTGTTTCATTGTGATAACATAAATATCAGTCTCATTTTCATTAAAAAATATATTTTTATAATATCTTAAGGAATTAACTCTATTCAATAGAAATATATATACATTTGAAGTTCTAATTATGTAAACTTTAAATAAAATTAGAAAATATGAAAGTATTTAAATTATTAAATGTACAACTTAAACATCTACATTCATTAAATATTCATCATCTGATGAATCTTTTAAAAATTCTATATACTCACTATCAATATTCAAGAAAATATCGTCATCTATCTCTGTAAAAAAGTTATCAAAGTCACTTTGAAGTCTAAAATGTCTTCGCGCATAAGTATTTATTTGGTCAGAAGCAATAATTCTTTTATCTGGTCAGAAGCAATAATTCTTTTATCATCCGCATAACTCAAAACAACTTTATGTAATTTTTGTGTATACAACTGGTGAAACTTCGATCTAAATGTATGCATTGTATCAGAAATTATTTTTCTTTCAAATAATGACCTTTTGTAGTCTATTATTGATAAATTTTGTATACATGATTTTTTAACTCCTTTAGATTTCTTTACATCCTCCATGTCAACCGTTTTGAATGAATACATTTTTGATCGAAGTCCCACAAATTCTTTCATAATATTCCCGCTATTCTCATCTTTCATCATGCCTAGAACTTTCTTATTTAATATTGGGAGTTTAAATATGTTATTGGGATGATACTCTGATGTATCAAACCTTGAGGCAATATCTTCACGAATATCACTATAAAAATCATCTGTTTTTATAGTGTATATGAATGAGTCTGTATCCATATAATTCAATGTTAAATTAGACTGAAATTTTGGTTTCATGTATTGATAATTAAAATCATACATTTTCCATTTTGAGAGTTCCATCACAGCAAAGCCTAAATAAATTGGTTTGTTATAAGTTACTTGCATAACCTTTAACTGAACTGCAAACATGTTTTCTGAAAGTTGAGTTATACTCGAAAAATCAGGCTTTGAAATTAATGATCTAGCTCCTAAATGATTACGCCTTGTTGTTTCCCAATTTGTAACAATTTTTATATCTTTGCGTTTATGAACATTTTCCATAGTTTTTCCATATACAGAATTATTTAATAATTTAAAAAAATCTTTTTCAAAAGCATTTTTTGCTCTTGTTCTGTGGTATGTATTCAAATCTATATATGTTTTTAACCATGGAGATTGTCGAAATTTTAATGCTCTGTGTATTTTTTTTAATATCAGTCCATTCTTTAAACATTGTTTAAGAACTCTATAATGGATCTGATATTTTGTTTTTGGTGTTAGGTCTGCAATCAGCTTCCTACATTTAGATTTACCAACAAATTTATTTTCTGGGCAAAAGGGTAAATCATTATGAAATTCATGTAAATATTGTGGATATTCTAAATCTACCTCCAAAAAATATCCAATATCAGATGTATCCGATATTGTAGTTACATCAATATCTTCTAAAGCCGCATCATCATAAATCCACTCGAATTCTCCATATGGGAGATATTCTGACATGGCCCAACCATACAAATTGTTAGCATCTAGATACATTAAATATTCTGAAGGCTTACTACTATCAAAGTCTTCTAAATATTTATTATTTGCTCTAGAATATCTCTTTGAACACTGTACTAGTCCTCCTCTAATACCGTCTTCTATAAAATTATACATATTGACGTCACTTAAAAGTTCTAACCTTATGATAGTTGTTCTTAATATCGCATCCCAAGATAAACCTGGAGCAGTATAATATTGGCATGGGTCAAGTTTGTATATACTTTTACAGATACTTCTAAAATTTTGAAAAATATCTGTTAAGAGGAGAACGTCTGTTTTTAAATATAATTTAGTGTAATCTAACAAGTTATTACATTTAAAAATTGTCCAAACCGATTTAGCATGATCATAAGCTTCATCAGAACAATGCGAATTATTTAAAATATTATAAAATTTTTCTTTAGCATGAAGATTAGTTTCATTAAAGCGCTCCATCGAATCAATATAAGAATAAGGAAATACTCCTTTTTTTCTGAGTAAATCAAATTGTTGTTTTTGATTATAAATTTTATTTAGAATTTGAAAATCACTGTCATTTAAATTTTTGGCTAGAGATTCTAAGCTGGAGGCCATAAAACGAAAAGAGTCTAAAAACCGAATTTCAAATCCCTGATTTTCTTCAACTGTTATAAACTTTTATAACGATATATATAGTTCTTTATTGAGAGGAATTACCTTTATATCTCCCTCAAATTGTGAAAGTTCTTTCATAAATAAGTGACAATCATAGGAGGAAAAATTATGAAAGAATACTGGTATGAATTTGGCTATTTTATAATTAATATTACATGAGCTATGGGCTGCTCCTCTAAATTTGCCAGTTAAATGACAATGATCCCGTACTTTGTCCGCTCCTAAAATTTGCTTACATATGTGACAAATTGTTGAGAGGTTATACAAAATTGTTTCATCATTGGAGAGTGCTGTCATTAGTACGTCCTTATTTAAATAGTTTCCGTAAATTTCTTTTGCATCATTAATTAAATTTTCTATGAATATTGTAGGAGCATCATTACCAAAATAAATATTAAACTTATCTACATTATCAATTAAACTACACTTAATATAATAACTAAAAGCACAAGCTATATGTTTTTGTATATTTACTTGCTCGTTATCAATTTTCTCCAAATACGTCTCAAAATCAGCATATATAACGAACGGTACATCTAACTCCTTCTGATAATTTTTAAAATATAAAATGTTATTATCACCCTCTGGCATTTTCGGTACTACTCTTTTACAGTTAAGATAATGATCTTCCATTATCCTCTCATTTGGAGAGTACTGCAGACACGCGTTGCAAATGAAAACCCGTCCATGGTGGGAAGTTAAACTTGATCTTACTAATCTGAAATATTTGAATAATAATAATTTAATTTATAAAATATGTAGTTAATTTTTATTTAAATTACCTTCCGATATCTTTAATGTAAACGTAGTGACACCATTCTTCGTCCATAAGAAGAAGAAGATTTATGTGGTGATTCTTTACTGCAGATGTGAGGTAATACGGTCCAACTATAGTATTACCTTCACAGCCAAATACATTTATGCTAACATGTTCATTCTTGCTTTCAAATATCTTTATTTCTTTTAACTTCATTGGAAATTGAAGTTTTTCAAAATTTAGCACTTCATTTTCCACACATATTTTATCCTCATTTATTTGAATATTTCCAAATCCATTGCAATTCACAAATCCATTTGCTTCATTATATAAAAATGAAGCGATGATACACCACTTGAAACAATATTCATCATCATTTGGATAGTTGAAACAGGCATCTTTTTTCTTTATCCAATGTGGTAGTGGTATATATTTGGAGCCTCTAATAAATGAAGCCTTATTTATATTTATTTCCAAGTGCTTCATTCGTATTAGGGACCATCCACTATCCCTCTCCTGGAATTCTGACATCTTTTTACATATATACGTGTATTGTGCTTTCAAAGATTCTTCAATACTATCACTTATGGTTAAAAGTGACATTTTTGTTCTATGCGTTATGGTGGTTAGCATTATTTCATCTTCTAAAAACTCTTGAGGATGCAGAATTTCCTCTTTTTGGTTTCTGTAGAGGTATGTAAGAATTCTTTCTTTGAAAGCGCTCTTAACCCAATTAAATTTATTAGAAGTAGAAGGCTCACTTCTACCACTGACATGGTATGTGCTGGCATGAGTCCTTTCATGCTCCTTTAGATGTTTTTCCTTTGAAAACCATTTCCAGCATTCCGAACAATGAAGGATCTCATGTCCTTCAAGCATTTCTTTTTCCACAAAAATTGATTTGCAATATTTACATTTATAAGAAGGCATATTGTTTAAAAGTTACGTCTAATCACTTTTAATTATGTCAACAGACTAATGAAAAAAAAAAACATATATTTAAATATTGATTAAAGGTTTGACATTTTTATACACTTACGCATACAGATACACACTTAGGTATGCATATTCCTACCAAAAATGTTTTAATTTTTTTAACGGAAAAGTATTTTGCTTCGTTAAACACTTTTGATTCACCAGCAATTATTAAATTTAAAGAATAATTCTTAATGCATAGGTGTATTAATAAAATAATTTTTAATAAAAAATTACTTCAAACATGGACAGACAGAAGCTTACATGCGAATTTTGCATTAATGAGACCTTTTCCACAAAGTGAAATAAAAAAAGGCACTTTATGAGATATCACAATTTTCATAAAGATAAAGCAAAAGACTTTTCACACTATTTGGAGACTGCAGATACTTCAGGGGGCGAAACATTGAATTTCGATCCGGAGAATAAGGAACTAATGGAGGAAGATGAAAATCTTCAACTGGATGTCAGACCATACTCAGTTCCAGAAGAGTATAAAACAATAATGGACGAAGACGAAGATCTTCTTCTAAATTTAGATATATAATAATTTTTAAGTATAATGTAAATAAAATAATAATAAGCACTATATAAGTTTAATATATTTTTATTAAATAAATAAAAATAAAAAAAATAAAAAAACTGTTTTATTTATAAAATGTTAGCTATAACTAAGTTCAAATATTGCAAGCCCATTTGAAGATTGACGGCCTTTGTAAATAATAGTCCAGTTTTTATCATTCAATTGCGTTAAATAGGGATCTTCCTTGTTTAAAAATTTCACGAATCGTTGCGGAAGATAAAACCATTTATTGTTATTTAAATATGTGATAACTTTTGATCCATATTGTGTTTCTTTCCACTCAAATTTTAAAATTTTGAATGGCTGATGTAGGGGAATATCATCAATTTTTGTATACTCTGCCTTAATACCAAGAGCCAATTTAATAATTTGTTCATACATCTAAAAAAAAAATATATATATATATATATATATAAATACATGAAAAGTTAAATGCATTTTACAATAGTGATAGCTTACCACTCTGATAACCATACTTTGAAGTATTCCTCAGATCAAATGGTAATAAATATGATTTGATTCCTCTTTTTATACTAATTTAAAAAATAATCTTTTATATTTAAATAAGTAAATTGAATACTTTGAGTATTTCTCTTTAATATTTCAAATAGAGAAAATATTAATTTAGCTTTCATATAGAAATATTGAGTTATAAACTAATTATGTAAATAAAATATACTCCCATAGTTTGTTATTAGAATATTCAAATTAATCATTTCAAATTGAGAAAATATTATAAATACATAAATATTGAGCCTTAAACTAATTTTAAACATATTCTAGATATGAAAAATGTTTAATGTGAATAAAAAATACTCCCCTTAATTGGTTATTAGAATATTTAATATTAATCATGACCATACTCAACAACATAAAATACATCTTCATTAATGTCAAAGAACCTTACACAAAGTTTTTTTTTTTTTTCCATATAAACAAAACAATTCTCAAGTTTCCACTTTACAAAAACAAAAATAACCATATAAAAATATGTAGATGAATAAACCAAAAATACTCAAACGCTATTTATACAAGTCATCAGTTTTTACTTTCATCACAATTAAAAGTGAAAAAAAAAAAAAATAAATAAATAAATAAAAATTGTCTCCCCCTGTTAAATTGTTTGTATGTACTTTTAACATAATTACATAAATACATACATACATACATACATACATATATACATACATACATTGGTTTTCAATTTCATAAAATGCAAAACAATTTTTCCTCCTATTAATGCACTCACAAGAAAAAATTACAAAAACAAATTCATTGGTTTTCAATTTCATACAAACAATTTGCTCTTCAAAATTCCTCTTCCTCCTCATTAAAAACAAAAACAACTATTGCCTTCCCATTTCCCTACTACTATGGGGTGCCAGACTGATATGGTTGTTTGGAAATTACCATCGATACTATTTAACCACTCTTTGAATATTGGTTATTTCTCGAGGGCTTGGAAAGTTGCTTGATGCCGGATTCAGACCCTGAGGGAAGTATAAATTATAGATTAATATCCTTTGGTAAATTATTCGAGTACTTTCTTTTGTAAATGATAAATGACAGAATTTTTGACAATGATATACTAAAGAACTTTCAGTTTCATATGATTTGATGGTACTATCAGATTATGTCGCAAGGGAGTTGAATAAAAGGTGTAACGATAGCCGTAAGTTTAGATTTTGCAAATGCGTTTGTTTGTTTCGTAAGACTGGCTATGATGTTTAAGGGTAGGCGGAAATACATGGTATATGCAGGTCACATATGCCATGTTTGGTGGTAGGAGAGAAAATGGTTTCTACCTCTGACTTTTCATGGCAATTTTAAATACTATCGTCATACTGACAATGTACTTAGGAAATCTAAGAGGGTTTTTTCAGCCTATCAGGGAGTGCTAAAGCGGAGAGTGGGCCTTGATAGAAGGGTGCGCTTTTGGTACACCAGCAGGTGAATCGACCTCTTGTCTTCTATGCCTTCGCACTTTGGTTTGGAATTTCTTCTGTCCAGATAGAGAGATTTAAGTGATGAGAGAGAAGGGTGCTGGTTGCATGTCTGGGAATGAGACCTCAGATAGAACAAGATTGGGTGCCTCGAAGGCCGTCATGTCAAAGGGCCTATGGGGCTGTGGACTTCATGAGGATCGATGTCCTCGTGATCGAGACGGCCCTCAGGTTTATGGAAGAGGCATGTTCCTCTGACAACAGATTGATTAGGAAATGTTTTGAAAGGTAATCTGAATAGGAGTTGGCCTCCTATATAAAGGACCACAGGAGGATACACAGTTTTAATATTAGTGATGCAGTGTGAAACGCAGCACAATAACTTTGCTTTTTGTAAGTGTGTTTCGCATTAGTTTTTTAAGTTTTTTAGTCTATAAGTGTTTTGTTTTTAAAACCACTTTTTGGGGAATAATCGGAAATTTTTAGAAAATTTAATGAACGAGTGATGTAACAGGTCTACGTTAAATGCAATAAAAATATAAAATACATTAGTATGTAAAGAATAATTTTAAGATGTTTAGCTTTTAAGAAAATGCTATTTGTAATGTAAAATTTTTTGGATAAATAAAAACTTGAAACCAAAAATTTTGAGCATTTTGGTTTTTTTTATAAATGTAATGGAATATGAAAGTGGTAAACAATGCAAAATCTTTGAATACAATTTGAATACAAAAATGCCAGGACAACAAGTTTTAAAAAATAATATACAATTGGTTCATTTCAATTACAAAGGCAAATCTGCCAAGGAAATTGACGAAATGTTCTTCCTGAAAATCAGAACTGTATTTAATATTATATACCGAACTGAAAAACAAGGACTACTAGACTTAAAAGCATCCACAGGCAAGCAAAAAAAGGTGACGCAGCGAGTTGAAAGAATAATTATTAGAACTGTTTATGATAACCCGCTATCCAGTACGAGAGGATTAGTAAAACACTTTGGGTTAAGTGTTTTAAATAATCAGAAATGTTCTTCACACAAATATTCTTTAAGAGTAGCTAGGAAAAAGCCCCAGCTCTCAGCTCAAAATGTTGAAAAGAGATTAAGATTTGCCACCAAATTCATTTCACTTTCTCCAGAGTACTGGGACGGTTTTACTTTCATAGGTGAGACGAAAATGATGCTTTATTAGTGTTGCAAAGAGTTTGGCATAAGCCTCTGGCAGCATTAGAAAATAAAAATCTTATTACTACAATAAAATTTGGAAAATTGTCCGTGATGGTTTGAGGCTGTATATCCAGCAGTGTTGTAGTCAGGATTTTATATGAAATAATTACTAAGGATGTATAACTTGATATTTTATTTTATTTCAGTGGTAGGTACCTCGAACAGTAGTTCTCTTACATTTGAAAAAATTTTATTCACGTTATCCATGCTTACTGGAGATTGATCAACAGGCAATTCTTTTCGCTATTGTGGTATAATTCTTAGTTCAGATCGTATTCACCTAATTTTTAATTTAACTAAGCCATTTGATGTAATTCGTAGTTAATGAGCTGTATAAATACCAGTTCCTTTTCACATATCTACTCTTTTCCATCTCAGTTATGAAACTTGATAGGAAACTAGACCACACAAAGTTTAATCTTTTCAGTTCCACATAATGTGCAATGCAAGGTATTATTTTTAATGTTTAGAATGATTCATTGTGTAATTTCAAATAAAAATACGATAATTTGATATTTTGGAACATGTGAGTTCCTGTGGTTATAAAGAATTGCATTTTTTGTCCAACTATGCAATTACATATAAAGTTATTTACACAAGTTGTGAATGCCCTCTAAATTTGCGTTTGCGCTTTGATTTTAAGAGGTAACTACTGATCGGAAACATAACTATGATAGATAAAAGTCATAATATCACATTAAATTAAATTTTATTTTCATGTTTTTTAGTATATACCGGACAACCTGGGTAACGCCGGGTAGAAACAGCTAGTATACATATATTTTAAGACGACTCACTCAAAAAAGTGTTTTTTTACTTCCCTGAAAATTAACTTTGGTATGTTTAATGCTGCTCCCCAAAATATCTCGGATATACTGGTGACCACTCGCGAGCTGAACCATTTTCAAAAAAGGTCTTTTGTTTAGTTTTTTGAAAATTTTTGTATTTTGTTTCAGAGCAACACATAGAAAATGTGTTATCATTTGGAAGCCGCGTCCATTGGTGTATAAAACATATCCAAGGGTGACCTCAATATTTAAATATTTCCCAAAATATGCTATTTTCAAGATGTTTTCAAAATATTGCCTGTTATTTTTAATGAAATTTCAAATTTTAAAATATCTAAAAACAAAATAAATATGCTCTAAAAATGCGAAAATATGTTCGTAATTTTTAACAAAAATTATGGTTTTCATTGAAGCAAAATGTCTTATTAATATTTTAATGTTATAGAATAAAATTATCATTTATTAAATGTATCGAAATTTGATTCCCCATTTTTTATTATATCACTAAAAACGTTTTTGATATATAATTTCTGACATTTCATTAAAAAAAAATGATATATATTGTTTTTACAACATTAAGTGTGCTCATACGTCCGCAATATTATATTTCAAAAATAGCTGTAATGGAGATCAATTAATCTATTTCTAAATCTACAATCTTGTTGCTATAAGTCAACCATCTCAGAGACAAAATTGTATCCCTTAAAGTTAATTTTAAATATTAAATATTTTTCGATTTCTATTTATTTTCCTTTTTATATAAATTGAAATTTGTAAAACAATTCATGAGGTATAAAAAGATTACCCACAAAGTGACAAAATATGTTCTAAAAGGGTTAAATATGCTTTAAAAATAACAAAGTATGCTATAATTATGCACTAAAAATCGCTAAATGCAAAAAAAATCCATTCAGGTACAAATTTTTTCCACAAACCTTAACTTTCTGACCCTGAGATTTCAAAATCAGAATTTTTTCTTTTTCAGAATTATTAAGAGCCTTACCACGTCCTATTTTGAACAAAAAATATTTAAAAACTATCAAATTAAAAATTCTTTAGCCGTTTATATTGAAAGAAATTCAAATCATAGCCTTCCTGATTACTATTAAAAGAATTCCTGATTCAAGTGACACACGAAAAAGTACCACCGAAATACATGTCTTTAAATAAATGCATATTTTTAAGCACCATAATTTTGCATGTTCTTGGTCCAGTTTTTTTCATATACATCCTAGTATTTCCTACCGATTTTATTAGTTTTTTTCTCAGCTAGTTAAAGAACAAAATAATCTATTGAATAAAAAAAATTTGAAGTCGATATCTTTACCGAGTCCAAAAATAAACGATTTTGAATTTGAAAATTGCAGAAAAGGCGAAAAAGTATCTAACCTCTTTTTTATCTAAAATAAAATTTTCTTTAGCAACTTATAATAATTTTGAACTTTTCGGAAAGGTAACTTCACAGATATGACTTTAAGATAAAAAAAACAAGCCCAATAACTCAATTGGTACACACCCTCCCGAATTCGACCCATTTTATATGAAAGTATTGATTTTAGACCATATTTTTTCAAATCCCAAAGCACGAATCGGCAAGCGGAATATATTTTAAAAAAATTCAATATGTTGTTAAAAGTTTTAAATCAAAATCTACTGGAATTCGAAAAAATGTGGATTCTATAGCCAAAAATGTAAAAAATCACATTTTTGGGAATTTTCATTAGTTTTTTTGGGAATTCAGGAAAACCCTACAACTGATTGAAATTTGATTAACGCGCTTTTATTTATATTAATATTTTTAATCACATGCCAAATTTTTGTTTCTCGTCCGATTTCAAACATTTGTATACATTGTTGTAGGCCCTGATAAGACCTATAAAAGATATGCTTAGATGTCCTATTTACCTCTTATAGTTTTCGAGTTATTTGCGGTTTGAATTTTTAAGCACCATAATTCTGCATCGACAAGCGGAATATATTTTAAGAATCTACAATATGTTGTTAAAAGTGTTAAATCAAATTCTACAGGACTTCGGAACAATGTGGATTCTATAGCCAAAAATTTAAAAAATCCCATTTTTGGGAATTTTCATTACTTTTTTGGGAATTCAGGAAAACCCTACCCCTGATTGAAATTTGGTTAACGCGCTTTTATTTATATTAATAAGATTTACATTTCCTGCAAATTTCATTAAGATATCTTTATAAACAAATATGTTATTACAATTAAAAAATTTGTATTTTCTCCAAAAACCAAAAAATTGGGCCTTTTGTTTGGTTTATTTCTAAATAGCGAAAGAAATTTTAAAAATATGTATTCCAAATTAAACTCCTTTAGCATATATAATTTCCGATCTTTTGCAAAACGATTCATGTCAATATCATGCTCATTTCAGAAATATTCGCCTTTAAACTTCTATATTTACAATTTATTGTATATATGACTACATTTTTACAAACTTGCAACTTTTGCCTCTAGTTTTGCGTGAATAATTTCTTAGAAAATTATGAATATTTCTGTATACTTTTACTAATATCTATACACAAAATATTTTTATAAAAATAATTAACAAAATTTTTTTTTTAATAGCGTTGCCACATTTCCCAAATTTAAGTAAATCTTTATTCTTTTCTAAGCATTCATATATTTCTATTAATGGACTTAAAATAACAAAACAAACAAAAAATGTCTATTTTAACTTAATCAATAAGTATTTTATTAGTTTACATTTATGGTGTTTACCTAAATTTAACAAATGTATTTATCTGTTGGTGATGGTTAAAAATTTATATATTTATGATCTAGTGGCAATGTACAGGTATGCTTTCCGGTGATACCTAGCTGCAGCTATTACTGATCGTTCAAAATCTATATTTTTATGAGCTAGTGACAATGCACAGGTAATATCCTTTCCGGTGATACCTAACAGCATCATATAATATCAATGAATTCGGTATAGGTACTCCTCCAAATTGACTCTTTCAGATATTTTGTGAGGATCAAAATTCTTGGAATTTTGACCCACATAATCATTAAAGAATAACTGTTTGAAATGTACACACGAGAATACGGAGGCACGAAACAGCACTGTCTCAACGTAGAAAGAAGTTTGAGGGGAAAAAATAGATATAGTGATAAGTAATAAAGAAACAAGAGTAAAAATTAAAATAAAGGTGTTGTTATTTTATGTAAGAACCTTGGACACGACTGAGTTTACCCCAGCTGCAAATCCGGGTAACCGGAGGTTCCTTACCACTAGATTTACCATACCAGTCAAAATGACTGGTTTTACCTTTTATTTCATAAATATTTACTATGTATATTTATTTTTTTTCGAAACTATTATATGACTTTTATAACAACAATTAAATACAAATAATTTGATAAGTTAATTTGATTTTGTGTTCATAACAAAAAATTTTTTTTTGTTTTTGGTACTTATACCGAAACCAGTCATTTTGACCTGGTACACGTTTTTGTAGTTCTATGTGCAAATGCTTTATATTCTTCACTTTTAGGAAATTCCCTTGTTTGGAAAATGGCGTGTAAAGAAAAATGTTTGCACATCCCTGGTAAAATAGTATTGTATAACAGCATATTTTTCAAATTTCATATTTTTCGGGGATCTCCCTATTTATTTTTTTTATCAAGAATTTCGTAGGAAACTGTTATAAACCATTATTTATTCATTGAGTTCTGTTCTGTTCAGTAAGAAATAATTTTATTACTTTTGCTACATACAAATTGCTCATAATGGAAAAACGAAAAATTTTGAAATTGGAAGAAATACAAGATATACTTTCGGATCTATCAGACGTTGATGGTGGTGATAGCGAATATGAGTTTTTGGGATGCGACAGTGATACGGATGATGATGGTAATCAAAGTGTTCATATTGAAAGCAGTGATAACGAGGAATTTGATGAAAATGTTGGAGGCGAATCGAGTGACGAAGAAGACAACATAAGACAACAGCATAATACGCAAAAACGAAGATGTATGCGGCTTTCCTCGAGTTCTGAAGAGGAAAACACACAAAATATGCAAATTGAAGTTTCTGCTGATGGAACAATTTGGAAAAAAATACAAGAAGGGGGTGCCGTTGGAAGGTTACCAAGTCATTGCATTTTCAAAGATTTACCTGGGCCTACAGCACATGCTAGAAGAAATATTATGGAAGAAGAGATAAGCAGTGCCTTCTTACTATTGATTGATCATCATATATTAGAACATATTAGAAATTGCACTGAAATAGAAGCCTCTCGAGTTTTAGGTAAGAAGTGGACCCTTTCGCAGGAAAAACTGAAGGCTTTTATTGGAATATTGTATGGCCGTGGTGCATACGAAGCAAAAGGTTTGAAATTATCATATTTATGGAACAAAAAGTGGGGTCCTGATTTTTTTTTCCGAAAATATGAGCAGGAATGACTTTACGGAAATTTTACGTTTTATTCGCTTTGATAAAAGAAATGAGAGGAGTCAGCGCTTGCAAACGGATAAATTTGCGCTGGTATCAACTGTTTGGGATAAATTTATCGAGAATAGTCAAAACGCTTTCAAACCAGGAGCATTTATCACAGTAGATGAGCAACTGTTTCCAACGAAGGCTAGATGTCGATTTACCCAGTATATGCCAAACAAACCAGACAAATTTGGGATAAAATTCTGGCTGGCTTCTGATGTTGAAACGAAGTATGTTATAAATGGCTTTCCCTATTTAGGAAAAGACGAAAAACGAAATTCGTCAACTCCTCTCAGTGAATTTGTTGTAACAAGACTACTAGAACCTTATATCATGAAAGGAAGGTGTGTGACAACCGACAATTTTTTTACCAGCCTCCCCCTGGCTTCAAAATTATTAGCTAAAAATACTGCATTGGTTGGTACAGTACGTTGCAACAAACGGGAGCTTCCAAAAATTTGCAAAGAAAAAAAAGATGGTATGGAACGTTTTTCAACGCATCTATATGAAACAAATGAATGCACACTTACTGTTTATAAGAGTAAGCCTAACAAAAAGGTTGTTTTATTGAGTACTAAACACAAAGGCGTCAAAATTGATACCAGTTCCAAGAAACTACCTGAAACTATATCTTTTTACAATAAAACCAAATTCGGTGTTGATGTAACTGATCAAATGGCAAGAAAGTATAGTGTGAAATCAGGATCCAGAAGGTGGCCACTTCAAGTATTTTTCAATATTTTAGATTTGGCCGGCATCAATTCCTGGATTTTGTATAGAAGTATAACAGGAAAGAATATTTCTAGGAAAGACTTTTTGTTTCGATTAGCTGAAGAGCTCACATCTGAATATAAGTCATCAAGCCAAGGGAGGGCAAGTGAAATTCTCCGTCCAGCAACCCAGAATCCCCGGCCAGTACGTAAATGGTGCCAAATAGGACTTTGTAATAACAACAAGACAACTACAAATTGTGACATCTGTAAGAAATATGTGTGCGGAAAATGCGTGGAAAAAAAAGTTAGTATTTGTAAAGCATGTAAACATGATCATTCTGAATAAAACTGGAATATAATTGATGAGTTTTTATATTTTTATTTTCTATGGGGGTACGAACTTATGCCTCAAACTGAAACGGAAGTTATGCCCCAATTTTTTTTTTGACATTACTTATTTGCCCTGTGACATAAATTGATTTTTGGGATATAATTTCATATTTTTTTGGGCATATTTCATAAATAACCGAGATATTAAATCCCTAAATTTTTAATTTCAATGTTATCAATGCGGGGGGCCTTGCCCCTCACACCCCCCGCTTATTGGAAAAACAACCCTTGCTTCGCCTTAGAACCAATTTTTATATATCTCATCAATTCTCTCAAACGATAAAGCATTATAATATAAATGAATAGAACTTGTCATATACAGTCAAATTGACTGGTTTTGGTATAAATAGGTATGTAAATTTGTTGGTATATCTAGTGTTACAAAAGAAGACAATAAATAATTGCGTACGGAAATTTCAATTGAAGTATGCCACCTGGTTGGAAAGCATCATAGAAATTAGAGCCACTAGTGCAGGACCACCACTTAAGCAGTATGGTTATCTGGCGCAGAAATCAGAAAATTAGTAGACTGTCGGAAATACTATCCACGCAATCCGAATCTGAAGTTAAAGATTAATTTAAGGCTGTGTTAGAAAAAATAAACAATCAGCTGAAGCAGTAAAAATAGCAGATATCTTTCCTGATGCATTCCCAACTCGATTTAAGTGGATGATAAAAAGGATTCCAACACCTTCACCAGCTTCTGAGTTTTCTGAAGATGAGGCGATAACGGTTATGCTGGAGTTAGGACTAAGCAAAAATATACATATGAAATTGAGAAAGGCTTTACTCAATAAAGGACACCCAATTCTGCCATGTTACAAAGATATACTGGAAAAAAGCAAAATATTGTCCCACCACCTAATTAAATAGCCAATGAAAGAACATATATTGACTTATCGCAGTTACTTGAAAATACCGCTTCAAGGCGTCTCTCAACATTTTCAAAAAATGAGGCATTTTAACTTGATAAATCTGATCTGTCGTTAATATGCAAATGGGGATGTGATGGATTGTCAGCACTATCAGAATACAAGCTTCATCAGGGGAAAGTTGTACAGACTACAAAAGTATTTTTATGGCATCGTTGGTTCCACCACTACGCTTAATAAATGATTCGAATGAACCGTTTATATCAACTAATGCTACTAAATATATTTGGAAAAACCCAACTCCAGAATCAAAAGTATATTGCAGACTAATAAGGTTTCAGTATATGAAAGAAAGTAAATAATGCACACAAAACTATGTTGCTACAATCAAACAATCAATTGAAATTTTAAGTCCGGTTAACATTGAAATATATGGCTATTATATCAACGTACACTTTGAACTTCAATTAACAATGATTGATGGAAAGGTTGTAATGCACTTTAGTTTTCCAGCCGAGCTATGAATTAGTCTGTTCAGTTTCGTTTCGAAGGTCTGCTTCCTTTGAAAATAAAAACACAGGTGTTTTTTTAAGTGGCTTTTGTTTATGAAACCTTAAACTACTTAACGCTACGAGGTTGTTCGGATAACTCAGCACTGTTATACGATGGCACGTTGAAACGATGAAGCATAGAGATGACGGCGCAATGATGCGTTGATACAACGATACGATGAAGCGTTGCTATGATGAAACGGTGGAAGATGGAAAGTACTGGAACAGTTTGCCGGTGAAGCGACGAGAAAAATAGAGAGCTGATAGATGGTAAAATATGAAAGGAAAACGGATTTTCGGATTAATAATCTGATCTTTGTTCAATTTTTCGGAAGCAGCAAACTACTTCGCTCTTAAAAAAAATTCGGAAGCTCTTAAGGTTCGTAACTATTTGTCAAAATACTAGAGCTCGGCTAACAAAGAATGCAAAATACGAAAGTAACTACTTCGGACTCAAAAGAATACCGAAGCTTTGAGTTCGCCAAACTACGAAAATAACTACTTCGGACTCAAAAGAATTCGGAGGCTTTGAGTTCGGCAAACTACGAATGCAAAATACTAGAATAAATACTTCTGACTCAAAAGAATTCGGATGCTTTGAGTTCAGCTAACTACGGATGCAAAATGCGAAAATAACTACTTCGGACTCAAAAGAATTCGGGAGCATTGAGTTCGGCAAAATTCGAAAGTAGCTACTTCGGACTCAAAAGAATTCGGAAGCTTTGAGTTCGGCAAACTGCAAATGCAAAATACAATAGTGAATATTTCTGACTCAAAAGAATTCGGAGGCTTTGGGTTCGGCTAACTACGGATGAAAAATACAATAGTGAATACTTGGGGTTCAAAAGAATTCGGAGGCTTTGAGTTCGGCAAACTACGAATGCAAAATACTAGAGTAAATACTTCTGACTTAAAAGAATTCGGAAGCTTTAAGTACGGCAAACTACAAATGCAAAATACAATAGTGAATATTTCTGACTTAAAAGAATTCGGAGGCTTTGGGTTCAGCTAACTACGGATGCAAAATACGAAAATAACTAATTCGGACTCAAAAACATTCGGGTGCTTTGAGTTCGGCTAACTACGGATGCAAAATACAATAGTGAATACTTCGGGAGGAGGCTTTGAGTTCGGAAAAAAATATAAAATAGAGATAATACAATTAGTAACAAATACGACACGTGTCTATGTTAACGAGCGGATATCGGGTTATATTTGGACGGTACTTCGGATTCATACAGAAGTGCTTTATCAACAACAATATCAGCTCCTTTTTGCCACAGAACTATGACTATATGAGGAAAAAATAAAATGAACTAAATGGGAATTATAATGCATAAAATGGGTATTATAACGCGTACCATCAAGCAAATATTTTAAAGAGAATAACACAACAAAGCAGAATGAAGTCAACAATACTGTACAACAAAAAATTAAACATACATTAATCTAAGTAGAAAATAAAATTTTTTTAATTTCAGCTTTGCGATTTGAGAAATTAAGGTAAAAATTGGATTGATTCTCGCTTAAGAAAATTTTTATATAACTGAAAAAAATGTAACCACTTCTTTGGCAGAAAAAAAAACGGGAAAAAATCGACTTTTTTACAAGTTCAAATTTAAATGCCTTTAACTTTCTATTCTATTAACTTAACTATTTCATTATATTTTTTGAATCGCACACCGTGCGCCAGAGAATCAGTTTTGTTTTAATTTTTGCTCATTTGGCTTCACAATACCACAGGTCAAAGTTGAGTTTTTTAAGCAAATCTGAAATGTGTATAAAAAATAAATCTTTTTCAACCCTTTTCACTAATTTTTAATTATTGAATACAACAACTTATTATGGAGAATAGATCTGAGGATAAGTACTTTTATAATTGAATACGAAAATAGTAAGAACTTGTTCGCATCATTTGTTTTTCAGTTTGATAATATTAGCCAAGAAAAGTGGTCAACGAAACCATAGGCAGCTGTTCGCAGTCTGCAGATTTATTTTCATTTAATTTCTTGAATGGAACACCGTGCAATGTGCAATCCAAAAAATGAAATGTAAATAATTATGCCCTTTCGGAACGGCTAGTCCGACTAAAATGAAATTCACTCAGTGATAGTAGAGATATAGGCGAGTTTAGGTTTTGAGTTTATACTATATAGACTTACCGAGAGCGGTTCCACAGGGTCCAAAAGTTGGACATCTGGAGTATGAAAATTTTTAAAAACGATCCCGATTTGAATATTGATTTTTATATAAGAAGATTTTGCTAGTCAAGATCTACAAAAAATTGTCTTCATATTAAGCTTCAAAGATTAAATTTTTTACTTTTTAGCCTACCTTGGCGATGTTTAAATATCTTATTTCTTTTAATTTATGAGATATTTGGCTTCAAAGATTAAAATTTTTACTTTTTATCGTTCCTTGGTGGATTTTTTCGCTATAGTAGGTATAAATTTAACGGGATTTATTTTATTAACAATTAATAGTAAAATTGTGTGAGAAAATAATTTTGAAAAAATATTTACGGTGTCAAAAGTTAAAGACATTTAAATTTGAACTTAAGTCAATCATTTCCCGTTTTTTTCTAAGTGGTCATATTCTTTTCCTGTTATATATATATATATATATATATATATATATATATATATATATATATGTATATATATATATTTGTCATGGCGATAATCTGAGGACAGTCTTTTGATCTACCCCATTTTTTGAGGACATTTGCATACCTTGGGACACTTTTCCCAAAAAAAAAAATTTAATTGATTATTAATTGACTTGTTTGTTTATCATGATTAAATATTCATTTATTAATAGACACTCAATAAATGCCTAATTTTTTAATTATTAGTTAAAATATTAATTTTTAATGTTGGCACATTTTCCATAAAAATTTTCTATTTATAACGCCGTTAGAATTTTCTTCTTAACTGACTTTGACTTGATAATTTTTTGATCTTTTTTTTCACATTGCCTTAATGTAGTTGAACTGTCAACTTTAGTTTTAATTTGATATAAAAAAAACACACTATTATGTTATCTTTACAAGTATCGGTGTGTGTTAGCATCATTTCCAAAAACAACATTTGTAATTCATTAATCTCTTTATATACGTTTTTGTTGATATGTTAATATTGTTTTGTACTGGAATTATGGTGTATTTGCTAAATACACATAAAAATAAACTTTTCTTTTTGTTAAAATGGTGCACAAGAAAGTACTTTTGGAACAAATCAAGATTACCGGAGCTGTTGACTTTTTCTCCGTTCTCCGTACAAATATATTACTAGTAAAAATCGATTAATTTTTCTAAATACTAATTTTTAAAGTGCTATATTTTTGTTATTTAATGGGCTAGGGTAAATAATTTGATGTATACGAGAGTACCGTTGCTGGTAATCTTAATTTATTCCCCTTTAAAATAAAAAGTACATTTTAAATAAAAATTTCTTCTAAATAAAAAGTGCTTTTTAAATAAAAAGTATCTTTTAAATAAAGAGTGCCTTTTAAATAAAAAGTACCTTTTAAATAAGAAGTAACTTTTAAATGAAAAGTACCTTTTAAATAAAAATTCCCCTTTTAATAAAAAATACCTTTTAAATAAAAAGTACATTTTAAATAAAAAGTACCTTATAAATAAAAAGTATCTTTTAAATAAAAAGTAACTTTTAAATAAAAAGTACCTTATAAATAAAAAGTATCTTTTAAATAAAAAGTAACTTTTAAATAAAAAGTACCTATTAAATATAAAGTAACTTGTAAATAACAAGCATCTTTTAAATAAAAAGTATCTTTTAAATAAAAAGTAAGTTTTAAATATAAAATACCTTCTCAATAAAAAGTACCTTTTAAACAAAAGTACTTTTTAAATAAAAAGTATCTTTAAATACAAAGTATCATTTAAATAAAATACAATCACCTTTTAAATAAAAGTATCTTTTAAATAAAAACGAACTTCTAAATATTAAATACCTTTTAAATAAAAAGCATAATTTAAATAAAAAGTCACTTTTAAATATAAAATACCTTTTAAATAAAAACTGCCTTAAAAAAGTACTTTCTAAATAAAAGGCACATTTTAAATAAAAATACCTTTTAAATAAAAAGTACATTTTAAACCCTTTAAATAAAATATATTTCTTAAAAAAAGTAGCTTTTAAATATACAGCACATTTTAAATAAAAAGTGCCTTTTAAATAAAAATAACTTTTAAATAAAAAGTACCTTTTAAATATAAAGTACTTTTTAAATAAATAGAACCTTTTAAATAAAAATAACTTAAAAAATTACCTTTTGAATACAAAGTACCTTTCAAATAAAAAGCACCTTTTAAATAAAGAGTAACTTTTAAATAAAAAGTACATTTTAAATAAAATTACCTTTTAAACAAAAAGTATTTCTTACAAAAAAGTACCTTTTTAATAAAAAGTACCTTTTAAATATACAGTACCTTTTAAATAGAAAGTGCCTTTTAAATGTACAGTACCTTCTAATGAAAATGTACCCTTTAAATAAAAAGTGCGTTTAAAAAAATATCTTAAATAAAAACTACCTTTTAAATTAAGTACCTCTATAATAAAAAGTATGTTTTAAATAAAAAGTAACTTACAAACATAAAGTACCTTTTAAATAAAAGGAACCTTATAAATAAAAAGTACCTTTAAAATAAAAAGTAACTATTGAATTAAAAGTATTTTTTAAATTAAAAGTACCATTTAAATAAAAAGTACGTTTTAAATAAAAAGTACCTTTTAAATAAAAAACATCTTTTAAATAAAAAGTGTCTTTTTAATAAAAACTATTTCTTTAATAAATGGTAATTTTTATTTAAATAATTTTAATTTAATTAATTTATTTTATTTTTTAAAAAGGATTATTTTGTGAAAGTTTATGTGTTTTATACATTTTTTTAATTAATGTCATTGACAAAATAAAAATTATAATTACCTCATTCTGACAAGTAAAGTCATGGTAAACCATCAAAATTCCTAACAGAAAACATTGCATCGAAATCCAGATAAATAAAATAATAATTTTTCTTGATGTTTTACTTAAAAATTTTAAATATTCCAAATTTTGACTAATATTCAGTCGGCATATCCTTTTCGTTCAAAATTATTTGCAAAATACAAATACAATTTATGTATGCAATTTTGGCAATTGTGAATTCATTAAAAATGATTTTTTAGATGTATTTTAAATTATTTTGTGTACTATTAATTGCAATATTACAAAAAGATTTGCTATTTTTAATAAATTTATAAAAATTAACCCATTAAATAAAATATGGAAACTTACTCATATTTTTAAAATAATACCAAAAAAATAACATTTTTATGAAAAAATAGGTTTCAGAAAAAGTGAAGTTGTACATTGTGTGCGTCTCACAAAATTTGGATTTTTATTTAATTTAAAGATTCCATACATTCTAAATATGCTAAAAAATCAAAAATCTGAAATATCGATCTGAAAAATCTGAAAAACGATCATCCAAAATATTAAAAATTGCACTTCAAAAATGCAACTGCATTGTAATTAATTTTTTAAAATCATTTTTATTTATTAAATATTTGTATTGAAGCTGGTGTAATCACTATTCAAACGCCGTTTAGATAACTGAATTCCATAAAGCCTTCCCAGAAATATTGTTATTTAAAAATTTTATGTAAGTAAAAGGTACTCTGTAAATTTTTGGGCGTTCTTTCATGGTCATTATTGGTCATTATCAAAAAATTTTCATTTTAGTTCTTCAAAAAAACAAAAATCGCAAAATTAATGCAGAATCAGTTCGCGTTAATCATTTCGTACAAGAGGCGAGAAAGTTATAGCGATTTTAAATAAACATATACAAATATCTACAGACTAAAAGTTAATGTATAATAATATAATAATTACGCGCAATATCAAAACCTACTGAGTTATTCAAGTAAAAATTATGATATTTTCAATGTTTGATGATATTAGCGTAGCATATTTTAGGATTTCCTAATAAAATTTAAAAAATTTTCTTTATACCAAAAATAGCGATTTTTCAAAATTTTGCAAAAAACGTGATTCAAATCAAAGTTATTTCTCCATACATTATACGAAAATATAATTTATTAGCGTTTACTAACTATCTCTACCAGGCGTTGCCCGGATTGTTCGATATATATTAAAAACGTAAAAATAAAACTTAATTTAAGTTGATGTTATGATTTTTATCCTTAAAATCAAAGCCCAGTCGCAAATTTAGAGAGACGTTATATCAAAAGTATTCACAACATTATATGTAATTGCATAATTGGGCAAAAAATGTACTTCTTTATGACCATAGACTCACATGTTCCAAAAAATCAAATTATTGTATTTTGATTTGAAAGTACTCAATGGAACATCCGAAATATTAAAAAATATGCCTTGTCCAGAATAACCTATGGCCCCTATCAGTGAAGGATATGTGAAGGGGAATTAGTATCTACAGAGCTATTACAGTGAGTCTTTTAAACTTCTTTTTAAGCTTGTATGTTCATTCAATGGACTTGTACGTTGATTTAGAAGAACAAAAAAAAAAAAAAAAATCATTGAATATGGCATATATAAAAAGAGTGATTCAAATTACAATTCGTTGATTTAAAGTACTAATACTTTGATTTAAAAAAGAAGAAGCTTTACTCAACGAACAAGTACTTAGAATCAAAGATATAGTTCGTCAACTTATTTCAAATTCAGCGTATGAAAACACCGTATGAAAAGAATTACTTAGATGCTAGAATTTGGAACATTTGCTGGATTTCATAAAACGTAAGGTTAATAATGTTTATTATATTAAACACGTTTTAAAAATATATATTTGCTTTATTTTTATGTAGATAAAAAAATTGCGACGCAGGACCCAGCTATGTGTTTTTGGTCTCAAGTACGAGGTTTTCAAAAACTGAATACAAAAACCAGGATTAATCGTCAAGGTATTCTTCAGAACTCGCCGGAATATTTCCTGATAATAAAGGAGTTTCTGCAGGTCGAAAATAATGTGGAAGTTAATAATTTGAAGTAATCTCAATTTGTTTTATTTGTTAGCGAATAATTTAAAATATTTTTTTTTATTTTCTTTTTTTTTCAAGACAATGATGCTGCCATACTAATATTGTGCTTACATGGATATTCCAGACTATCATTGAGCACAGTAAATTCACGATCACATTTGTAAGTTATCATATGAACCTGACTGTGTTTAACCCTTCATTTTGAATATTGGTACCGAGGACATGAAATCACTTGTATTTTTTTTATTTAGATTATTTAGTAATATATCCTGTAAATATTGTATATATATATAAAAATATATATAGAAAATTTTGTTTAATTTAATTTTTAATAAAATGAATACCAAAAGTCCAAAATAGGCCTAATATTGTGGTATATTTCATTTTCAAAGTACAGGTTAATTTGGTCAATGTATAAGTTCATTGAAATGTTTTTTAATCTATAGTTTCATTAAAACAATGGCACTGTTAATTGAAATTATTTATTTAGTTCAACGAACATGTTCATTAAAACAAAATACAAATAATTTAATCAAAGAAATTTTACGTCGAATTTTAAGACTTTATATTGTTTCAACGTATCTGTACATTAAGTCAAAATTAGGGAACAAATTCTTTGAATCAACAAACTTTTTCGTGATATTTATGTACCTTTTTGGTTCAGTGTATTCTTTTTCTTTAGGAATTAAATCAAATGGCTTAATTAAATTAAAAATTAGGCGAATACAATCTGATCTAAGAATTATACCACAATAGCGAATCTATATATTGAATTCAATTATATGAGATAAAATGTGTGCAAAAGATATTCTTTTTGTATTAGCAATTGGACTTTCCTTAAAAAATTGTATGTCTTTATCGACGGACATTTTGAGCGTGTCCGTCCATACATATACAGAAAAATGGTATTAAGGAAATGCCATCCGAAAATGTTAGATATAAAAGGTACTAATTACTGAAAATATATCTTTCTTCAATAGATACAATTTTAAGACGTATTTAATAAATTTTGGTATAAATTTTGTTTTTAGAATAATTAATTATTGTGTCTGTCATATATTGTTTGTTAGTTCAGATATCCTATCATTTTTATTTATTATTTGGAATAATGAAGCACAAAAAATTTTAGAGTTTGATAAAAGCAAATTAGAGAATTTTTTTATTTTGCTTACATTTATCGTTCGTCAGATAAAAGACACTTTAAACGATTTTAAATTCAATACCTTTTCAGAAAACGTATTCTGTTTCATAATCAAAGCTCTGAAATTTGGGAACATATGGGCTAAACTCAAAATTTTTATATGAAATCGTTAAAAATCAGAAGGATTTAGACTGGCTTTTAATAAAAAATTAGATTTGATTTCTTCTTAAGACTGATCACCATAAACGTATAAAATATTTAAATTTTCTTAACGAAGTTTTTATTTAGTAGAGATTAAACTTGCTAATGTTCAATACTTAACAAAATATTTAACTTTAATTTAAATAACTTTGTTTTTCTATAATCTTAGAAACCTTAATTTTATTTGTTTGCTGAATAAAAAATATTGAAAGTATTTTTCATTACCTAGAAAACTTTGAATACAATAAAACGATTTATATAAAACTATTGCGGGATTTTATTTTATATAACTTAATAACAAAACTATTAAGCCTTTTTAAACAAAAATAGTGAAATCGGATGAGAAACAGAAAATTAGCAAAAGTTTTAGAAACGTTCATGTCAAATGTGAGAAGCCATATATATATACGTTCCTGAGGGTTCTGTGCGATACTCTTATGAAAATTTTTATGTTAATAAGATTTACAGATTTATTTCCAATGTATATATCGTCTAATAAAATGCAAAATTTTACAGAAGAGATAAAAAACTTAATAAGTTAGTTTTCAACATGAATTTTTTTATGGTTCTAAAAAACGATTTTGTTACATCTCAAAACAAAATACACACACACATTTGAAATTTAGAGTTCTGGCAAGTTCACTTAGTTTGATGTGGGATAATCTTTGCTTACGACTTTTTACTTGTAAAAAGTAAAACTAATTTGTTGTTGTTCTTTTTTGAGTTCCTTTAATAGTCGATATTATTGACAATGGAAGCCAAAATTTTGTGATATTGTATATTTTAATGTACCATTACCAATAAAAAAAATGTTTTTAATTTTTAGGTTGTTTGGCCCGTTTTGCATTTCAGGTGAAAATATATTTGTCAGTTGTTTTAACTTTTGTAGTCAATATATATGTATATATTTATATTTATTATTTTATAAGGGCATATAAAAAATACAGGAAATGATAAAAAAAACTTTAAAACTCAATCATTTTTACATTTAGTCAATAATTGCTATGATATAAAATAGATGTATTAGTAAAAATTTTGCACACGGAAACAAAAATATGTGCGTGAAATGTGGCGAAAATGGAAATGGAAAATATATCCGTATATTTTGCTCGAAAGTGAAAAGAAGTGAATGTTTTCTGCTTATCCTAAAGTTTTGGTAAAAATCTATTAAGTTAATTCTTTCAATTGAAAAATTTTTTAAATGATACTTTATAAATATATATATATATATATATATATATATATATATATATATTGTTTGATATTGGTAGGCATAGTCATAATGAATTTGAATAATATTAGTGATAGTATATTTAATATTGTAATAAGTTACATGTATTTTTTATACTTAATATTTAGTTCATTATAGGGAATTAATGAAAATTATTTAAGCAGTATTGTTTGCTGGGTAATAATAATCTATTCAGCACTACATATCACTGTTAGGAGTATTTATTAAATTCACAAACCAAATGTTGTACTTAATGGTACTGGAATAGGAAAATTCTGCCTAATATTTTTGTTGGTATAAGCAAATATAAATAATGCGTTTTAGCTATATTATGGGAACAAAAAAAGCGATTTTTATCAAAATAATGTGCTGCAGAATGCCAGCGAAATTATGCAAATTTGTAAACATTCTTTTTTTACAGATTTTACTTGGAATTTTGCCATTTGTTGTTATTATTTTCATGTATAACTATTTTCATTTAATCAAATATAATAAAACTAAACCAAAGACTTAAAAAAATGTTTGCCAAATTACTAAAATTTTCATTGTGAACAATTTAATAATATCTATGAACAAAATTTTATTTTTTATGAAAAAAGTTTGGGAAAAAAAGTCATGTTCGATTCATAATATTTATGAAAAAATTTTCAAATATATGAATTTTTTTCTGTGTAAACAAAGCAAATGCAAATAAAAAGGGAAAAATGTAAATTGTTGTTGCAGATAAATAAAATTTTTCAATAATTGAAAAAACTACACAGATAACATTTTATGTGTTACACCAAATTTAAAATCAATTAAAAGATCAACTTAGCTTTAGAAATTTGCAGGATTATGATGTTTTCAGGATCGTTAAATACACAAAAGTTTTAAAAACTTTCAAAGATTTGGAGTAAAGCAAAATTGAAAGGCTTTCACAGTATAGAGTAGGTCAACTAATTAGATATATTTTTTAGAATATGTTTTATAGTACTATAGTACTTAGAAAACGTTCTTCAGTATATAAAAAAACTCTTTGTCTTTGTTTTAATTACATTATTACCATTTTTACCACAATGACGATAACATTGACATATAAAAAGGAATACGGATGAATATATAACTATATTAACACATTTTATTGAAGCGCAAAAGAATTCAATAATTGTTACTGAAGAATTGGATAAAGTTGAAAATTTTTCTAATTATTCGAAATAAAAAAGTGTGAGGACCAAAATTCTTGGAATTTTGACCCACATAATTATCAAGAATAACTTTTGTAAACATAGTATAATAAAATAAAGGATACATTGGCGTTTTACTGGTCGGGAGATGGATTACATCCATCCATCGATACTTTGAAAAAGATGCTTACCAAAGCCCCGGTATTAACGTACACGGACTTTAGTCGAAAGTTTACGTTGCAAACCGATGCGTGTGACTACGGTTTGGGTGCAGTGTTAACCCAGGAGTTTGATGGCCAGGAAAAAGTGATATCGTACACTAGCCAACGATTAAATCCCGCAGAAGTGAATTATTCATCCACCGAGAAGAAATGCTTGGCGGTAGTATGGGCGATAAAAAAGCTAAGGCCGTACTTGGGGGGCTATCATTTTACGGTGGTAACTGATCATCTCTCGTTGAAGTGGCTAAACTCTATTGAAAGTCCCTCAGGACGTATAGCTAGATGGGCGCTGGAGCTCCAGCTTTATAACTTTGACGTGCAGTATCAGAGAGGAAAGCTAAATGTCGTAGCAGATGCGATATCGCGTGACCCACTGGACGCTTGCCAAACTGTCCAAGAGAGCTCCCCGAAGTGCAAGTGGTGGTTAAATAAATGTGAAGAGGTGAAGAAAGAACCCGAGAAATTCGCAGATTTCTCAGTCGTTGAGGGACAACTTTATCGCAAACGAAGACGAATAGTGTGTACCCTGGAAACTATGTGTACCGTCGTTTCAGAGGAAAAGAGCACTAGAACAAAATCATAACGCCCCTACAGCGGGTCATCTGGGCATAAGAAAAACAATCGCAAGGATAACAAACCGATATTATTTTCCTGGAATGTTCAGGGACATTCAGAGGTACGTCCGAAACTGTCAAACCTGTTAGCAGTATAAACCGAGCCAACAACTCCCCACATATTTTGTAGGGCCTTTACCGAGATCAAAACACACAAACTCAATGATGCTTGTATTCACCGACAAATTTTCCAAGTGGTCGGAATTGGTACCACTGTGTAGAGCCACCGGAGAGACGCTTAGGAAAGCCTTAAGAGAAAGAATTCTGGCGAATTTTGGTGTACCAAAAGTACTCATTACGGATATTGGCTCGCAGTTCACAAGCAAAATGTTTCGAGCCCATTTAAAAGACATCGGAGTGCAGCACCAACTAACAGCCCCTTACACGCCCCAAGAAAACGCTACAGAGCGGGTAAATCGCACAGTAAAAACAATGATCATACAATACGCTATAGCAAATCAGAAAACCTGGGATTAAGTTTTACCGGCAGGAAAAAGCAGAAACTTTAAAACAAATTTTTAGTCTCGTAAGAAAGAATCTTGTGAAAGCTGCCAAGGATCAAGGGCGTTATTATAATTTACGCCGTAGAAATTTGAAACCGAGGGTGAAAGAGCACCATTTGTCCAGCGCGGCAGAAATTTCGTACCGCTCACATCAACGAACTGAAAGTATTCCAAGAGGAATCACCTGGACAAAATGAGTGCCAGAATAATATCAACAACAACAATAATAATAATAATAATAATAATAATAATAATAATAATAATAATAATTATAATAATAATAAAAATAATAATAATAATAATAATAATAATAATAATAATAATAATAATAATAATAATAGCAGGAGTAATAACTAGTGAAAGGAATACAAAATAATAAGAACTGAATTAATAAAAAAATAAAAAAAATAATAATAATAAATAATAAAATTTAAAAAAAACGCAAAGAAAAAAACGCTTGAAAAAATGAACTAATGGGAAAAACTCTAAAATGGGCAATATTGTTCGAAGGTTCAATCGATCATCGGCGATTTGATCAAAGAGAACAACATAGTAACATATTCTCTAAGCATACATATAATACATAATACGTTGAGTTAATAACAAACAGTGCGTGGGTGAAGTCGCGATCACATCAAAGCGGGAAGATCAAAGTAAAAGAAAGCAGAAAAACATGTACTCGAATGCAAAAACTAATTATACAAACGAGCAATGAGAAAAAAATATCCATAATAAAGTGCATGTGTGTAATTTACAATTAAAGAAAAAAATATATAACAAGTGAATTTAATATTATAAAAATAATTTCAACATAAAAAAGTGAGTTAATAATATTAAGAAAAGAACGTGAGTATAAAAAAAAAAATAAAACAATGTGAACAAAATAAGGATCAATTAAAAACAAAAAAATATATATAGCAAGAGTATTTTCAAGAACGGTTAATAAGAAAGTGGCTATAAATAAAGTACGGGCGCAAGGTCCAGCAACTTCATAGCCGAAGGTACAGGTACGTCATCTTCCGGAAAGAAAGGAGGAAATGTGAGGACCAAAATTCTTGGAATTTTGACCCACATAATCATTAAGAATAACTTTTGTAAACATAGCATAACAAAATAAAGGATACATTGGCGTTTTACTGGTCGGGAGATGGATTACATCCATCTAGATTTGGGGGCGAATTACATTCGCCTATGTAACTCTTTTAATTTCAGGTGTTCCGGAGGTCGATGGGGTAAAGAATGGAACAAAGTGTTCCGGAGGTCGATGGGGTAAAGGACGGAACGAAATATTCCGGAGGTCGATGGGGTACACAGGAGGTAAAGCATTCAGGTCAGGGGCAGGTGGTGGTTTCGACCTTGAATGGCCATGCTAGCCATTTAAGAGTTAATTATGAGAAAACGCAACATGCAGAAGTAGCAGTAGAAAGCAGCAGGGAGAAAAGCCGAGAGAAGACGTCAATGCCTACATCGTCACAGCTGAGCAGGCGAGTAGCAGAACTGACGAATCACGGAGGTAGAAGCGAGAACACAACAGTAGAGAGGAAAAGCACCAGGGAAAAATACACAAGAAGCCGCATACACAGACACTCACACACAGATCAACGAAACTGTTACAGCAGCGAACATAAAGGAGACAAGAGAAAGAAGGTTCGATGTAACAACCGCTATTGGTTCGAACAAAGTGCTGGAGAACTGCAATAACATTATTTTAAGAAACGTATATAAACCAGCAGAAAGTTAGAATGTCTTTCTTTCTCTTTGGTGCTGGTCAGTGAACAAGGCAGACGTGATGAGTAGCCGGTTAATAAAAAAAAATAAAAGAACCAACACAGTGTTAGGGAAGAAAAAATAAATTTGGTTGAATTGATTACTTTAATTCAACGTAGGGTATACTGATTTACTATCAGTAAGATTAAAAGCTTCAACAAGATTTACAATCTGGTTGAAGTGATAGGAGATAAGCACTGCTCAGGGATAAGTGATAGAATATTTTCTTGGAGTTTTCACTCGGAAAATATAGGGACTAAAAAATCTCGGATTACATCCAAGATTAAATAATCAAATAGGAGGTGTAGAACCGGCAAGGCAAAACGGAGGCTTTACGAAACAGCACTGTCTCAACATAAAAGAAGTTTGTGTGAAACATATATATAGTAAAAGATAAGAAATAAAGAATCAAGGGTAAATAAACTAAAATAAAAGTGTTGTTATTTTATGTAAGAACTTTGGACAAGACTGAGTTTACCCCAGCTGCAAACCCGGGTAAGCGGAGGTTCCTTACAATTTTACAATTCACTGAATATATCTAACAGACATATATAAATGCGCAGCTAATCCTTACCAACATTATAACGAAATTGATTACCATGGTGATTACATTGAAACATGAACAATTGTGTTGTGTTCTGTGGAGTTTATCTAAAAATGATCTTAATCGTTTAGAAGCTATAGTGGAATTCATAAAAACTACATATCATGCAAAAGTCGATGTCATTGGTAAATCTGAGATAGAGAGTTTTAAAGTTGTATGGCGTAAAAATGAAGTCCTTGAATCAGCGTACTAACAGATTATAAATTAAACATTTCGATTGGATGGATATTGATATAGAAATATCGGCGTGCAAAATATCAACTGGAGCACCCTGCAAGACATATGTTGATTTAAGTACAAGATCTAAGAAGAAAAGGCTGGCCCATAAGCTTTCTATAATTTCAAATGAAGAAGTTTCTGATACATTCAAAGAAATGTTAAAAAAGGAGAAGCAACCTAAGCGTGCAATTAATATTGGTGAAATACTGTCAACTGCATCACCAAAACGTGTTAAACGGATTGCCGAAAGTGTAACTACTCCAACATCACAATCCAATTTTACAGAGGAAGAAGCAATTGCTTTAATGCTTGAACTGGATCTCAGCCGAAATAAATATCAAATTTTAAGAAAAGCTCTGCTTGAAAAGGGACACTCAATTCTACCATCACACAAGTATATTCAAAAAAAAAAAGCAAACTATTTTACCATCTATTTCGGTTACCGAAAACGAAGCATGTGTAGAGCTATCTTCTTTGGTTGAGAATACAGCTACCATGATAATTGCAGATTTTTCTGCAGATCAGTTGGAAAAAGTAAATAACAGCGACGTTGTATTAATCTGTAAGTGGGGATGTGACGGACTATCAGCCCTTCCTGAATACAAGCATTCTAGTGGAAGAAAGAAAATGACGAATTATAAAAGCGTATTTATAGCATCTTTGGTGCCATTAAAAATGCGATCTTATTCCTTAAAGCAATCTTCATCAAAGTGTAAAAACTCATTTGAAGATATATGGCTTAACACCACTACAGGATCAAAACATTTTTGCGGATCTGTTTGGTTCGAATGCACAAGGGAGTCGAAGACAATAACAAAGAATTTAGTGAAATATATTAAAGATGATATAAACGATTTACAACCTCTTTCAATAATCATAAACCAATACACTTTCGACATATCCTTTCAACTTAGTCTAACAATGATTGATGGGAAGGTTAGTAATGTCATTACGGAAACATCTTCTTTTTGGAAATGCTCACTATGTGATGAGACGAAATCACAATTTTCGGATATTGGTAAAGCAAGGAGTATTAATGAAGAATTTCTGTCTTTCGGAATATCTAAACTTCACGCCAAAATACGGTTCATGGAGCATTTTCTGCACATAGCATATGATTTAAAGTATAGAAGTGTGCCAGAAAATTTAACAAAACCTACCAGAAACAACGAGGATTTAAAAACACTTAGAATATCTGAGAAAAGTAGAATCCAGGATGAATTCGGAGAAGAGACGCGATTAAACATCGATAAACCTCTGCCGACTGGTGGTAGTACAAATGATGGAAACACAGCAGAAGGGTTTTCGGAAATTTCGAAGCTACATCAAAAATAACTGGTATTAATAAAGAGTTACTTGAAAGGACTAATATGGTATTAATGCCAATTAATAGGAGGCACAAAATTAACTCTGCTCGATTTGGAGAATATGCAACAGAAATATTTACACTACTTGTTTCTCTATATCCGTGGAAAGAAATGACACTAACAGTACATAAAGTATTGTGCCATGGCGAAATTATAATTGAACGAAATATTCTTCCACTTGGAGAGCTTACAGAAGAGGCTCAAGAAGCAAGAAACAGAGATTTTAAGCACGTTGAATTATTCAGCTCCAGGAAATGCTCCAGTACGTCACAAAACGAGGATATTTTTAATAGCCTATTGTTATCATCAATGAGAAAACGTTGGATTTATTATGAGCCTTTATCAACTCAAAATATTGAAGTCTTGAAGGACCATTATTATCGTTTAGATATGTATACAGATACAACAGATTAATTTATGGAAAATAAGTAGTATAGGTTTTAAATATTAGAAATATTGTCTACATAAATTTAAAGTAAATAAGTAATAAAAAATCGTATTAGAAATAGAATATTTATTAAGGAAGATGATAAATACCAAAAATAATAATATTGATTAAGTTAAAATCGACATTTTTTGTTTGTTTTGTTATTTTAAATTCATCAATAGAAATATATGAATGCTTAGAAAAGGATAAAAATTTACTTAAATTTGGGAAAAGTTGCAAGTTTGTAAATATATAGTCATATGTACAATAAGTTAGAAATATAAAAGTTTAAAGGCGCATATTCTGAAATGAGGCATGATATTGACTTGAATCTTTTTGCAAAAGATCGGAAATTATATATGCTAAAGGAGCTTAATTTGAAATACATATTTTTAAAATTTCTTTCGCTATAAATAAACCAAACAAAAGTCCCAATTTTGGGTTTTTGTAGAAAATACAAATTTTTTAATGGTAATAACATATCTGTTTATAAAGATATCTTAATAAAATTTGCAGGAAATGTGGATCTTATTAATATAAATAAAAGCGCGTTAACTAAATTTCAATCAGGGCTAGCGTTTTCCTGAATTCCCAAAAATACTAATGAAAATTCCCAAAAATGGGATTTTTTACATTTTTGGCTATAGAATCCACATTTTTCCGAAGTCCCATAGATTTTGATTTAAAACTATTGTATTTTCTTAAAATATATTCCGCTTGTCTATTCTTGGTTTGGGATTTGAGAAAATATGGTCTAAAATCAAAACTTTCATATAAAATGGGTCGAATTCGGGAGGGAGTGTACCATGACCAGTTGAGTTATTGGGCTTGTTTTTTATCTTAAAATCATCTCTGTGAAGTTACCAAATTATTATAAGTTATTAAAGAAAATTTTATTTTAGAAAAAAAGAGTGTAGATACTTTTTCGGCTAAAAAAACACAAAAAGTCGTCTTTTTGCAATTTTCAAATTCAAAATCGTTTATTTTTGGACTCGGTGAAGATATCGACTTCAAATTTTTTATTCAATAGATAATTTTGTTCTTTAACTAGTTAAGAAAAAAACTAATAAAATCGGGCGGAAATACTAGGATATATATGAAAAAAACTGGACCAAGAACATGCAAAATTATGGTGCTTAAAAATTCAAAAGCAAATAACTCGAAAACTATAAGAGATAAATATTTGAAATGGACGAAAAACAAAAATTTGGCAAGCGATTAAACTTTTTTTATGTCAGAGGTACCTAACTTTGAACCCCCTTAGCTCCGCCCCTGAGGGGTTTGTTGTGCCCCCATTCCAAACTTCAGAAGTTATTGATTTATTTCCAAAAAATTTCGATTCTGAACCACTGTGTATTGGTACAATTTTTATAACCAGAGCTATATGCATTAGATTTTTCGTGCTCTCTTATAAGTATTTCAATCACAAAATATATTTCATTTTGGAAAAACATATTTTCAAATACCAGGATTAGGAATAAAATTTTAAAGATAGTTTATTAAATATGATAAATCAAATAACTAGGAACAATTTCAAATTTAAAAAAAGTTATAATGTGAATAAAGAAACTTTAATTTTCAAATTATGCTCTTCAAAATTTATTATATAATTTATTTTTACATAGTAAAACTTGTATGCACTAATAAATCTAGGCTTTTGTTTACAAATATTACAAAAAAAAAAATAATATTTTCTTGTTAAAAAATTTAAATAACTGAAAACAAGAGTCCAAAACTGGACAACCGGTTTTTTTTTATAAAATGGGATTTTTCGGTTAAACCGAAAATCGGTTTTCTAAAAAAGTCGGTTTTTTGTGTCCTATTGTTTGAAGATGGTACTGCTACATGTATACTACTGTTAAACAACTGGTGGTGGTTTTGATGAGATTGATTTTATGACTGTGATGTGTTATTGTCGTTTTTTCGATGAGATGACACTGTTCTAGTTTTGATGGGGTTCTGCGATGATGAGTAGGCTATAGAATTACACACTATTCTCAGGTAAATTGGCTATGAATGTCCAATTGTTGTTGTATCGAAGTTGAAAAATTGTTACATTACCGCTGCTGTGTATATGTTCCCAGCAAAAACTTTTTGGTTTTCAGTAATGACAACTACTTATTAAAGTAGTTTCTCGGTAATGAGGCGTCATTATTATTTGCCTACTCTGTATTATATAAATAAGTACTCAATAGTATAATAGCACAGTAATATTGCAATTACGTGGATGACTTGGCTAGAGCTGGATTAGCACCCAGAAGATTGTTGGTTCTACCCCATTCTGATGCTGTTAGTTTTTTATAACAAAATGTCTAAAAAGATATTTTATACTAAAAAAAGTTTTTGTCACTTAGAAAATGAAGTGAGAGATGGTGTACTGAGCAAGACGTTAGTCATTAAGAACGAACGGTTAATTGTATCCAAGTTCAAATCTCAATGACGGCAAAATTTTTTCGTTTTTTTTTTATTTTTATTCTCGTTTAGGTACATATTTTTAAGTATACCTAGAGTCTAAAAATAACTACATGAATTTGTGGACAACTCGAACAAAAATAACTAGTTATTCAGGCAAAAAATAAGTAGTTTATTTTTGTTTCCAATTTTACCTGCTAGCTTACCAGGAAAGCAAATTTTTTGCTGGGTTGTAGTTAGTGTTCATTGTGTTATTGCTGAAGCTGAGATGATATTATGTTTTGATGTTTTGTAGACGCCTAGGACGACAAGTTGTCCTATAGCTTGGGTAACTGCGGGTGTGGTATGGACAATGTGATGTTATTACTCTTGTGCAGGCCAGTAGTACGACAAATAGATTATGAATGGTGTTACTGTTGTGTAGATGAAATGATTCTATTGGGATTGGGTGTTGGGTGTAATGTTTGTTTGCGACTGTCAGTGTCAATCAACTTATAAATGGTTGTGGCTGAGCCGATTTTCGAGACAAATCTTTAGTTTTTAAGATGGAGAGCCGTAATTCTTTTTATGTTGATGAAACGTGGTTTCCAATTTCCACCACCATGCACCAATCTGAAAGACGGAAATACGCCATGACAATAATTATTTCGTGAACTTTATGTACAGAGTTGCAATTTCCGCAATAGCAAATGTAACTCTTTTAGCGACCGTTGTGGGTCATTCAACCCATATGGTATATATAGTTCATAAAAAACAAGATAAAGATATTTTATATACATATAACTCTTGATTTACGCGGCTCGTTGGAACCGGGGAAAGTATTCATAAATGAAAAACGTATAAAACAATTTTCAGAATAGGTACAGAATTATATTTTGAGACCATTACTTTTACATATCGCGTAACACTCATTGAATGAAGAATGTTGTTTTGGAATCTTAAAATCGAGTTAAATTAAAACATAAAATTATTTACTTTTTATTTTATATGTATATCTTGCTGATTAAAAACGAATCATATGGTGCGTTAAATACTTGGTGAGTGTGATTAACAGATTTAAATTAAAATAATGTGGAAATTATTTAGTGGCATTCAAATCACCTGATGAAGATTTTCCTTGAAATATTCAATATGGAGAAAATATCATTACTAGTCAAAAATTTGCTTTTGCAATAACAATTTTTTAAAGATTTTTGATCAATCATACTATTTATTAATTTATTTATATAACAATTTTTTAATGCAGTTGTATTGATATTATAAGTGCATTTAATTTTTTTCAATTGTTTCGGATTTAGGACACACGTATTGCTAATTTAGTAGCACATATTTTTTACAGATTAATTAAAATTTTTCATATATACAAAACATTGATTTTTTCTAGCAATTGGAGGTATTTTAAACACTATTTTCAAATAATTTTTTCTATCTCACAAATTGGCGTTAAATAAAGATGCGTATTTCAAAAATGGTAACTATTATTAAATCGTGATATAAAGAAATAATCGTAAATAAAGTGCCGCGTAAATCAAGGGTTACGTGTATTTCATTGTTTATACCAATATAGTATAATATTTGGTTATATATAAATCATAAAATATATTTCTTACAGTGTCAAAAAATATATGAATTATTTGTTCATGTCATTAATTTTTAAAATTTTTACCAACAATTGTTTTTTAATTGTTTCGAAACGGTTCTTTTGCCTCAAAACACATAATATAAATAACCTTCTATAGTGTTAATGTTATTAAGTATTCAGATGTTCTCAGAATTTTGAATATTTTCTATGTTACATAGCTTTTCATGTAACGGTTGTTTGCATCACCATATTGCTAGAACTCGAGTGCTGACAACTTTGTCTTGTTGTTGGTTGATAAAAGACACCGGTTTAATTATCTTTGGTATTTTTTATTGACATACGTTTCCCCTATAATTGATAAAGACAAAAAATTATCTGTTATGCAAACAAAAGTTTAACGTTTGTCGTGATAAAAAACTTACTTTTACAAATTCAACGTTAACGTCTAGCCTTTATTAGAAAAATGTTTATAAAGACAAGCGTCAAAATCGACGAGAATTTATGAAAGGTGGCAACAGTTGTGGAAAAGCAACAATAAGGCGAATTCATTAGTTTTTTATATATCAATGGCTTAATATAGAAAAGTCGTATCTAGAATTTTCCCCAGATACGCTTATAAAATCTACAAAACCCATTAAACGAAATTCTATATTATTTTAGTGCTGTTCTAAATCGATTTTACTTTTGATAATAATAATGTGGGCGTTTATTAATTTAAGCTCCGTGTTTTTCAAACAAACAAATTAAGCAAATAATTTTTTAAACTGAAACCCACCAAAATCACTAACAACAGAATAAAACAACAAAAATCTCTACTCGAAGAAAACAAATAACATAATAAAAAGTCATAAAAAACAAAAAATATAACGAATAGAAATAGAAAATAAAAAGATAAGTAAAATGTAAAACAGTGCAAATAAATGATAATTAATAAAAATAGAAGATAAAATGAATAGTACTGAGAACAGACTCTTAAATGAAATTGATAGTTGATAAAATGAGTGAAATGCACGTCGTAAATGCAAGAGTTAATGAGATAGAAACAGTATGTTCGGAAATTAGACTACTGAAAGATTAAATTAAAACCTTAAAATCACAAATGCAAATACAAGAAAACCTTGATGTCTCTTGTGATTTTCATATTAATGGCATTCCATATATACCGAATGAAAACTTAAATACTATTTTTGATGGCATTTGTTATGCTCTTAGTATATCCACTTCGACTCATAAATCAATTTTTCTTCTGCAAAATAAAAATAATTAAGAACAGAATTCGCCGGATACAGTTATACTTGTAAAACGACTTTCTCCTTATGATAAAAATTTTGTATTAAAATCATTGACTTTATTCTGAAGGAAATTACAAACCCAAATGTGTTTACATCATATTGGCTTTGAGTCATATGAGAACCAAAAGAGGAAAATATTCATTAACGAGAACCTCACGTCCACCAACTTCAAACTATTTAAATCAGCCATGGATCTACGTAAGAAAAAATTTCTACTAATGATGGCCCTATACGTTTGGATGATATATCTTCACTAAATAAACTTTTTCCTTATGACGATGAACAACATGCATCATAATTTAATATTTTATTATCTAATTATTTTGCCATTTTTATTTTTAACATATCTTTATAGCCTAAAAAAATTATATACAATTTATTTTATGATACTCTAACACCTATAATTCCTTTTATGCGTTGCCTCTTAGGTTAGGTTGGATGGGAAGCTGCAAATGTAACTATACAGCTCACTTGTGTCCTATTGGTCCCATTGTGTTACCCTACTGGATCATGTGAATCTGCTTTCACATGTCCGAAAATAGTTTCGAATCGAACCAATCTGACGCACGAATAAAAGATCTGATTCATCTAACATCAATTGCAGAGAGATCAGATAGTCCGTGTATATACGGACTGCCAAGTTCAGCAGTCCTTATATTCGCAAGCGGAGGAACATGATAGAGAAAATGTTCTACTGTCTCTTCCTCCTTCTCGTTAAAGCAACTTCTACAATAGTCGTTAAAAGGGAGTTCTAGTCTCCTAGCGTATGCACCAGCAAACCAGTGTCCTGTAACAGTGCCTGCAAGTGTTCGTAGCTGACACCTTAGCAATCTTAGAAATAAACTCGACCATTCCTGATCGTACTGGGGCCATATCTGTCTCGAGATAGAACATGCGGACTCGTTTGTCCATCTTTGTTGAGACAAGTACCACAGTATCATTGATATGCAAGATGACAGCGGTATGCCCACTAACTTGTCATTTCTTCACTTTGAAGAAGGGAACCAGTTCTGGCTAATTCATCCGCAATAATATTACCCCTTACATTCATGTACCAGCTTGAATATCGAATAGACACCCGAAAGATACTTAATCACGGCTTTACTATCGGTACAAATTTGAATATCTACCCCGAATACTCTATAGTACATTAGCCAATTTACCGCTCTCCTAATGGCTGAGATCTTCGCTTGAAGAGCAGTGCAGTGATCCAGCAATTTAAAGGAGATGTTCCTCCTATATGCGGGAATGAAGACCCCTTCAGAAGATTTGGATCCATCAGTGTAAACCTCACTCCATCCGTCTCTTATAGTGCGATCGGCTGAGATTGAAACTGAGAAGCCTCTGTCCAGAAAGGGTTTGGGAATACAATAATCAATATTTTCAGGGATGTCATCCGAGATCCCAAAATGGTCGCATGGCCACCGCAACATCGTCCGCATAAGCGACGATTTTGAAGCTCAGGGAGTCAAGTTTCCTGAGCATTGTGTTAACGGCAATATTCCAAAGAAGTGGTGGTAGAACTCCCCCCTGAGGAGTTCCTCTATTTGCTACTCTATATATGGTAGCCACATTCATAGTTTAGATTATAATCCAGTTGGTCAGAAGTCTCCATATGATGCAAATAATAGTATGAATTGAACTGTAGGCATGTTAGGTCAAAACGTTAGAGATGATTGGTTTGCGAAGGTGCAGGTCAGTTAGCCTTTCCAAAGTTTTCAAGAGGAAGGACGATAGACTAATAGGTCTGAAGTCCTTCGGTCTCATATGGGAGATCTTACCCGCTTTTGGGATAAAGACAACTTTACATCTAGTCCATGAGGCAGAAGTGGATAGAACTATAATATTAGCAAAAAAACTGTAAGTCTGCAGGTATGATGCCGTCTGAGCCCGGAGATTTAAACGGGGCAAAGCTGTTCAGAGCCCATCTCAGTTCATCTTCAGTTATTTGAATCTGAACGCTACTTAGGTCTGAAACTATCGCAGGGATTTCCGTTATAAGGATACTGCCAGGAAAATGCGGACAGAATGGGACAGAAGGTGAGGAAGCCAGGATCTTTCGTAAGCGATTAGTTTCGGAATGGCCAGTTTCCCAGTCTTTGCGAGTGTCACCTATTTCGGAGTTCCATCAGTGTGGTTTACTCCTTCCTTTGCAGACCTTAGGTCTGCATGCTGCAGGAGTCGCTCTGTCAAATACATTTGTTAACAATTCTACAGAGAGTTCAACGTCCCGCCGATTACAAATATCCCGAGGTTCGGGAGGAGAATGTCATATTGTCATATTGTTCCATCCAGTTCGTTTTCTTTCTGTTCTGAATCGGGATTACCCGACTTATATTGTGAAATCAATGTATAAGTGATCGGAGAATGAGCAATCATTTGAGACCCTCTATTCGCTTATCATGTTCGAATCGATAACCACCCTTCTATTTGAAACCATAAATGTTGGTTCCTTACCGTTGTTTAAAATATCTAAACTACTACAAACGATAAAACCGAAAAGAGACTCACCCCTTACATTGGTACCCGAGCTTCCCTAAACAATATGGTGTACGTTGGCGTCAGCTCCTATCACGAGCGGTATGTTTCTGTCATTTGCCGCCTTTGCGAGAATCTTGGCATTTGGTTCGTAGCTATCATGGGCCATATAGCTGGAGACAACATAAACGGTGTCACGAGTTGTTTCCCAGGCCGCTGCAACAGTGTCTCCATCACTAAAATCAGAGTAAATGAAGATACCAAGTTTTCTGCTTGCTACTATGCACGATCGTATCCTAATATAATTCTTCGCACGAAGTCCGCGAACTCTCTCACTTGCGATCCAGGGTTCTTGAACAAGTGCAAGCTCCTGACTTCTTTCAGCCGTCCGGAGCATCAACGCAGCCGAAGCTGCTTTAGAGTGGTGAAGATTAACTTGCGTTATATTCACCATTGTCATTTATGGGGGTGATTGCATTGAGTCCAAGAGGGCGTCTTCGTCAAATACTTCGTTTACAGTTTAAGTGGATGTTTTCTTGAGCAAGAGACCTAGTAGTCTCCTCACATGACATTGCTTCCGGAGTCAGATCGTTATCGTCCTGAATCGGTCTGTCTCAGTCGTCTCCTCGATAGACCTGTAGAAAGATAGACTCGAAACCGTAGTATATCTTTCCACTTTTCTCTCAAAGAGATGACAGGGACTCCTTATTCATGACTATGACTCTCCTCCTGGATGCTCCATCGGATTCGGATACTCTGGTCACCGGCTTTTTGCCGATGCGGGCCAGAGCAGCTTTAGATGTTTGAAGCTCAGAGGCACCTCGCTGCTTTTGCTTCCCAGTCTTCTTTTACCACTAACTAACTATTCAGGTTCTCGGCATAGCTTCCAACCACCATAATCTTATAAATGGTAATAGTTTTGATCCACAGGCAGTGATTAGGCATGGCCTGAGCTTATGTTATTACCTAGATTTAACAGTGTGGTATGTTAAACCTAAATAATGACAAAGCTCCCCCTATCCACTACCTGGGGACGCGCTCGATGGGAGATGTGTCAACTCAACACGAGTTGAAGCAAAGTTAAAATGTAAATAATATATAAATAAATAAAAGCAAAGTGGATGTACCTTCGCAATGTTGATAACATCATATCCAACCCAACATATAACACCCAAGCATATTCCAGAACACCAAGCAAAAACCTAAACTCCTGTTCAATGCTATACTACGCTATTTATATTGCGTCAACACGAGTTGAAGCAGAGTTAAATTGGTACTCGCGTGTAAATGCTGCTGGATGTTGTCGATAACATCATATCTGACCCAACATATAACACCCAAGCATATTCGAGAACTCCGAGCAAAAACCTACATAAACTCCTGTCCAACGCCATACTACGCTATGTATACTGCGTCAAAAGATTTCTAAATCATTATATAGAGTCAACATAAATGACTTAATGAAGATAAGGTCCCTGGTTCTACTGCATAAAATAATCTATATCAAAGAACCAGCTTATTTATATAATCGTATACGATTTACCAGATCAAATAGAGGAATAAAATTGATATTACCTCGACATCGCAGTTTAATATTAGATTGGCAGTTTCTAATCAATTCCATACGTCTATGGAACTTTTTACCCTCCAACATCCAAATTATCGGCAATGCATTGCAGTTTAAGCAAAAATTATTTCATATTTTTATATAAATGTTCAAATCAAACAAAATTGTTATGATATATATTTTTATATATCAAAGTTATTATACTGTTATGTAATTGTAAATATTTGTCTAGTTTTATGTGACGTCAATAAATTAATAACATATAAAATAAATAAGATTTTTAATTGAGGTGTGATTGGAATAAAATTACGAGGAAACTAAATTAAAAAAATCGAGATGCGCCTTTTCTATTTTAAGCCAACGATATGCCGTTTGACAATTGTAACAACCAAAAATAATAATCAGCAGTTTAACTGAGGTTATCTTTTAGAGATTTGTCCTGATTTTAAAGTTTGTCTTCATAAAAATTTGTCTAGTCTAGACTAGACGTAATGAAAATCTTGTTTTAACAAATGTGACCTTTCATTTTAGTTCAGTTTAGCGCTTTTTGGATTTTTTTTCCAGCGAGTTTTGGTTATAAATAGTTGCTATATTAATTTCTGCTGCCAAAGAGTAGTATGAAACGAAACTAATGTTAATGTTTCAATTTTAGTTTACATTTAGGGCCAGCAACTGAGAAAAAATCTATGTTCTTTTTGTATTATTGTATTTGTTGTAAAATTACTCTAACCTTATAGTAAATAAGCCTTGAGTAGAGTAAAGCAAAATGGTAGTTGTAATTTTTCGCTGCCTATGCTTAAATGCAAATATAATATATCTTTCTGACAGTGAACATTTTTGCTGTAATGTAATTGGGCCCTTAGAACTTAGAATTGGATGCAATTAAATTCCATTTACATTTTTTTCGCAAGCATTGACAGTACAATAGTTACAACAAAAGTCGAATTTTGGGCCATTCGGCTTTTTTAAATTTTTTAATAATCGATTTTTTGACTTTTTTCAATTTTTAAACAAACGATTATTTTTTCAATTTGAGGAACCCTAATTAAAAGGGGTGTAACTGCGAAACATTATTTTTGTTTCCCTTCTCTAGGGTAACTATGTTGGTGTTTTTAGCATTTAATCGATGTAGCATTTGGAATGATAGAATTTCTTTAACGGTATTGAATTCAGATAAAGGTTAAAGGAGTGCTGGTAAAGCTTTGCCTGCTGTGTTTTGTCCATTATAAAACTTTTTTTCTTGAATTTCGATAGTTGAGTTATCAAAGTGTATTAAAAATGTTCCATTTAAAATACTTGTTTCATTTCGATTTTGTCTTTTCCAGTAAATTTATTTAGAAATACAATTACAGGTATAATCTCCACTATATGTGAGATATGCTGGTTGATGATTTCGGTGCAATTTGGTGCGCTGCTTTTCAGTAGGTTACTTATATATGTGTCATATTTCTAAACATATTTCTGATAATTTCAAAATAATTCTTTCATTTTTCTTTGACACCATATATTTCATTTTTATAAATCAATATTTCATTATAATTTATTTTATTAATTTTTTCATTTTATTTTATTGCTCGGGAGCCAATTAATTAACTAGTTGCTTTTATTAAAAAATATATATTTTTAAGAGCTAAAGCTCAACTTTATTAATTCAAATCACTTAATCTACAGACTTTATTTTCTTATTATTCTAAGTATATTTTTTAAAGAATAATTTAGCAACCAGATAGAATTTTAATTGCACCCGACGCATAGTTAGCATAATTTCCATTGTTGTAAAACTGTGGGAACAATTGAAATTGTCATAAGTTTATGTTATTTTGTCAGGAATGTTACTTTTAGATGTTTTAGTGGGAAATGTGTAAATTTATAATTATATATATATATATATATATATATATATATATATATATATATATATATATATATATAGACATTGAAATCCTATCTGCCGTATGTCATCAATCAATAGGCATCTTTCAAAACGAGTCTCATTGGACAACTCCATGGTGAGCTTAATCTTTCGGTTACCCGCAATGTCAGAATACAGTCTACTTCCGCAAAACATGAGTTTTTTTTACCGTAGGTGAAACTGTGTAGAATCTCTGTTTAACTGGCTTTGCTTCACCAACGTCTATGGAATGCATAGTTGAACGTGTTCTGTCTGGTCCTTGGTGTTCAAAGCTGGGGAAAAGTAAAATGACAGCATCTAGATGCTGTTTTTGATTTGAGTTTATTTTTTTCCGGACATTTAGGGTGAAATCGATGGACGCAAACTAAATATAGATTTATCAACTCAAATTTCTTCAAAATACTATGCCTAATATAAGACGCTGTGAAAGTGATGGTATAATAAACAAATTTATAGGAAAGACTTTCCCCAGTATTCAAAACCAAATTTTAAATTTAAAATACATTTTAGAGAAAAAATTTTTATGAGCATTTTATTTTAAAGGGCATTTTAAATTTAAAAAATGTTTGTAAATACGGGGGTTTATCTTTAAATTTAAAATCAACTGACAGCCTGCTAGTGACTTTTTAAGGCACCATCTGCTGTTTAAACAGACGATTTGAAGTTTAAAAAATATGGAAATTTATTAAAATTTAACGTATTTTTATTTTAAAAATTTATATTAAATTTTCTCGAAATTCTTTTGTTTTTAATCCGTTTTTAAACAATCTGTTTTTTTAATAGCCAATCCTGCACATGATTCAATACACAGTACTTTATTTCGAAATTTAAGGCTTTAAGGTATCAAGTTCGCGTTAAATAAAAACGCGTATTTTAAGAAACAGTCACTATTATTGAATCGTGTTATAAGGAAATCGTGCAAATGAAGTATCGCTTAAATCGAGGGTTACTTGTATGTAAATTCTGTCCAATATCAATTTCGAAAATTTGCCTATGGAGCATAAATCTAGGCGTACTCCTCACATTAAAATTTCGACGAATATAATTGTCATGTAAAAAGCTTTCTCTCATCTGAACCAAGCTTTTCAGGAAAGGAATAGACTCAACGTTTACATACGTTCATGGCGAATCTCAGGCGTTAGGTCTCTAGTAAGTATTTCTATCAGTTCATAGTCTGAAAATGGGATTTGAAGTCTATCCATGATGGACGAAACTGTTTCAAAAACATGTCAAACGTTTAACCGTATTTCTCGATTTACGCTTCTGGTTTCGATTTCCACTCTCCTCTTCTCTGTCGCAATTAGACTTACAATCGCGATATTGGCTTCTTATGGCGGTAAAAGAAACTCACCCCAATTAAAAAACCAATCACGTGCCTTACTAGATACAACTTTAATGTTAGCAAATTACGCTGAAATCACCACCGAAGTTTTCACGGGTTAAAATTCTTAATCTGTAAAAGATTTCTTATACATTTAAGCCGTTTGATGAGCCATCAAATTCAAGACCCCAATTTTGTATAACAAATGTAATCTTATAAGTATAGAAGTTTGAGAATTGTGAATTATTATTTGAAAATTGTACTTGAAACAAATTATTATTTGTACTATTTGAGTGAGGGTTTTGAGCTCTCTCACGATTCTGTTGCTGGTTATTTATCGTGTTCAAAATCAAATATTCCGAAACGGTATTTGGAACAATGTTCAAATTTTGTAAAATACGTGTAAGATTGGGTTCAATCATTCTATTAATTTTATTACAATTAACCACTGGCGTTTGACCTACTGGTGTAAAAGTATTAGAACGATTTTTATAGGGGAATCGTTATTAGAAGTATCAAGACTAAATGATTCATTCATAAGATTTCGGTTTGTACTTCTAGTTTCGTATTGTCTAATGTGACCACTAGGTCTAGGTTTTAATTTTGGGACTTGCTTTATGGGAAAATTAACTTTTTTTTTATATCGACTAATTCATAATTAGAATGACAAACAGTGCATTCACTTTGACTCTTCTATACATTCTCTGCGAAAAATATGAGCGTACCTACTGATAATCATACATGGGATTTTATCATCTGTTCTGTCTACAAGATGGAACAAGATTGTTCGGGACTTTTAATGGGTGCTGGTTAGGAAGAGTTCGATGGTTGTGAAGTAGCTGCAGCAACTTGAGCAGGTGGTGGGGATCTCGGTAGAGACATTTTATAATTCAATAAAAAAAACAATTGAATAAGAAACACAGCAATTTTTTAAAAGAAACGGAAACAAAATTGTTTAGTTTTATTAACTCAATTCAAATAGTTGCGGTTAATAAAAAAAAATTATAATGGTAATTACTCCAATGATAATAATTACATACTACGACCTAGTAGTATGTGATTACCTTTGGTCGGAATGGTTATGTCTAAAACATTTTAATGAAAAGAAGAATGTGAAGTTTTTTTGCTAGGATTTATTAGAAATAATCGTGGGACCCTGAACTGAATAAAACATTCCATTTTTTTGGAAGGATAACGGCTTGAATCGTTCATCAACTCTGATGAGAATGTGGCTCTGGGAATATAATATGGAAGTTGATGTTAAATCGCTGTCTGCAAAAAATAACATAAACCATTGAAACTTTTAATTATTGAAAACTCAGTAATCTCTACTAAAAAAATGTACTTCTTGCGAAAAATGCAAAAGTATTTATTTGTTACATATTTGCTTTCAATCAGTTTTAAAGGAGCTTACAGTGGTTTATCGATTAGGTAATTCGGTTAGGTAATTCGATATATAAGTTTATAAAAATAAAATATTTCAAATATGCAACACATAACAACTCAGTTAAAAAATAAAATCTATATGTATAACTATATTTTTAGGAACCGAAAGAGGTAAGATGGGAACCATTTTCGACCACACGTTGGGCGCCATTTTAATCTGCAATATACAAGTACGAGTGTATCTTTACTGATGATAAAACACATGAAAGTCTGTTTGCTCACTAAAACTAAATTCAGGAGCATTTAGGAAAACATCGAAAGAAGTCTGCGGGAGCCTAGTACTCAAAGAAATGAACCGCAATAGCGTTAGAAAAAAAAACTAAGCTCCTAAAACGCTATTAAATTAAAATGTGTATTTGATTACTTTTCCCTAAAAGTGTTGCTGGGAAAACCCACCCATTGTTGATCTTACTAGCGCAGTTAAATTTTATCTAAGCTCCCGCAATTTAATTCAGATCACTCTAATCAATCAGCCCATGACGAATATACACTAAATTTTCTTACAAATACATTATACATATTCTAGAATTGTTAATATAATTGATTTAGAAATTTACACAATACGGTTACTGTTATTAAATGTTTTGCAGAACAAGAATTCAAGAGATTAATAGACAAATAACACAAAAAAATGTTGATTATGTGTTTTCTTATCATTCTTTTTTCTCTAGTAATGTTTTATTCTTCCTCTTACTCAGATCAATTTGATCAATAAAATTAAGTGTAACATATAAGAAACATTGTCGTGTGATTTGTGATATATGTATAAAAAAAATTATTGTGTATAAAGAAATCAGTAAATAAAGAAAATTATAGTAATCAACATAAAAAAAATAATAAATAAAAATATAAAATAGAAGTGGTCTATAAGTTCGGCAATTAGGATTCAAAATTTGCTTTTAACCTATATATGAACCGTTTATTTTGAAAGTGGCTTAAGTCCATTTATCTTTAAATCGAGATATTTAAAAGTATGCGTTTCTATAAATTTAAAAGTATTTGTAACTAAAAACATGTAATAGTTTTTTGTTTCTAAAGGCGTAAAATTTATCAGCCCAATCTGCATTATAAACATTTTGTTTCAATAAATATGTTTCCAATGGACTTAGGCCACTTTCAATGTCACTGCAACAAACTTCCTAGTTTTGAAAGAAAATTAAATCTATGAAATAAATTTCTCGGAAATGAAATAATGTCAATACATTTATGTATGTAAAAATATAAATATTTTCAACATTTATTCAATATTTGAAGAAAAATTCTATAAAACTATCATCAATTTGCGTGTGCAGAATAATGATGATGTAGAGATAGTTTTACATAGGGAATATGTATTTGAAAAATGTTTAACCAATTGATGCTTTTTCCCATTTACAAATCTTGTTTTTTTAACATTTGTCGAAATACAATCTTCCATTATTACATTGTTCTTTAAAGATAAAATTAATTACTTTTCACTAACACAATTTTTAAAACGTTGAAGTCTCAATTTTAAGGTGAAATTGTTGCCACAACAATAAAAACATTCTATTTGATAAATTTAATCATTTTTAACAACGTGTAATTAAAAGTTACATTGAAGTATACATTCATTTTGTTTCTGATTTCTAATGCAGACTGTGGGAGTAGAATGCGTTCCTTTCAGCACAAATATATATTTTTACAAAGTAATTGATAAAATTAATAAATTTGTCATTTCCTCATCATATTAGACACGTAACGATCCAGTTCTCTTAAATTAGGACTTAAGCCACTTTCAAAAAATTAATGGTTCTGTTAACTGATGAACTTTCATTATTGAAAAACTTTTTAATTTTTTATCAAAAAGAAAAATTTTAATTAGCATAAAATTATTACGTAAAAATGTAACAATTGCAATGTCTAACTCGATTTTTTTGGTAAATGGGCTTAAGCCACTTTCAAAACAAACTTTGAAAATAAACGGCTCATATATAAAGGAGTGACGTGACTGACTGGTTCATCATCTCACAGCCAAAACGCTTAAACTAATATAGATACAAAAAAAAAAAAAAAAAAAAATCGAATGCCTTTCCTTATTCATTTAAAAAATAAGCAGACAGGTGCCTTGTACTTTTTTGAAAATCGGACCTTTTAGGGAGAAAAAGTGTATTTAGGTACTCTTTTTGGCACCATACGTATCTTCTAAACCAGTAAACACACAAATAAAATTTAGATCATGTTCGTAACTTATCGAAAATTTTCAAATACAAATTTGGTAGTTTTTTGAAATTCGAACGTTTAAAGGGTAGAAATTGTACCTATTTTTGATACTTTTTTCATAAAACATTTTTTATATTTTTTTGACATACACTTATGGTATTTTAATATGGGATCCCACTACAATTTAGAAATTCATTAGAATACAATTTTTGTTATATCCATGGGAAGAAAGTAAAAAAAGGGGTAAAGGCGGAAATCTTTTTTATTCAAACTCAATAATGAATTTTTTATTATTCTAAACCTTTCGTTCTTCGTTTTTGTAATAGTACTTTTTGAATTTTTTATAATATTGAACGAAGAAACATTAAATTAAATATACATGGTCTTATATTGGTAAGAATTCACAAAGGGGACTTTTCGGTACTTTTTCGTTCTTCTAGTGGTACTTTTTAAATATTCTATAATATTGAACTTAAAACATGAAATTAGGGACAAATGGTCCTACGTTGGTAAGAATTCAAGAGGGGTGAATTTGTGGTACTATTTTGTTCTTCTATTTTTAATTTTTAAATTAAATTTTCTGTAATATTGCACCTAAAAACATGAAATGAATAAAAATCTAAAAGGGCGTATTTTTTGCACTTTTTCGTTCTTCTAATGGTACCTTTTGAATTTTATATAATATTGAACCTAGAAACATGAAATTAAAGATACATGATCCTATGTGGGAAATAATTCAAGAGCGGGGCCTTTGTGATACTTTTTCATTCTCCTAATGGTACTTTTCGAATTTTTTCGTAATATTGAACGATGAAAACTTAAATTAAATATACATGATCCTATGTAGGGAAGAAAGAGGGATGACTTTTTGGCACTTTTTCGTTCTTCTAATAGTAATTTTTGAATTTTCTATAATTGTTACCGCCGTTAACAAAGGGTTAAACAAAACAACACTAAATGTCACACCCTGTATGTTCTTATCCGCAACATAAACTCTTTAAATTTAAATTGTTTTAAAGTATATTGTTTATTATTTACTTTGCCCTTATATTCGTCTCAACTAACGGCTGACGGTCCTTGTTGATTTGTAACGTAGGCATAAAATATTTAATTTTTTGTATTGTTAAACATACATACACACATACCTATGTACTTATGATTCTGCGTATAGTAATGTAAATGCAATTTTGTTAATAGTTGATTTGTTAGCATTAAACGACGCGGTATTATATATTAAATTTTAAAGCAATTTCTCTTAGAGTCTTTTATATAAAGCAAATTTAAATAAATTATATTAAAAGAAGAAGTGCTCTCAAGAAGTATTTTTATTTTCACGGTGCCAAAGCAACAGTTCTTTAAAATTTAATATTTAATAAAAACATAAAATAATTTTTTGTGAAAATTGCCGCAATGTCGGAACATAATTGCATAAAAATCAACGAGATGGACGACGAGCAAGTGATAATGTGCAACAAGTGCGATAAATGGTATCACTATGGTTGCGTGTGCGTAGACAGCAATGTGGCAGATTACAGCTGGAACTGCGAATTTTGCGACAACAGGTCATCATCCACTGCTAAGCCAGGCCAAGCAAATAGTTTTGAGACTCAACCGAGTTCATCATCGTCACCATTAGTGCCAACATCAACAACCGCACCACCAGTCGTAGCTACCGTCACAGGTACGAATATTCCACAAATGGTAACTGCACCAGCAAATACCAGGCCTGTAGTAGCTACTGCTACTGGTGTTCCACAGCCAATATGATCATCAGTACCGACGACTATGGTAACGCATCCCCAAGTATTTCCACACCAGTATATGGTACCAGCTACAACGGAACGCCAATGTTCCATTCAACGACAAATATACCGTTTTATGGTACAACACCATGGTATATGTATGCAGCAAAACCAACATGAACAACATTGCCTTTTAATTATCAACAGCAGTCAATGCAAGTAAATATAAAGTAAAAGTAATTTTTATTGAGTGGAATGGTAAAAATCGTTACAGCTGGAACTTTTAGAGGTGGAAAGAAAAATTCAGCAACAATTTTTGGAACGTAAATGCAAAATTTTGGCACAAAAGAATTATCATCCGTCCACATATCAAACCGGAGATAGTAGTTTTTGCAATAATCAACAATTGAATAATACATTCACGCAAATGCCCACCACAAGTAGTACGGTAAAAGCTGAGTCCAGATTTAACGGACATCAGTCCATGCCTACAGTTAGCCGCCAGGCGTTCCACACAAACGGACATACCGTCATTCAACGGGGATCCACATGACTGGCCTATTTTTATCAACAGCTTTCATACTAGCACAGCCCTTGCAGGACACTTCGGTGCGGAGAATTTGATGCGCCTACAAAGCTGTTTGAAAGGGAAAGCCAGGGAGCTAGTAAAAAGTAAATTACTTCTGCCTGCGCTACTACCGGACATTATAAAAATGCTTCGTTTGTGTTTTGTCCGACCAGAGCATAATTTAGAGCGCTTAATAAATAAAGCTAAAAATATGCCATCCCCCCGTGATAAGCTTGAAGCACTCATCGAGTATGCGCTCAACGTTCAAAATATTAGTGCTACTATGGAATCATGTGGCCTGGAGTCACATCTTAACAACCCCAATTACTGTGGTCACGCCTTCTTTTGGTAAATGTTCATCAGTGAATACCCATATGCAAGCTAACAACAACACGGGTAAAATGTGCGTTGTATATAAGGTGGAGTCACACAAAATGCATCAGTGTGATAAATTTAAAAATCTTCAGCTGAACGAGAAATGAGATATTGTGAAATCCAACAATTTGTGCCGTCAGTGCCTGAATCCACATAAGAGGAAATGTCATTTGAACAAGGAATGCGGTATATCCGGTTGTAAGTACAAGCACCACCCCCCTGCTTCATAAAGCCATCGTATACACAAAATAGAGGAATTGAACTTAGAAACATGAAATTAAATATATATGGTCCTAAGTGAATGGGAATCCATAAGAGGGACTTTGTGGTACTGTTTTGTTCTTCTAATGGTACTTTTTGAATTTTCTATAATATTGAACATAGCAACATGAAATTAAAAATATATGGTCCTATGTGGGTAAGAATTCCATTAGAAACTTTTCGTTTTCTAATGGTACTATTTAAATTTCCTATAATATTGAACCTAGAAACACGAAACTAAACATGAAACTATATGGGTAAGGATTCAAGAGAGGGGACTTTGTGGAACTTTATTGTTCTTTTACCCAGCAAAAAAAAAAACGACCAAGCTTCGCAAAAAGAAAATTTTCACCGTTTCAAACGTGGAATTGAGTGCATATTTTGAGCTTTTTTGGAAGACATATGGTCGTAAGTGAATGAGAATATAAAATTCAGGGAGTTCTTGGTACTTTTTCGTAATTTTAATGGTAATTTTGGAATTTTCTATAATATTGAACCTAGAAACATGAAAATAAAGATACATGGTCCTATGTGGGAAAAACTTTATTGTATTTTTCGTTCTTCTAATGGCACTCTTTGAATTTTCTATAATATTGAACTTAGAGAATGAGAATCCATTAGAATGGTCTTTGTGGTACTTTTTTGATCTTATAATGGTACTTCTAAATTTTTTATAATATTGAATAGAGAAACATTAAATTGAATAAATTGAATATACATATGTGGGTAAAAATTCTCAAGGGGAGACTTTGTGATACTTTATCATTATTCTAATGGTACTTTTCTAATTTTCTATAATATGGAACTTTGAAACATGAAATTAAATATATATGGTCTTAAGTGAATGAGAATCCATAAGAGCGAAATTGTGGTACTTTTTTGTTCTTTTAATGGTACCTTTTGACTTTTTAATAATATTGAACGGAGAAACACTAAATCGGTCTTATTTTGGTAAGAATTCAAAGGAGGACTTTGTGGTACTTTTTCGTTCTTCTAATGGAACTTTTTTTTAATTTTTGTAATAATTAGTCTAGAAATGAAATTTAAGATATATGATTCTATATGGGTAAGAACCCACAAGCCCTTTTAGTTACATTCTTATCTACTAAAATAATAGAAATAATTTGATACTCTGTGAACTTCCGAACGTTTTGAATGTAAAAAACTGGTACTTTATTGGTACCCTGTGAATCTTCTAAACCAAAAATCATAACCTGTTATTTGTTTTTTTTTTTTTTTTTTTTTTTTTGTATTAGGAACTCATAAATGGTTACGAAGTAGTTATTTTTTAAAATATTAACTAGGAGACATGAAATTGGAATTATTAGAACGTGTGATTGCTATGAATTTTATTCATTTTCTGAAGACACTAATATTATAACTGTTCCCATGGGAGTTAGGAGTCATAGCATAATTTTTGGGGTTTTTTCACTTTTGGTATTTCATTTTGTCTTTTCTGAATAAAAAAAATGCTACCAAGTTTATATCTGGTCTTTGCAGGTGTCGCGGAAGTCCGCTAACGCAGTAGCGGGTTAAATGCTAGTAATAAAATAATTTTTTCATGGTGTTATTACCTTCATTTATATTTTCTGAGTAAATGTTGAACTTTTAGGTTTGATTCTTGTCATATTTTTTTTCTTTTTTTATAGTAAAGTAACCACTAAATATTGATATGTTGAATAAGTAGGTTATTGGAGATATAAGAGAATGTAAACATTTTATAAGAATACAGCTTGGAACACCATCAGGTCCACATTTATCAGAATATTTTAGATTCTGTACATCTCTCAGTAGCATCGCTTTATCTAATGTTGGACGATTTATTAGGGTTGCAGCAGGAATTGGATATGGATAATTGGAAAGTTGATGTAAATCTTTATCAGAATAGGCGGATGAGAAGAAAGCAGCAAACATATCGCAAATATCTGCATCGCTTGTGGATTCTTTAACTCCAAATTTCATCATGGACGGATATCCAGAGACTCGATGCTGAAGTTTCTTTTCACCCTAAAAAGATAATTATTGTAACATTGGATATTTTCCGAATTGTAAACTGTCTTGATATGGAGTATCTCATATGATCAATAGATAAACCGGATTTTTCAAGCCAATGAGCTGTTTTGTATTCCAAGGCGGTCCATATGCAATTTTTTTCTCGTCATTGGTATTGATTTCTTAAAACATTTAAATAAGCCATCATAGAATTTATTCAAAATGGTGTCAATATTAAGAGGGCACACTTTATTGTAAGGAATATATTCAAACTAGTTTTCAGAACAAAGTAGGTGATTTAATTTGAAATAATCAGCTTTGCTAAAATCAAATACTATCTCATCATTTACATTGGATTGTAATGATATCTTTGTTTTGAGAGTGGAGTGATAAGCATCTTCAGGTGTTAATAATGGATTAATGCGAAGAATATTAAATTCTTCAGGTAGATCAACAAATACAAGATCAATTAATTTGCCAAGCTTGTTTACTATGTTGCTTATTTGGAATAATCCTAAATCAGCAATAGCATCCATTAATTCAGTAGATGTTTCCGATCTTATTGATGGGCTTAAAAAGCATGAATCAGGAGTTTCGCACCATTTAATGTTTGGAATATTAAAGTCACCAAGAACAATTATGGAGTCACCAGGTTTGGATTAATTAGCTACAAATTTTATCGCGTTTGCATGTTGTTCATAAATTTGAATGTTTGACGCAGGAGGACTATAAGAGAAAGTTATAAAAATTGCTCTAAATTTGGCTTTAACACATACGGCGATAAATTCAATATTTTGATCATTGTTACGAATTATTTCTTCCGAAGGAAAAAGAGTTGAGAGAAATCAAAACTCCCCCACCTTCTTTACCAACTCTATCACGTCTATAAATTTGAAATTTACTGCACATTATTTCAGAATTATGAATTTTTTTTATCAGATTTATTTCGGAGCCACGTTTCAGTGAGTACAATGATATTATGCTTAATATCAAAATTCTCTTAGTAAAGGGATTTTAACTTTGTGTTCATACCTCTAACATTTTGGTACACGATGGAGATAGCCGAGGAGTTGTAATAATTTTTTGGACAAATATTAATATTTAACGGATTATTTAATTCAATTAGTTTTTTGGATATGGATCAGAAGCTCTTGGAAGAATTACGTTATTAACATCACATAAATAAATTGCCGAACAATTGTATTTTTTAGCCAAAATTGTAGATTAAGAAGACGATCAAAAATACTTTCTGGGGCAATTATTTTAAATAAAGCTCTATTACGCGCATTTATCTTGTAAATTTGAACATCATTATAATCTTCGATACCAAGGTTCGTATTAATATAGAATTCAACATCATTTATTATTGTATCTACTGAAAAACGGCTAGCAAATATGGTTTCCTTGGAGCAATAATTTTTAAAGGTTTTCGAGTTACTGTTGTAAACGGATTTACAAGAGGGTTGTTGACGACATCTAAATTAGTTGGGATGTCTGACGATGAGGGAGTTAATAAAACAAATACTGGATGCTTACTGGTAGCAGGATTTGGAATCATGAGCAAGTTTGTCGAATTAGATATCGTAGGAGTAACTAAAGTCGACTCAGACAGAATTATATTATAATTGGAAGCATTTGAAGCATGATGAGGCGGAATAAAATTATTTGAATTAGGAGTTACAACAGCAGCAGGACAACTTGTATTTGCGGTTGGTAACGGGATAGAGTCATTATTAGTAGTAATAACCCCTGTATTTTTAGGAATACAAAGGGGTGTTGATGATTACTTAGCAGTTCTTTTACGTTTTGGTCTCGGGGAAGCAGCAAAACTATCCAAATTTGTGAATTTAGAAAAAAAGTTCACCATATTTAGTTAGTTCACCTTATAGAGAAGAAAAATCTTTTTTAATTCCATCGAACTCAACTTTATAGCTTTTGAAAAAATTGTAAAATTCAATTCCAATTACTCTGCAATTTGGACAAGTTCACTGCAAGTTTTTGGCATTGTCGGATAATGCAGCAACATCACGAGCTTTGAGACTACATTTTAAGTGGTAATTTCCCAAACACAAGCAACAGGAAATACTGCAGTCTTTACTCATACAGTCCATCTCAAACTTTATTAAGGACACACACCAATACATATATTATCTAGGATTAAAACCGATAATATGTAATTGAATGGCAACACTGCATATAATTAGCAAGGACACTAATTATAATATTGATCTTAAAAAAGGAAAGCGGAGTGGTAATATTAAGGAAAATATAAAATTTTTTATCTGACAGTTGTTTCATTTGACAAATAGAACTATACCAAATGTAAACCAATGAACATACAGAAACAAATTCATGCAAAAATAAGTCTTAAGGTATATATTTTACTATTGTTGTTGTTCCAAACAATCAATAAAACAAATTTAATTAAGACTTAGTTACAAATCCAATTCAATGAACTTCAATATTCTCTAATTAATATGTGGAATGTGTGGAATACTTATCTTAAATAAAATAACCAGAAAAGGCAATTATAGATGGTGTTTTAAATTGAAAAATTTTATAAAATCGCAACACAAGAATTTTCACAGCCGAAACTTTACAAGATTACCAGACCAATATATACTTATATATATATTGGGTTGTCGTTAAATTTGAGTATTATTAATGAAATTTTGACCTTTGTATTACCTTAAACAAAAATAGTTAACCTATTATAGTAGCAGTATTTAATTTTTTAATATTATTTAATTTTGGGAATATAGGGCGATGAATTATCACTAAAATAATGATTATAAGTCACTCAAACACCGTATAATTGAGGATAAAGTAATAGATTATAAAAATAATAAACCGTAAATTATAACGTGTTTTCCTTCTTCTGTTTCAATTATTATATCAATTGATTGAAAATATAATTCGTTTAAAATTAAATTAAAACAAAATATTAACAAAGAAAAACTCGGATTTTTAAGAAGATATTGTAGCACATAGTAATAGTAAATAGTAAATCACTCAAACGTTAGATGGCTAGTATGGCGAGGAAAAGAGAAAACGGCTCTACTATTATTTCTTTGTATCATGCCAAAACGAATTCAAACAAGTGACGTCACTTAATCAGTTGATTTTAGCACATAGAACTGTAATGTATAAAAAAAATTATGAATTCGCCGTATTGTTGTTTTTGTTTCATTTCGCCATGGCATCATGCTAAAAATGTAGTTATGTTAGAGAGCATTCAAAAGAGGTTGGGTTAATAAATGATATATAAATTATAAATTACATTTTTTAATGCATTTTTGCTTTCTTTGTACTTAAAATTATTATTGCCATAAAAATATAATTTACATTCCTCCAACTTTATCTTAAAACATTAATATTAAAGAAATTGATTGCCAAAAATTTTTTTCGAGTGCATTTTGTACTCTTTGCACTCTCAGCAAACGACTAAATGAAAGAGCGCAACAATACGTGGGAATTTAGCCAGCACAATTGTTATATGAAATTGACATCCCTATTTTAGAGTTCCATAAAGGTGATAGATTTATAAGTACTAGGTTGTCGATAGATAATAGTTTATGCTAAATTAAATTATATTGTTGTCCCGTTGATTCATTTTCAGATAAATTTAGCAGTGTTGTAATTTGTTGTTGAAATTTAGAAGTTGTTGATGAATTTAAATGTATAAGTTTGCTGACCTAATTTTAAGATATGGTGGACAGATACTATAGGTCTTAAGTTGTTGATAAATTAAGTGCAAGGATGCATTTGCCAAATTTTCATTTCACAAACACAAAACGGTAGATTATTAGAAACTTCTTGATGTTTCTCACATAAAGGTTTTCTTAGTGGGGCGGAGTTCTTGAGAAACACAATTTTCTCTACAATAGATTCCACCTATTACCAACGTATACGTTAGAGAGGTTTACACGACTCCAACTAATATTTTATTAAGGTGTTTGAGGGGTTTCTACCAGTTTTATTACGATTTACTGGTGGTAATTTAATTCCAGTAAAAATGTGATTTTCGTTAGGGTTGTTGAAGGAATTCTTAACAGCCTTTTTCAACTGGATAAACCAAAGTTCGTAGATTTGACTTGTGGATAATTAAAATAAATAAAATGTTTTTTAAGTTGGATTTTTTTCTAATTAGTTCACAATAATTATAAAGTTCAACTCCGATAATTTACAGTGTGTCAATAATGAGTTTGCACATTAAAAATAAACGCGGTTTAGTTAAAATTATTAGTAAATTCATAACATTTTTGTTCCACAAAAATTTTTTTATTTACGTATTTCATCAATTTACATGTATTTACAGAGATAATATCGAAAAAAGATTCAATATGTTTAAAAGAAAAAAGAAATACAAAAAAAACCCATTTTTACTTCATTTTATACTGTCAATATACTCTTTGCACAATAATTTTATTTTCTATTTATGTTAATAATCTCTTCGCTCAGCTTGTAGTTTTAATTCTCTTTAAAGTTTAGCGGTGATTTACCGTTATAATTTACACACATTGTTCATGACAATGAATTTTTAAATTAATTTGTAACGAAATTTTATGCTGCATATGTCATAAAATTACTACATTTGAAGTTTTCAATATGCCAGGAAAAAGATTGTCCTATGATATCATTCAATTGATTTATTATAATCGCAAACAAGAAAGGAATGCGGACGAGTTGTTGGAAATGTTTCACGTAGAATAGTTTACAACGTCATAAATCAAGCTGAAAAAGAGAACAGACTGGAATTAAAGCAAGGAGGTGAGCGAAAAAATAAAATAAGCCCACGTGCTGAGCGGTTTATTTTAAGAAAACTGGCTGAAAACTCAAAAATTTCTACTCGAGAACTAGCGGCAGAGCTGGAGGAAGAGCTTGGTGTTATTGTTTGCCACGAGACAGTGCGTCAGACCATAGTGAAAAATAATTACTCATCAAGAGCAGCAAGTCAAGCAGTGGGTGACATTGCTTTTATAGACTCAACAATGGACGCGCATCAATATTTGGACATTTTGCGGGCCCATTTGACTAGTAGTGCGAAGAAGTTTGGATTTATAAGGGACAACAAACCAAATTTTAAATCTTATCAAGACAATGACCCTAAACATAAGTCACACATGGTAAGAATGGGGCTATTATATAACTGTGGTCACGTCATTCATACACCTGTCCAAAGTCCCGATCTCAACGCTATAGAAAATTTATGGGTGTTTTTAAAAAAACGGATTGCTAAACGCCAACCGAAAAATATGGCTTCACTTAAAACAGCAATATTAGAAGAATGGCACAAAATACTAACGAATTATGACCTAAAAAAGTTAATAGGATCAATGAAAAATCGTTTAAAATGTGTGGTAGATGTTAAAGGTTTCCATACCAAATATTAAAATTTCTAAACCTTTATTTAAACGTTGTTCACTACAACCAAAACTGCAAGGAAGTGTGCAATGAGTTTATTGACAGGGTAAAATGAAGTAAAAATTTGTTTTTGTTCTTATGTCTTTTTTGTTTTTAACATTATAAATATTTATTTAACACGATCTCTGAAAATACATTTAATTTTATGAAATATGTACATAATTTTTTTTAAGAATAAAAATGCAATGAAATTACTAAAAACTTTAGCTAAACTGTGTTTGTTTTCAGTGTGCAAACTCATTATTGACAGTTTAATTATTCGAATAAACTACTTAAATAATGAAGTCAATTTTCATAGGTGTACAATAAGAGTAGATGTTTAGCAACATTTGTTTCGGCAAAAAATTTAACTTGAATAAAACAAATGACGAAAAATGTTTTTATAAGAGAAATAATTATCTATTAGGGGTACGAAAAAGTTTTTGTCTCATTATGTAAATTTTTGTATTAATAAAATTGACTAAAATACATTCAAATATTAATAGAACGTTATTATATAGAACAAATATAAAAAAGTATATATGAAACCAAATTTTCAATATATAGAAAGTTGTTGGCATGTTTCATTAAAATATCTGAAGCAGTACTTTTCTTGACATATTAATATATTTTGGTTTTCAGGTTGGATGCATGCATTAGCCGAGCGACTGAAAATTCCACTTGCAAATATAACAAATGCTGAAGCATACTCCACAGCCCTCTATTTTACATTTACAAGTCTTACTTCTGTTGGATTTGGAAATGTATCAGCCAACACAACCGCTGAAAAAGTTTTTTCGATTATAATGATGCTGATTGGAGGTACGTATTCACAATTAATTACAATGGTCGGTAAAAAACAGTATTAACAAAACATATGTCATGAAAATATATGAATAAATAATGATTTTATTCACAACTAACTGAAGACACCTACACAAAAAATATATACCATACTTATATTTAATATTGCATACGGTAAATATTATAAATAGAGTACACTCGCGAAAACGTGAACACTGGAAAATTTGAACGATCCAGAAATGTGAACAAATTTATTTTTACACAGACTGTTCTAAAACAATCTTAACATTAAACTAAATATATTAAATGAATTTGATTCAATAAATGCTTTACTGAATCAAATCAAATCTTTTATGGAAAAGATGTCTATAATCCAATCTACCAAAACATTCCTCAATTTCACTGCTGAATGATATTGTTACGTTTTTGCCTTTTAAAAACGGTGGTTTATTTGCTTTAAATAAACCGGTAAATTTTGATTGCAAATAACAGCAGTTCAGTAGTTTAAAAGTTGTTACGACTTTTTATTTTATTTAAAAATGTACAACAATAACAGTTTAAATAGTCGCTTGTGTTCTAATATACACACACACACTTAAATTACACACTTTATACAGCACACTTTAATAATGTACAAGATTATACAGCAAAGGCAGTTAATTTGTCTTTACTTAACGACGCTTCCAATTAGAATGACCCTGTGGTGTTCTCACGGCCAATTTATATACACTGTATTACCTACTAAATGCTTCTCGAAAGCTCTATTTCTTTCTACAATGTTCTTAATGGAAACTAGAGCTTTTAATGGTAATGTTAGCAGTTTCAACAGTTAGTGTTGCCATACTTACAAACAATGATGAAAGCTTTTTTTTAATGTTGTATGTTTACAACTATGTTAATAATTTCTACAAATATGTTAACTGTATAAATGTCTAGAAGCATTGAGAAAGATTTAAACCAGCCGTTAAAACCGTTATATGTGAATTCAAGTACAATTTCGTAACACTGCCCCCCGCTTAAGCCTGCTCGTACCGAATAGGCACAAATTCACTTCTCCCATAGGCAGCTAGTCATTCTAGATGTACGACCTTCATTTTCTGTACTCTATACACCACGTCGTTTAATTTCTTAATCACTTTGTATGGTCCATCCCAATGGGTTTGTAGTTTGGGAGACAGTCCTTTCTTACTGTTGTATAGTACAAGCTGGCCTTCGTTAAATCCTTCAGAATTCGCTGCTCGATCGTATCTTGCTTTCATTTTATCACTGGTCATTTTTATTCGTCTGCCTACGAATTCATGTAGTTCGTTCAGTTCATCTTGCACTTGGGAAGTGTTTTCCTTATTTATTGATGATACCGAATTCTAAATCACCAGGCAACCTGAGTTCTGTCTCGAAGAAAATTTTTGCAGGTGTTCGAGAGGTTGATTCATGAACAGCTAATTTGTATGCCAATAGAAATTTCGATATGTGTTCATCCCAGTCCTTCTGATGTGCACTGATCACTTTTCTTAAATATTCCTCCAGAGTGCGATTGAATCTTTCGACCATGCCATCAGATTGAGGATGCAGTGGCGTTGTTCTGGTTTTTCTTATTCCGTATAAATCGCACATTGCCTTGAATACGTCAGATTCAAAATTTCTATCCTGATCAGAATGCAAATCCAGTGGAACACCATAGCGGCACACCCAGTTGTTCACAAATGCACTTATAACCGTTTTAGCTTCCTGATCAGGTATGGCATATACCTCTAGCCATTTGCTGAAATAATCCATAACCACTAGAACGTAACGGTTTCCGACGGGGAAAGGGCCTGCTACATCTATTGCAATCCGCTCGAATGGCGCGCCTGAGTTATACTGCTGAAGTTGTACACTGGAACCGTCATGGAACTATTTCATTACTTCGTTTATTTTAGAAGATGGTACTACAATTATATTTGTCACTGTTTTACCGTCAGCACTTTCCCATATGCGGTATAAGCAGCCATTTAACAACTATTCCATAGGACCCAACATGATTTCATCAGTGGACTTTCTGCGGATATTTCGTTGCGGGCTGGCCTTCTACTTTCTTCTTTTGCCGATATTATTTTTGCCAGTATGGGGTAATTTCTTTGCGTTACAGACCAATCTTCACTGGACTGTATATGCATTAGTCGAACATCGATGATACATTCCTTTTCCTCGGCTTTTGTACCATGCTTACGTTCCACGTTGCGTCTTGACAGCGCGTCCGCATTGCCGTGTTTCAAACCCTTCCGGTGCTCGATGTTAAAATCATAGCTCTGAAGCCGCTCTATCCAACGAGCCAGTTGTCCTTCACCTGAGGGCAGAATGATCGGTTCTCAGTCGGGAGTGTTGACCACACAGATATTTGTGGTGCTACTTTACACACTCTAATGCTGCCAAAAGCTCTAGTCGCGTTACGCAGTAGTTTCTTTCAGGCTTCGAAAGCGTTCGGCTGAAGTATCCAATGACTCTTTCAGTGCCACCGACCACCTGTGAAAGTACACCGCCTATTCCGTATCCACTCGCATCGCTATCTACTACAAACGTTTCTCCAGTATAGGATATGACAAAATTGGTGCCGCCCATAGTAGATCCTTGAGCTTCTGAAATGCTAGTTCTTGAGCTTCACACCATTGGAATGATTGTGACATCTTGGTTAACTCATGTAAGCTTGCGGCTACATTGGCGAAATTCGGGACAAATCGTCTGTAGTATGTACAAAGGCTACGCAATTCGTAGAGATTTCTCGGACGTGGCCAGTCCTTTACAGCAATTATCTTAATCTGTTGATATTCCTTCTGCTATTACCCGATGTCCCAAATATTTGACTTCTTTCTGGAACAATGCACACTTCTTTACACTCAGTTTGAGTCAGCCGCTGATATTCTTTTAAGGACTTCTTCTAGGTTTCTCAGATGTTCATCAAAGGTCTTACCCATGACAATTAAGTCATCGATGTACACCAAGAATATCTTTCTGTGAAGTCCTTTCAATACTTGTTCCTTTAAACGCTCGAATATGGCTGGAGCATTGCAGTGTCCAAATGGCAGTACATTAAACTGCCATAACCCATCACTCGTGCTAAAGGCGGTTTTTTCCTTGTCTTTTTCTGAAATCTCTACCTGCCAGTAACCACTTTGCAAGTCCAATGTGGAGAACCATTGTGTTCCAGCTAATGTATCAAGGGTGTCGTCAATTCTTGGTAGCGGATAGCGGTCTTTCTTGGTGACGTCATTCAGTTTTCTATAATCGACGCAAAATCTAGTGCTGCCGTATTTATAGTGCTGCCGTCGAACCATCTTCAAGTCCTTGGACCGATATACCGTTCCGCTCCATTTCATTGACCAACTCCTTCACTTCACTTCGTTTTGCAAGAGGAACACTTCTGGGCGCCTGTTTTATTGGCCTCGCTTCGCCAGTATTTATTTGATGCTTTACAATTACCGTTCTACCATGGCTTTGACTTTTTAAGGCGAAGACAGAGGTATATTTCATTAGAATCTGTTTGGCCTTATTTCTGTCTGGCGGCGCTAATCCTTCTACCCATTTCCCCACATATTCCGCTAGTAGCTCGTGTTCTTTGGTGGATTTATCGGCAGGTTCTGGGTGTTTCTCGCAATTGATTACTGCCTCTGTTGAAGTGCATTGACCTATTTCGGAATTTGGCTTAACGACTCTTTCATAGATGGACAGGTTAAGCACTCTTACAGGAACTATTTTGTTATTGCAGGGTTTAACGAGGGTTTTGCTGTTACAAGATCACTTGTTATTTCTGCTGGTTCTACCACCCACAAACTGTTGTCTTCACAATCTCCCTCCAAACGAGCCCATACTAAAGTTTCTGACTGTGGTGGTAGCTTCTGATGCTCGACGGTAACTAGCTTTCTTACTTGAGTTCTATTTTCATATCCGACGTCAAGGGGTATCTCCACATTTCGCCAAATCATAACTTTTTGTCCCATATCCAAAGTAATGCCGTGACTAATCATGAAATCAGCACCAATGATAACTTCGTCACAATGTCGGCAACAATAAATACATGATTGACGCTAACGTTGGAAATGGTTAATTTCACATTTACTTTACCATAGACCGTGGCCGGCTCCGCAGTAGCTGTGTGCAGGCTTACCCCACATAATGGTTCAAATGTTTTCTTGACTAAATCTGGCCTGACGATAGACTGTGATGCCCCGGTGTCTACAGTAAAAACGTGCTTCTGACCATTGATGTACCCAGAAGCAGTAATATTACTATTTTTCTGCTGCATTACGGATATGGAGATTGTGAGGCCCTCAGATAAGGGAGCTAGCTCTTGCCCCATAGTGCTAGCTCGTTTTAGTTTAAAGGTGATTCTTGTGATGATTGATGATTTGACTGCTGGTTATTTCTTTGAGGCAAGGCAGATCCGGTCTGTTTTCTTGGTGCTTTACAGTTTCGCTGAATATGACCCGATTTACCGCAGTTATAACATTTTACTCTGACTTTACTTTGCTTCTGGAATAATTCGCACCTGTCCATCATGGCATTGAAGATTATTCATCTTTATTTCTAGATCATGTAGTTTTTTATGAACATCTTTGGATTGTATATCTAGGCAGCTCTCTAAGTCGGACACATTTGTCTCAATGCTATCCACTTTGCTGTTTATAACTTCCGAAATTTGGTGAAGTTTTTCGTCTGTTTCTCTAGAAGTTTCTTTAAATTTCATTTCCATTATTTTATTTTCTTCTTTAACTTCAGCAAGAAGTTTCTCGTTATTTGCTTTAGAAGTTTCTTGAAATTTCAATTCCATTATTTTATTTTATTCTTTAGCTTCATACTTGTTAGTTGCTTTAGAAGTTTCTTGAAATTTCATTTCCATTACTTTATTATCTTCTTTAACTTCTTTAAATTGCTCCATCATAGCAGCAAACATTGTGGATAAATCCATACAGCTTGTTGTTGCACGGGTAGAGACTTCCATTTCTTTTTTGTACTCGAATTCGAAAGTTCAATATTACGCCGTTTGAATTCATCTATCAGCCTCTTTTGTAATTCTGCTTTATTACCAGCTGTAGGTAACACCAACTTATTAAATTCTCTCTTGAGTTGCTCCACTTTTAGCTCTTCAAACTTCATGACTGCTTATTATTTTGCAATCCCACTTCTGACACCAATTGTTACGTTTTTACCTTTTAAAAACTGTGGTTTATTTCCTTTAAATAAACCGGTAAATTTTTATTGCAGTTTAGTTTTAAAGTTGTAACGACTTTTTATTTTATTTAAAAATGTACAACAATAACAGTTTAAATACTCTCTTGTGTTCTAATATACTCACACACTTAAATTACACACTTTATACAGCACACTTTAATAATGTACAAGATTATATAGCCAAGGCAGTTAATTTGTCTTTACTTAACGACGCTTCCAATTAGACTGACTCTCTGGTGTTCTCACGGCCAATTTATATACACTGTATTACCTTCTAGATGCTTCTGAAAGCTCTACTCTTAACGGACAAAGTAGAGCTTTTAATGTTAATGTTAGCAGTTCATAACGTGGTTTTGTCATCGGCTGAGGTAACTTAGTGGCCTCCAGGGTCTACTTACGGACCTACAAACCTTAAGTAATAAGACGTTTGTTTTACCCTATCTGGGGGGTTAAAATAATAATAGTTTCTTTATTGAATACGTCAAGAATATTTCAAGTACAAAATATAATTAGAATTAAGATCAACATCGTATGTTCGGCTTCGACACTCTTAGCTTCGACTTTGAACTTTCGGCTTTGACACACTCAGCTGTCAAACTGGTTCGGGTTTACGGCGGGATCGGTTTCTGGTACAGGTGGTAGCTTCAGGGATCGAAGATTCTGGGTTCAGTAGTAGAATTAAGGTCGGCGTCGTACGTTCGGCTTCGACACTCTCAGCTGTCAATCGGGGTCGGGTATTCGGCTGGATCGCTTTCTGGTACAGGTGGCAGCTTCGGGAATCGAATTTCGTATCTCTTTCTACAATACGTACAATGGTTTCTTAAAGCTAATATCTAGCTACTTCTCAACTACTATTACCATGTAATTCTACACTCGTGAGAACGAACAACCGAAGTCACTCGTGAGAACGAACAACCGAAGTCACTCGTGAGAACGAATAACCGAAGTCACTCGTGAGAACGAACAACCGAAGTCACTCGTGAGAACGAACAACCGAAATCACTCGTGAGAACGAACAACCGAAGTCACTCGTGAGAACGAACAATCGAAGTCACTCGTGAGAACGAACAACCGAAGTCACTCGCGAGAACGAACAACCGAAGTCACTCGTGAGAACGAACAACCGAAGTCACTCGTGAGAACGAACAACCGAAGTCACTCGTGAGAACGAACAACCGAAGTCACTCGTGAGAACGAACAACCAAAGTCACTCCTGAGAACGAAAAACCGAAGTCACTCGTGAGAACGAACAACCGAAGTCGCTCGTGAGAACGAAACAACCGAAGTCACTCGTGTAAAATTTATTTAAGGGACCCAACAGAACAACCGAAGTCACTCGTGAGAACGAACAACCGAAGTCGCTCGTGAGAACGAAGCAACCGAAGTCACTCGTGTAAAATTTATTTAAGGGACCCAACCGAAGTTGAGCGTGCAAAATACGACTAAATTTTACTTTCGCAAAATCTAGTCGGCTCTCCGATTATATAAAATAATCTTTGAGACTTATATGGCGGATTCTTGTCTTGTTTGAATCGCCCCGACTGTAATCAAACTTTGTTTACTTATACTTAGTCATGTATCAACTAAATGAGAATTATATTGCTTGTTGACCATTAAACAATATCAACTGCACAACTAAAGCAGTTGTTACACATTTGTGTGGGTGTGTATGTAGTATTTACAGTAGGGGCGCTCAATGTAATTACCTATTACTAATAAAATATTCAATAATTAGTATGAAAAAGGAAAATAATTAAAAATACATAAATAAAATAGTAAAGAAAAGGAAGATATGGTAGTAATTTCATAAATTAATATATTAAGAAATATGTACGTGAAAATAGTAGTATTGAGTGTACTATTTCCACGTTACCAGTTTCAACATTTAGTGTTGCCATACTTATAAACAATGGTGAAAGCTTTTTATTCAATGTTGTATGTTTACAACTATGTTAATAATTTCTATAGATATGTTGAGTGCTGTTAACATAAGTAGAAATGTCTAGAAGCATTGAGAAAGATTTAAACCAGCCGTTAAAACCGTTATATTTGAATTCAAGTACAATTTCGTAACAATATCTTGGATTATTTTATGTTCAAAAGGAACATATGGAAAGTATAGTATACTTGGATCCATTTTACCATGAATTTTCCAGATATTATTCAGAGTTAAAACCAATTCTTACTAAACCAGCTGATTTCGTAATTCATTCAACATTGCTATTGATGACATACTCGAAAATTTTTTAAGAATAAGCAAAAGAACTAAAAAATAATTCCTGTGCCAAAGCTGACTTTGAATCTATGTTAGTTAAATATTTTTGGTTAAAATATTACAAAGTTTACACGTTAGTTGGGAATAAAACTTTTGCTACAGTTTGTAACAGGGGTGGAAAATGAAAATATTTTTCGGTATCAAAATAAATTTCAAATAGTATTTTTTCCAACCCCAGAGTATTAAAATTCAAATTTTTGACAGTTATTTATTTTTTATGTAGTGCAAAAGTCAAAGAGTGTAATTTGAATATCTAAAATCAGGGACTAAATACGATACCAAATCATTAAATGATTTTATTCAGTTTAAATATTATAGTAAAATATTAAGATCTTAATAGAATGTGATTTTCACTTCAATTTGATTTACAGATAATAGAAACTTGTAGTTTTTACTAATGATTGTACATATATTTTACTGCTTGCAATTTTTTAAATTAAACTTACAGTTCAAATGATTATAAAATGCAGTTTGTCCTATAAGATTATTTGAATTGTCCTAATTATGTGTCTAATTTTTTAGAAACTCGAAGAACCAGCATTTAATCAGAGAGATAGTGTTCATTACAATTTCATTATTAGCTTTGAACACCAATTGAAAATCTAAATCAAAGGTGTTAAGAAAAACATAGGATTCTATTAGAAAATTGGAAAATATATTTTAATTTAAAAGTTTTTAATTCGAATTGTGGAATATCAAGCTAATAGTTTGACAGTATCGAATGACTCGAGGGGGTATTTCGGTACTTTATAATGTTAAATAGTACCAAAAAATTACTATGGTACTTTTCCATCCCTAGTTTTTACCTACATGTTTATGCGAAACTTGTTTTTCTGCCCTAGTTCATAGGTAGGTAGGTAGGTAAAGAAGGGTTGCACAGCACTCATAAGAGTTCTTGTGCATCCACTCGGAGACTATGAGGTCCATTGTGAGTCCCTTCGTGAAGAAAAAAAAATAGAAATAAACTACAGATAGGATATAGAAAGGAGCAAGAGGGAAAATAGTGGAGAAAGAGCCGAGACCAAGAGAAGAATAGAAAAGAATAGAAAGAATTTGAAAAGAAGAAGTTCTACCTCCCCGTTTCGCTCGCTCTAGGCCAGCGACCCCCTCTTAGCCAGCCTATTCCCATGACAAATCCTATCAGTCTATCGAGATCTAATCTCGATATACTGTCCAATTCGTCAAGGAATCGACTGCCTAATCATTTCTGTCTACTTAGTTGTAGACATGGACAGTGACATATAATATGTTCCACCGTCTCCAGCTCCTCATTATCTTCGCACATTCTCCAAAGACCGGAGGAACCCCTATCCCAATTTCCTATCATTCCCCCTATGGGACAATGACCTGTCAGAACACCTATCATAGTCTTCAGGTTTCCCCTTTTCATGCTTAAAAGTAGATTTGCATCTGCTTTATCAAGTTTGGGCCATAGGACCCTTGATAATCTGCAGTCCGTTCTACAATTCCATGCATGATTGGTTCTATCCCGAATCCACTCCCCAACTAACCTGAAGTAAAAGCCCAGAGGTGGTCTCACACCGCTTTCACTTGCAGTCCTATCAAAAGCTGAGCCGTTCCTAGCCAATTCGTCAGCTACCTCATTGCCATTTATCTCGCAATGACCCGGTACCCAGCAGAGTCTGATATGATAATTCCTCATCAATCTCCTAAGAGCTCTCTTACAGTCGCTAACTAGCCTAGACTTGACAAAATGTCCTTTCAAGGCCTTCAGCGCCGCCTGGCTATCCACATACAGAGTTACCTCTGTATTCACTTCAATGTTCCCTGCAATCAATTCTGTGGCCCTAAGAATACCTAGAATTTCCGCCTGGAACACACTACAACTATCCGGGAGTCTATACGTCCTTCTGATGTTTCCCTCAACTAGATACACACCTGCACCAGTGCCTGTATCCATTTTGGATTCATCAGTGAACACCGATACTCCACTGAATAGTTTCTTTACCTGACCATTGGTTCCTACTCGGAATAATCAGTATAGGATTTTCCCCGAAATCGACCTCCGTGCACATATAGTCCGTGGATCCAGAAGGAACCAGGGTATGTCCACCGAGATTGACCTCGTTTAAAAGTTTGGAATGTCCTATTCTGATTGATCCTGTAAGTCCTAGTTCACTAAGTCTAAGCAGGCTCCTTGCAGCCATTCCCATCACAAACTCCTCAATGGGTAGGAGATGCAGAATGACGTCAAGTGCCGCCTGAGGTGTGCTTCTGACGGCACCCGTTATGCCAATCGAAGCACATCTCTGGGCTTTAGACAAAAGATTCCTACGACTTCCTATTCTCATTGCCTCCCACCAGACAAGACATCCATACGTCAGAATTGGCCTCACCACCGAGGTGTAAATCCAATTTACTACCATCGGTTTGAGTCCCCAACTCTTACCTATGGAGTTCCTGCATGTGTAATAGGCGTTGAGACCTCTCTTAAGCCTCTCCTGAGTGTTCCTCTTCCAAGATAATTTACTATCAAGGAACACACCAAGATATTTTGCCTCCTTCCTCAATCCTAGTTCAGTCCCCCCTAGTACCGGTAGCCTAAATTGCTCAATCCTGTACCTTCTGGTGAAAAGAACTAGCTCCGTCTTCCCCGGGTTGACCCCCAAACCCTTACTAGTGGCCCATGAGGACAGTTCGTTAAGTTCATACTGCATGTCGTCGCTGATCGTGGAAAGAAATTTACCCGTGATCAGTATAACCACGTCATTAGCATAGGCAACGATTTTCCGCCCTCTTGCGTCAAATTGTCGTAGAATGACATTGACGGCTAAGAGCCATAGTATGGGCGAGAGAACTCCTCCTTGCGGAGTTCCTCTAGTCACTATCTTCCTTACGCATGCATCTCCCAAGTTCGAATTAATTATTCGGCTATTCAGCATCAAAATAATCCATTCGATTAGGAAGCTTTGAATGCCTAATGATTCTAGTGATTCCCTAATAGCCTCAATCTTAATGTTATTGAAAGCTCCTTCTATATCAAGGAACGCTGCCAATGTATACTTCCTATACTGCAGGCCGCGTTCAATGTAACTCACCACATCATGTAGCGCACTCTCAACAGATTTACCCCTTAGATAAGCGTGTTGAGCCCCACTGATGATATGGTTGTCCATTGTCGTCCTCAGATAAAGATCGATCAATCTCTCTAATGTCTTCAAAAGAAAAGACGATATGCTGATCGGTCTAAAATCCTTAGGTTTCGAGTGGCCAGCCTTACCCGCCTTAGGTATGAAAATTACCCTAACCTCTCTCCACCTCCTTGGAATATATCTTCTAATAAGACACACACTAAAAAGCTCAGTGAGAAGTTTTAGTGCCGTGTCACTGATGTTCTGCAGCATGGCTGGAAAAACACCATCTGGACCTGGTGACTTGTAAGGTTCAAAGGTGTTTACCGCCCATGCTACCTTATCCATCGAGACTATGTCACCAACTACTTCACTAAGTTCCCTATCAGATACACATTCCGAGAATCCCAATATCCGTCCCGCCTGTGCATCTGCCTCTAAGTTCCTACAGCCCGGAAAATGAGTTTCCATAAGTAAACTCAGGGACTCAGAGCAAGACTCCGTTCATGTGTTATCCGCACGCTGAATATATCCAGGAGCACTAGGATCCTTGGATAAAATTCGCCTGAATCTGGATAACTCATTAACGGAGTCAATGGACTCACAGTAATTCCTCCATGAGTCCCTTTTTGCCCTCTTAATGTCCGCCTTATACCTATTAAAACTTTCCCTATAGCTGTTCCAATCCTCACACTTGCGTGTCAGTTTCGCCCTATTGAACAACTTCCTAACGGTTGACCTTTGGTTCCTAAGTTCCTTAGTCCACCATTTAGGCTGTTCTCTCTTTCCCGGAAATATTACCGGACAAGTTAGTTCATCGCTTCTCCTAACTTTCCCTGTGAAGTCCTCCACTAAACTCTCAACTCCCTCTGATGACAATTGCCATCCTGGAGCGGCGTTCAGTTCCCTATCCATAATGGCCCTAAAGAAGTCCCAATCGGTCCTTCTGGAGTTCCTATATGGTTCTCCCCTTGGCCTCGCGAAATCTAAACTGAAGGATATCCTGCTATGATCCGAAAAGGAACATTCACTGTCCACCCTCCAGTTCTTGACGTATTCGCCCCTAAAGTTCGTCAGTGTTATATCTATAACTGCCTCTCTATCTTTAGTTCTGAATGTGGGCACATTACCCAAGTTACAGATAAAAAGATTGTTAGTAGTTATAAAATTGAAAACTAACTCACCTCTCTCGTTGATATCGGCGCTACCCCACTGGCAGTGATGTGCGTTAGCATCGCAACCGAGTACCAAATATATGCCTCTTCTCTTTGCATACTCTATTAGTCTGCACACCATATCACCCGGTGGGTTGGCCCCATCGTAGGGCATATAAACGGAGGCGAGTGCGAGTTTCCTCCCGTCTCTATCCTCTCTATTCACGACCGTTAGGTCTCCATTGCTGAAAGAATGAAAGTTCATAAAATTTAACTCATTCCTAGCCAGTATACACGTTCTTACCTTATCCCCAGTGGATGGTACAAAAAGTGTATACCCCTTGACACTTAATCCACATACCCTGGTGTTGTTGATCCAGGGCTCTTGGATTAAGGCCACATCCACTTTGGAGTCGACAAGGTTCATCGCTAATTCGATAGAGGCTGCTTCACAGTGATGCAAATTAATTTGCACCACTTGCAGCGTTATTGGTACTGTCAGGTTTCGGATACCGGAACCTGATAGTGCCCAGACCGAAATTAACGATTCCCCCCATAGACTCCAATTTCCTGAGAGACTCCGGGTCTATAGCAAACCTGAAGTCTCTTCCGAGGTTCTCTTTACAAGTCAGAGAAGCTAACAACTTCCACTGACTTGTATCCAGACCCTCATTCTGGTTGACCAACACTGTCAGTATAGTTTCCACCGGTTTTATGGGTGGTGGAATCCACACTGTCACTACTGGTCTCAGGGGCAACTCAGATGCTAGTATCACATCCAGTTTCGCCTCTGGACAAAGGCTGCCACACTTGGCAATTGTGGCCTTGAGAAATTCAAGTGATTTCTCATTACCACAATTGACAGTTTTGACACCTTTTGACCAGTCCGCGCCTTTGAAGGACACTTCATCCGGCCTTCCTTTCATTAAGGCGATCTCGTCGATGAGCCTATCTTCAATCGACCTCCATAGATCCGTGCTAATCCTCCCATCTGGGTCAGTACGGTCTATGACAGCCGCCTGAAGATATTCCGGCTTCATCAACTCCTTCGCCTTTTTCGAGGTCGAAGGCTTGTCGTCACCAGATCTAGCTCTCTTAATGACCTCCTTTTGGGGGCCTTTAAGAGATCCAGTCGGTGTGTGACTCGCCTTCTTGGCGGTAGGGACTGGTTGGTCATCGCCAGACCTAGCTCTCTTAATGACCTCCTTACGGTGATCCTTAAGAGAGCCAGATGGCTTATGACCAGCCCCACTACCAGCATTCTTTATCGTCTTCTTTTGAAGACCTTTAAGAGAGCCGGGAGTGTTGTTTGCAGCACATTTCTTACTGGTAGAGGGTTGGTCGTCTCCAGACCTTGCTCCTTTGGTGCTTGATTCACCAGAGTTGCCGGATGGTATACGATCAGCCCCCTTTTTTGCAATGATAGCCAGCCTACCAGTTTCCACCGATCGTTCCGAAGATGTGATAGGTTTAATTGGTCGGCTGCTATCATTGCCTTTATCTTTGGACTTCATTGCGACCCCTGACACGTTTCCTATGCTCTCCAGAGCATTTTCCGGAGTGGTGTCAAATATCGCATTTAGTCCTTCGGGATAAGACATTCCCAAGATAGCTGAGGTCGAGCCATAGATTTTTTCAAATCTGATCACACTCTTCCTATGCCTCTTGATAAGGTATTTATCCCTACCACTGACTGACGACAGATCCCTCTTGGCCATCTTATTAAGAAAGATCAAGGAGGATCTGACGCCATTCTTTGCTTTCTCCTCTTTTGTTCGGCTGTCGACGACGGCAGTTACACATGGTTTTACCGCATCTTGCCGAACTATTTTTGAACCCACCTGTCCACCATCCCGAGCGGATGACACCTCGGATGCTGGAGAACTCCTTTCCTCAGCGTGAGCTGAAATCATTGTAATTTCATGCTCCTCATCAGAAAAAAGAGAGAGATCCTCCAACCTCTCCGTAGTGCCCGTCCCCCCGAGAGAGTCTCCAGGTGAGCCCAAGAGGTCGTCTGTTTCGGCCAGTTCACTCAATAATTGTCCCTCCTGAGCAATTATGTCATCGTGAATTCCTAAAAGGTCAGAGTCAGTGTCCGAAACTCCTACTGAAACTGCCCTATTCTCCTCCACATCCTTTTTATTAAAATTTTCTTTGATACTAATCTTGGTCCCACGAAAATGCACGTACTAAGTGGACCATCTCGCGCAGTGACGGCATACGCGGACTAGGCTTTTAAAAATTACAACCAACCCGTGCCATGGGCGTTGGAGGGGAGCTGTTAACGATTACTTTCTTTAAGCACTAACTAACCATGCAGATCCTCGGCACTGCTACCTCTCACCTTGATCTTAAAAGTGCACTTAATTTATTTGGTCCGCGAGATCTTCTATGAGTTTCTAGGTTTAGATGTAATGCTTAGGACACGACTATAGTCAGTACATGGGGATCTGTACCCAAAGGTAAGTGATCTCCAGTTTATTGGCTACAATCGGATCAGAAGCCTTACATCCGAACCCCCCTATCCGCCACCTGGGGACACGTCCGATGGGAGTAAATAAGTAAAGACTCCACACGCCCTAGTTCATAAAATCTAAAGCAATTTGTGCCAAAAATTAACCTCGTATTATCATTTGTATGGGATTTATGTCCATTAAAGTGATCTTCGGCAGACGGGTTTATATGGGAGCTATGGTACGATATCATTAATGACATCATAAATTTAAAATTATATGATAAAATATAGAAATTATTTTTTCTTAGTAGAAGTAAAAATAAATTGAAAATTTTTTATGTATGTATGCATGTATGTATGTATGTATATATGTAAATATATATATATATATATATATATATATACGTATAGAAATATATATATATATATATATATATATATATATAATATATATATTCTGGAATATATTGCTAAATTATCGCGCTGCTTAAATTCAGCGATATCATTACTAATATCGTTATTTTGAAAAATTATGATATCATTTTCGAGAGTACCTTTTATCTTTCTATCATTCTCGGGCTTCTTTATCACAGAAATGATATTGTTATGATATCATTATGATATATTTTGATTTTTTGGGTTAAGACACTAGTTTTTGTAAAATTATCAGTTTGAAGAGCACTTTTAAATATATGAGGTAAGGTTTTCGCAACAACTACCTGTCGGTGGATTATACAGTGAGATTTAAGTGATTTAAAAAACCTGATCGCGATCCCATAAGTGATGTAACTCCATCTGTATACCTATGGAAGTCGTAGACAAAGGTTTAGTAAACAATGATTCTGCCTTTATTTCACTTTCTGCAATAAAATAAAAGTTGGCTGCAGGCCATCAATTTTTTTCTTTCAAAGTTATCTCACAGAGTGATTCTCATGTCTTTTTCTTTTGTTGGATTATCTAATATTATATCCCAAACGACGGCTGAACAAGGCTTTAAATTTCATTTCCATTATTTTATTTTCTTCTTTAACTTCAGCAAGAAGTTTCTCGTTATTTGCTTTAGAAGTTTCTTGAAATTTCAATTCCATTATTTTATTTTATTCTTTAGCTTCATACTTGTTAGTTGCTTTAGAAGTTTCTTGAAATTTCATTTCCATTACTTTATTATCTTCTTTAACTTCTTTAAATTGCTCCATCATAGCAGCAAACATTGTGGATAAATCCATACATGTTGTTGCACGGGTAGAGACTTCCATTTCTTTTTTGTACTCGAATTCGAAAGTTCCGATGTCAATATTACGCCGTTTGAATTTATCTATCAGCCTCTTTTGTAATTCTGCTTTATTACCAGCTGTAGGTAACACCAACTTATTAAATTCTCTCTTGAGTTGCTCCACTTTTAGCTCTTCAAACTTCATGACTGCTTATTATTTTGCAATCCCACTTCTGACACCAATTGTTACGTTTTTACCTTTTAAAAACTGTGGTTTATTTCCTTTAAATAAACCGGTAAATTTTTATTGCAAATAACAGCAGTTTAGTTTTAAAGTTGTAATGACTTTTTATTTTATTTAAAAATGTACAACAATAACAGTTTAAATACTCACTTGTGTTCTAATATACACACACACTTAAATTACACACTTTATACAGCACACTTTAATAATGTACAAGATTATATAGCCAAGGCAGTTAATTTGTCTTTACTTAACGACGCTTCCAATTAGACTGACTCTCTGGTGTTCTCACGGCCAATTTATATACACTGTATTACCTTCTAGATGCTTCTGAAAGCTCTACTCTTAACGGACAAAGTAGAGCTTTTAATGTTAATGTTAGCAGTTCATAACGTGGTTTTGTCGTCGGCTGAGGTAACTTAGTGCCCTACAGGGTCTACTTACGGATCCACAAACCTTAAGTAATAAGACGTTTGTTTTACCCTTTCTGGGGGGTTAAAATAATAATAGTTTCTTTATTGAATACGTCAAGAATATTTCAAGTACAAAATATAAAAATATTACGAGAGAATAATTTCTATAACTCCAATTCGGATACCACCGGCTTAATAAATGTTTCTGCATTTCCTTCTTCAACAAGGCTTATTTCGGCTCTTCGGCGTATGTTAATATCGGTACGGTTGATCGGCTTGGATTATGTTTGTTTCGGTCATTCAGCTTATAGAAGCTCGGCTCGGTTAATTGGCTTGTAATAGGCTCGGCTCAGGTATTCGACTTTGAACTTTCGGCTTCGACATTCTTAACTTCGACTTTGAACTCTCGGCTTCGACACATTCAGCTGTCAAACTGGTTCGGGTTAACGGCGGGTTATGTTTCTGGTACAGGTGGCAGCTTCGGGGATCGAAGATTCTGGATTCAGCAGTAGAATTAAGATCGGCGTCGTATGCTCGGCTTATATTAGGATCGGTTCGGTTATTCGGTTTATATTAGGATCGATTCGGTTCTTCGGCTTATATTAGGATCGGTTCGTTAGTAGAATTGGCTTCGACACTCTCGGCTGTCAAACTATTTCGGATTTACGGTAGGATCGGTTTCTGGTTCAGGTGGCAGCGTCGGGTCAGTAGTAGAATTAAGATCAACATCATATGTTCGGCTTCGACACTCTTAGCTTCGACTTTGAACTTTCGGCTTTGACACACTCAGCTGTCAAACTGGTTCGGGTTTACGGCGGGATCGGTTTCTGGTACAGGTGGCAGCTTCAGGGATCGAAGATTCTGGGTTCAGTAGTAGAATTAAGGTCGGCGTCGTACGTTCGGCTTCGACACTCTCAGCTGTCAATCGGGGTCGGGTATTCGGCTGGATCGCTTTCTGGTACAGGTGGCAGCTTCGGGAATCGAATTTCGTATCTCTTTCTACAATACGTACAATGGTTTCTTAAAGCTAATATCTAGCTACTTCTCAACTACTATTACCATGTAATTCTACACTCGTGAGAACGAACAACCGAAGTCACTCGTGAGAACGAACAACCGAAGTCACTCGTGAGAACGAATAACCGAAGTCACTCGTGAGAACGAACAACCGAAGTCACTCGTGAGAACGAACAACCGAAATCACTCGTGAGAACGAACAACCGAAGTCACTCGTGAGAACGAACAATCGAAGTCACTCGTGAGAACGAACAACCGAAGTCACTCGTGAGAACGAACAACCGAAGTCACTCGTGAGAACGAACAATCGAAGTCACTCGTGAGAACGAACAACCGAAGTCACTCGTGAGAACGAACAACCGAAGTCACTCGTGAGAACGAACAACCGAAGTCACTCGTGAGAACGAACAACCGAAGTCACTCGTGAGAACGAACAACCGAAGTCACTCGTGAGAACGAATAACCGAAGTCACTCGTGAGAACGAACAACCGAAGTCACTCGTGAGAACGAACAACCGAAATCACTCGTGAGAACGAACAACCGAAGTCACTCGTGAGAACGAACAACCGAAGTCACTCGTGAGAACGAACAACCGAAATCACTCGTGAGAACGAACAACCGAAGTCACTCGTGAGAACGAACAATCGAAGTCACTCGTGAGAACGAACAACCGAAGTCACTCGTGAGAACGAACAACCGAAGTCACTCGTGAGAACGAACAACCGAAGTCACTCGTGAGAACGAACAACCGAAGTCACTCGTGAGAACGAACAACCGAAGTCACTCCTGAGAACGAAAAACCGAAGTCACTCGTGAGAACGAACAACCGAAGTCACTCGTGAGAACGAACAACCGAAGTCGCTCGTGAGAACGAAACAACCGAAGTCACTCGTGTAAAATTTATTTAAGGGACCCAACAGAACAACCGAAGTCACTCGTGAGAACGAACAACCGAAGTCGCTCGTGAGAACGAAGCAACCGAAGTCACTCGTGTAAAATTTATTTAAGGGACCCAACCGAAGTTGAGCGTGCAAAATACGACTAAATTTTACTTTCGCAAAATCTAGTCGGCTCTCCGATTATATAAAATAATCTTTGAGACTTATATGGCGGATTCTTGTCTTGTTTGAATCGCCCCGACTGTAATCAAACTTTGTTTACTTATACTTAGTCATGTATCAACTAAATGAGAATTATATTGCTTGTTGACCATTAAACAATATCAACTGCACAACTAAAGCAGTTGTTACACATTTGTGTGGGTGTGTATGTAGTATTTACAGTAGGGGCGCTCAATGTAATTACCTATTACTAATAAAATATTCAATAATTAGTATGAAAAAGGAAAATAATTAAAAATACATAAATAAAATAGTAAAGAAAAGGAAGATATGGTAGTAATTTCATAAATTAATATATTAAGAAATATGTACGTGAAAATAGTAGTATTGAGTGTACTATTTCCACGTTACCAGTTTCAACATTTAGTGTTGCCATACTTACAAACAATGGTGAAAGCTTTTTATTCAATGTTGTATGTTTACAACTATGTTAATAATTTCTATAGATATGTTAAGTGCTGTTAACATAAGTAGAAATGTCTAGAAGCATTGAGAAAGATTTAAACCAGCCGTTAAAACCGTTATATTTGAATTCAAGTACAATTTCGTAACAATATCTTGGATTATTTTATGTTCAAAAGGAACATATGGAAAGTATAGTATACTTGGATCCATTTTACCATGAATTTTCCAGATATTATTCAGAGTTAAAACCAATTCTTACTAAACCAGCTGATTTCGTAATTCATTCAACATTGCTATTGATGACATACTCGAAAATTTTTTAAGAATAAGCAAAAGAACTAAAAAATAATTCCTGTGCCAAAGCTGACTTTGAATCTATGTTAGTTAAATATTTTTGGTTAAAATATTACAAAGTTTACACGTTAGTTGGGAATAAAACTTTTGCTACAGTTTGTAACAGGGGTGGAAAATGAAAATATTTTTCGGTATCAAAATAAATTTCAAATAGTATTTTTTTCAACCCCAGAGTATTAAAATTCAAATTTTTGACAGTTATTTATTTTTTATGTAGTGCAAAAGTCAAAGAGTGTAATTTGAATATCTAAAATCAGGGACTAAATACGATACCAAATCATTAAATGATTTTATTCAGTTTAAATATTATAGTAAAATATTAAGATCTTAATAGAATGTGATTTTCACTTCAATTTGATTTACAGATAATAGAAACTTGTAGTTTTTACTAATGATTGTACATATATTTTACTGCTTGCAATTTTTTAAATTAAACCTACAGTTCAAATGATTATAAAATGCAGTTTGTCCTATAAGATTATTTGAATTGTCCTAATTATGTGTCTAATTTTTTAGAAACTCGAAGAACCAGCATTTAATCAGAGAAATAGTGTTCATTACAATTTCATTATTAGCTTTGAACACCAATTGAAAATCTAAATCAAAGGTGTTAAGAAAAACATAGGATTCTATTAGAAAATTGGAAAATATATTTTAATTTAAAAGCTTTTAATTCGAATTGTGGAATATCAAGCTAATAGTTTGACAGTATCGAATGACTCGAGGGGGTATTTCGGTACTTTATAATGTTAAATAGTACCAAAAAATTACTATGGTACTTTTCCATCCCTAGTTTTTACCTACATGTTTATGCGAAACTTGTTTTTCTGCCCTAGTTCATAAAATCTAAAGCAATTTTTGTCAAAAATTAACCTCGTATTATCATTTGTATGGGATTTATGTCCATTAAAGTGATCTTCGGCAGACGGGTTTATATGGGAGCTATGGTACGATATCATTAATGACATCATAAATTTAAAATTATATGATAAAATATAGAAATTATTTTTTCTTAGTAGAAGTAAAAATAAATTGAAAATTTTTTTATGTATGTATGCATGTATGTATGTATGTATATATGTAAATATATATATATATATATATATATATATATATATAGATATATATATATATATATATACGTATAGAAATATATATATATATATATATATATATAGATATATAATATATATATTCTGGAATATATTGCTAAATTATCGCGCTGCTTAAATTCAGCGATAACATTTTTTATCTTTCTATCATTCTCGGGCTTCTTTATCACAGAAATGATATTGTTATGATATCATTATGATATATGAAGATTGGTCTACATTTGACCATAGCTCCTATATAAACACCTCTTTCGAAAATCACTTTAACGTAAATCCCGTACGATTGTTAGTATCAAGTTAATATTCGACACAAATAAGTTTTATGTAAATAGACACAACATTGCCAAATTTTATGAGAATCGGTCCATAATTAATCATAGCTAATGTGTTTATACATTTCTAAGAATCGCCCTAAAGTGCATAAAATCATCTAGATGTTAGTATCAACGCATTATTCAGAATTTGTATATTTTATTTTACATTTAGTAATATAAGTCCCCTTCCCGAATTTTTATTCTCGTATACAATGGTATAGGGTATCATATAGTCGGTCTTGACCGACTATATCTTTCTTTCTCGTTTTTACATAGTTTAAGGTGTTTTTAATTTCCTAGTAATAGACACTTTTTATTAATATTTATTTTTTAATGGAATTTTACAACTATTTAGACTTTTTGAAGCTTAATTCCAAACTGAAGTTATCTCTTAAGATTTATCAACAGGTATCCCGCAATTCTCAAAAAAATTTCCAAAAATGGAATTTTTTACTTTTTTTGCCATATCTTCCCAATCAATATCGGGGAGCAAAAAATTCTATTACCAAAAAATTAAAAACACATTAAGCTAAGTAAAAATTATATTTTTTCTAGCTTTGTGATTTGAGAAATTAAGGTAAAAATTGGCTCTGACATGATTAGTTATTAAAATTTTTTTCCCTCACGCAATTTCCTATATAGTTATTTTCCAGAAAAATATAAATATTATGTATGTTATTTAAGAAATTTTTATATAACAGAAAAAGAATGCAACCACTTCTTTGCCAAAATAAAAATAAAAAAACGGGAAAAATCGAAGTTCAATTTTAAATAACTTTTGACTCCATAAATATTTTTTCAAAATCCTTTTTCGTCACAATTTTGCTCTTTGTTGTTAATGAAATAAAATTAATCGGGTGGAATTTGGACCCGCTGTAGCAACAAAGTTTCACCTAGGCAGGCTAAATAGTAAAAATTTTAATTTTTAAAGCTTAATATCTCTTAAACTAAGAGATATTATAAGCATACGACGATGTTTTTTGTTGATCTCAACCAGCAAAATCCTTCTATATAAAAATCTTTTAAATATATTCAGATATACCCGAGGTTTCCAACTTTGGGAACCTGTGGACCCGACCCCTGTAGGTCTATATAGCCCAAGCTGAAAACTTAAACTCGCCTACACCTCTACTATCACTGTGCAGCCGTTTCGAAATTCCATAATTATTTTCATTTTATTTTTGGAATCGCACAATGTGTATGATATCAGAAACTAAAACATCCAAAAGGACTTAGAAGTACCACTTGTGAAGAATGAGTTTAGGAAAATTCTAATAAAATACATAGCAAAATTGCAAAGTCATCTGAATACACCTTGCAGAAGCCCGAACATATTGAAGGTTTCGTAGAAATGACCCGCTAATATAAGGGTCCATTTATCTCGTCTCTGCTCTCGTTAAAGAATAATTAGTTTTAGTTTCAAGATTTTAATACTTATTGTAAAGCCTAAAAGGCAGATTTAATAAATAAATAAATAAATATATCTTAAAAAATATCTGTAAATAATTTCTATAAAGACTAAATTGAAATGTGTGTTCTTTTATTTCAATTCATTTACCAATTGATTGAAAAATAAATTCGTTTAAAATTAAATTTAAAAAAACTCGGATCTTTTGAAGATATGGTAGTATAGTAAAATAGTAAATCGTTTAAATTTTGAGGAAAAAACTTCAATTTTGCAAGAAAAAAATTGTCCGACACTAATTTCTGAATAAAAAGTGGAGAATACGCGCCTATATATATTTTTTTTCTCTACATACCTCATTTTATAGGTATATTTAACCTCATCTGTAATTGAAAAGCACATTTTCAGAGAAGTAATCAAGAGAAACAGATGTGTATAAAACCCGTAAATGTGTTAAAATTATTCCGCTTTATTGTAAAATAAATTTTGATAGTGCACCTCTGAGGCTCTTGAATCCTATAGAGAATATATAGATAAAGTGGTCATAATTGTGAAAACAAAAATATTTTTTTGAATTGAATATTAATTAATATTTCTTTTTTGGAACGGTGAGTAATTCTAACTGGAATTAGAGGCAAGGAAAATAGTAACCTCACAATTTTGTTGTTACTGTAGAATATACTGGGTTTATGCCGGAAAAACCTACATATCCACCGAGATTTCTATACCAGCACCTGATTTGATGCACTTAAATGTCATAATACTTGGGGGACATATCGAGTTTCTCGTGAGCTATAAAATTCATCAGTTGTTAATTCCACCAACTTGCATTATACAACAGCGCCTGAATCCATAACATACAATCTGCATTTTCTAATATTAACCTTCATTTAATTTATTAAAATTTTCTAAAACCATTTCTTCTTAAACATCTTTCAACTAAACTTCATACAAAACTTCATAAAAAGAAAGAAAAAATTTTGCTAATTTCATATAATATTAGACATATTATATGAAGTATTTTATAAAAACACTTGCATTCAAAATTCTATATAAAACTTTTGCTAATTCCACATAGTCTGGCTATTAATATTTTTTACAACTTACCATTCGATATAAAACTATTACTAATTCATAGAATTTGACTAAATCTATTAAAAGATCCTTCCTTATTATAAATGTATATGTAAATATTTAACCTGCTCTTACCTATATATGATATTCAGGTTAGTTATTAATTAAGTTATCTTTTTAATATCAACTAATTAATAATCCAATTAATCAATAATTTAATTAGTTATTATATTTATAAAAGAGTAATAATGAATTTTAATAACATATAACTTAATAATTAATTTAATTATTGATCGTACCCCAAAATATGTTTTCTTATTTAATTATTTAATATCATATTGCAACAATAATATTATTTCATCAACCTTTACCTTATAAAAAAAATTAACCCAAACAAAACTATTTGCAAAAATTACTTTTTTTACCCAACACAACAACAACTTCACAATAATTAGAAGATCCACCAATATACTATGTAAATGTACAAAATTTATAGTATTTTTTTCTTGCTTCTCTATTTTAATTATTGTTGTAATTAAAGATTAATAACTGAGGCATAAAAGCTATATACATATAAATAAATGAATGAAGTCAAAATATAAATGAAAAATAATAAGGTTGCAGATATTAATGGGTTCTCTTTACTCATTCCAAAATTTTTGCATTTTGTTTTGTTTATATTAATTGATCAAATTTTGTTTATGTATTTTTTTTTTACTTTATTCTTATTAATTCTGTTTTGGTTTAAATATTTTTTAACAAGTTTCAAGGGAAGTAATCCTAATTACCATTATCCCTTTAAATAGAGTTATAATTTACACAATATTATATAAAACCCTATGTTTTGATATTAATTTTTTTTTAGATTATAATGATTGTTAATAAAATCATTGGTTAGATAAATATCATCAAAATGAGTTGGTGGAATTATTTATACTGGTTGATGAAATGTAAAAATTGAAGCTTAGTAGGGTGGGAAACTGACATTGGGGAGAATCTTCATTTTTTTCTGAAATTATTAGCAATACACCCTTTCTCTTTATAGCTTTTCCTTCATTTTCATCTATATACTGCACACATACAATTTTTTTTCAATTATAGTAACGCTGCCCTTTAAATTGGGTAGTGTTATAATGTGGTTGGATTTGATGAAATAGGCATTGCTTGCCTTAGACTTACCACTTCGTTATATTCTAACCTTATTTCTCTTCTATCTTAAAAAACGTCTGCGCTTAAGAGTTTCGATAAATTTGAACTTCTGCTAAATACTACTGGCTATTGGATACCATTATTATTTAGAACTTTTAACACAAACGTTTTAAAACTTTAAAATTTATATAATAACAATCCCTCTTTTTCTTATATGTTTCTTTTGTTTCTAAAATTTCGTTGCATTATTTACACTGATATTACATAGGTGTTTAAGTTTCAATATATAATTTCTACAAAGTAATCAACCAATTCTTTTGATATCAATTGTAAAAAAAAAAGTTTTTATATGAATTTATCATACCTGTTAATCATAGCCCGGAAATTCGAGGTGCTGAGGGGATAGAAAAGCATGAACGGTCTATATGTACAATTTGTAATGATAATTTAGAATTAGACAACAGAACAGTTACTTCGTGTAATCATTCATTTCATGCGCTGTGTCTGAGTAGATGATTAGAAACTAGCCAAACTTGTCCTGTATGCAGACAACTGTGTACCTCACTAGAAACAAATTCTCAACCAACAATTCCTTTAAGAACTGAGCCTGCTACTTCGCGCAGTAGAGGTGCTGTTCCCCGGGATAGGTTTAATACGAGATCATATGCCCAACAGAATCAAAGAACATTAGGATCTTTTGATAATGTACAAACTCCTGTAAATAGACGTCAAACAACAAATTTTTCAGACAATATTTCGGAACAAAGTGTTCAACACATAATAACAGAAACCTAAAATACATTCAGAGCTGATTTTTCTGCTTCTATTACTGCTGAGTTGAGATCCATGTTTCGAAATTTAAATGTAGAATCAAATCATATAAATTTGCCTAATTCTACAAACAGTATTCTTAATCGTTCTGGTGTACGTAATTCGGGAAATAATGAGTCTATGAACATACCCAACTTGGCACTATTAGATTGGCCGGAGGAAAATCCTTTTAGGGACAACCAATCATTTGCACAAAATACAGCAAATAGAAGAGGTAGTTCACAACTCCCAGTAAATTCTGGCAATATTCCATTAGATCAACATAAAATCTCAAATTTGATTTATAACTGGCATATTAGATATTCAGGATCGGATGAGTTTATTTACAGGGTAAACACACTTACCTCCATTCATATAAATGATAACTTTGAATAACTGAGCATGTACATTCATTATTCGGGGGCAAGGCCTTAAAATGGTTTTGCAGGTATCATCGCACAGTGGGGTAGAATCGAAATTTTTTGAAAATAAATCTGTAACTTCCGAGTTATTTGCGTTTGAATTTTTATGCACCATAATTTTTTATTAGTTTTTTTCTTAACTAGTTACAGAACAAAATTATATATTGAATAAAAAAATTTGAAGTCGATATCTTTACCGAGTCCAAAAATAAGCGATTTTGAATTTTAAAATTGCAAAAAGACGACTTTTTGTGTTTTTAGCCGAAAAAGTATCTACACTCTTTTTTATCTAAAATAAAATTTTCTTTAGCAACATATAATAATTTTGCACTTTTCTGAAAGGTAACTTCACAGAGATGACTTTAAGATAAAAACTAAGCCCAATAAATCAATTGGTCATGGTATACACCCTCCCGAATTCGACCCATTTTATATGAAAGTTTTGATTTTAGAAAATATTTTCTCAAATCCCAAAGCACAAAAATCTAAAAATCCCATTTTTGGGAATTTTCATTAGTTTTTTTGGGAATTCAGGAAAACCCTACCCCTGATTGAAATTTGGTTAACGCGCTTTTATTTATATTAATAAGATCCACATTTGCTGCAAATTTCATTAATATATCTTTATAAACAAATATGTTATTACAATTTAAAAATTTGTATTTTTTCCAAAAACCCCAAATTGGGCCTTTTGTTTGGTTTATTTCTAAATAGCGAAAGAAATTTTAAAAGTATGTATTCCAAATTAAGCTTATCCTTTAGCATATATAATTTCCGATCTATTGCAAAAAGATTTAAGTCAATACCATGCCTCATTTCAGAAATATGCGCCTTTAAACTTTTATATTTCCAATTTATTTTTACAAACTTGCAACTTTTGCCTTTAGCTTTGCGTGAATAATTATTTAGAAAATTATGAATATTTCTGTAAGCTTTTAGTAATATCTATACACAAAATATTTTTATAAAAATAATTAATAAATATTTTTTATTTTTAATAGGGTTGCCGCATTTCCCAAATTTAAGTAAATCGTTATCCTTTTCTAAGCATTCATATAATTCTATTAATGAATTTAAAATAACAAAACAAACAAAAAATGTCTATTTTAACTTAATCAATATTATTATTTTTGGTATTTATCATCTTCCTTAATAAATATTCTATTTCTAATACGATTTTTTATTACTTATTTACTTTAAATTTATGTAGACAATATTTCTAATATTTAAAACTTATACTACTTATTTTCCATAAATTAATCTGTTGTATCTGTATACATATCTAAACGATAATAAAGGTCCTTCAAGACTTCAATATTTTGAGTTGATAAAGGCTCATAATAAATCCAACGTTTTCTCATTGATGATACTACAGGGTTTGATGATAACAATAGGCTATTAAAAATATCCTCGTTTTGTGACGTACTGGAGCATTTCCTGGAGCTGAATAATTGACCGTGCTTAAAATCTCTGTTTCTTGCTTCTTCGACTCCCTTGTGTATTCGAATCAAATAGGTCTGCAAAAATGTTTTGATCCTGGAGTGGTGTTAAGCCATATATCTTCAAATGAGTTTTTTCATTTTGATGAAGATTGCTTTAAGGAATAAGATCGCATTTTTAATGGCGCCAAAGATGCTATAAATACGCTTTTATAATTCGCCATTTTCTTACTTCCACTAGCATGGTTGTATTCAGGAAGGGCTGATAGTCCGTCACATCCCCACCTACAGATTAATACAACGTCGCTGTTATTTACTTTTTCCAACTGATCTGCAGAAAAATCTGCAACTATTCTGGTAGCTGTATTCTCAAGCAAAGAAGATAGCTCTACGCATACTTCCTTTTCGGTAACCGAAATAGATGGTAAAATAGTTTGCCTTTTTTCTTGAATATCCTTGTATGATGGTAGAATTGAGTGTCCCTTTTCAAGCAGAGCTTTTCTTAAAATTTTATATTTGTTTCGGCTGAGGTCCAGTTCAAGCATTAGGTACACTTTCGGCAATCTGTTTAAGACGTTTTGGTGATGCAGGTGGCAGTATTTCAGCAATATTAATTGCACTCTTAGGTTGTTTCTCCTTTTTTAACATTTTTTTGAATGTATCAGAAACCTCCTCATTCGAAATTATAGAAAGCTTATGGGCAAGTCTTTTCCTCTTAGATCTTGTACTTAAATCATCATATGTCTTGCAGGGTGCTCCGCCGATATTTCTATATCAGTATCCATCCAATCGGAATGTTTAATTTTTCATCTGTTAGTACGCTGAATCAAGGACTTCATTTTTACGTCATACAACTTTAAAAAGCTCTCTATCTGAGATTTACCAATGACGTCGACTTTTACATGATATGTAGCTTTTATGAATTCCACTATAGCTTCTAAATGATTAAGATCATTTTTAGATAAACTCCACAGAACACAACACAATTGTTCATGTTTCAATATAATCACCATGGTAATCAATTTCGTTATGAAGTTGATAAGGATTAGCTGCGCATTTATATATATCTATTAGATTTATCGCACAGGAATATATATTTACAGGTATTCTGTGAATTTCCATTAGGTAAAATATCTGAAAGAGTCAATTTGGAAGAGTACCTATACCAAATTCATTGATACTATATGTTGCTGTTATGTATCACCGGAAAGGATATTAATTGTGCATTGTCACTAGCTCATAAAAATAAAGATTTTGAACCATCAGTAATAGATAACTGTTGCAGCTAGGTATCACCGGAAAAGAAAACCTGTACGTTGCCACTAGATCATAAATATATAAATTTTTAACCATCACCAATAGATAAATACATTTGTTAAATTTATGTAAACTCCATAAATGTAAACTAATAAAATACTTATTGATTAAGTTAAAATAGACAATTTTTGTTTGTTTTGTTATTTTAAATTCATTAATAGAAATATATGAATGCTTAGAAAAGGATAAAGATTTACTTAAATTTGGGAAATGTGGCAACGCTATTAAAAATAAAAAATATTTATTAATTATTTTTAAAAAATATTTTGTGTATAGATATTATTAAAAGTATACAGAAATATTCATAATTTTCTAAGTAATTATTCACCCAAAGCTAAAGGCAAAAGTTGCAAGTTTGTAAAAATATAGTCATATATACAATAAATTGGAAATATAAAAGTTTAAAGGCGCGTATTCTGAAACGAGGCATGATATTGACTTGAATCTTTTTGCAAGAGATCGGATTTTATATGTGCTAAAGGATAAGCTTAATTTGGAATACATACTTGTAAAATTTCTTTCGCTATTTAGAAATAAACCAAACAAAAGGCCCAATTTGGGGTTTTTGGAGAAAATACAAATTTTTAAATTGTAATAACATATTTGTTTATAAAGATATCTTAATGAAATTTGCATGAAATGTGGATCTTATTAATGTAAATAGGGTTTTTTTTTGAATTCTCAAAAAAACTAATCAAAATTCCCAAAAATGGGATTTTTTACATATTTGCCTATAGAATCCACATTTTTCGATGTCCCAAAGATTTTGATTTAAAACTTTTAACAACATATTGAAAATTCTTAAAATATATTCCGCTTGTCGATTCGTGCTTTGGGATTTGAGAAAATATTGTCTAAATTCAAAACTTTCATATAAAATGGGTCGAATTCGGGAGGGTGTGTACCATGGCCAATTGAGTTATTGGGCTCGTTTTTTATCTTATAGTCATCTCTCTGAAGTTGCCTTTCAGAAAAGTGCAAATTTATTATATGTTGCTGAAGAAAATTTTATTTTAGATAAAAAAGAGTGTAGATACTTTTTGGCTAAAAAAAACACAAAAAGTCGTCTTTTTTGCAATTTTCAAATTCAAAATCGTTTATTTTTGGACTCGGTAAAGATATCGAGTTCAAATTTTTTTTATTCAATAGATAATTTTGTTCTGTAACTAGTTAAGAAAAAAACTAATAAAATCGTTCGGAAATGCTAGGATATATATGAAAAAAACTGGACCAAGAACGTGAAAAATTATGGTGCTTAAAAATTGAAACGCAAATAACTCGGAAACTATAGGAAATAAATAGGACACGTGAGCATGTTTTTTATAGGTCTTATCAGGGCCTACAACAATGTATAAAAATATTTGAAATCGGACGAGAAACGAAAATTTGGCAAGCGATTAAAAATTTTTTATGTCAGAGGTACCTAACTTTGAGCCCCCTTAGCTCTGCCCCTGAGGGGTTTGTTGTGCCCCCCTTCCAAGCTTAACATTGTACACTCCTCTGCCACACCTACACCAAATTTCATGAAAATCCAACCAGCCGATCAGAAGTTACAGATTTATTTCCAAAAAATTTCGATTCTGCCCCACTGTGCATCGCTGGTTTGCGATGCTCTCCGAAGACAATTTAAGGATACCACCACTGACTATGACATAAAAGATGATATGAGGCGCAGAAAGCAGAGAAATAATGAGAATTTCGACTCATTTGTTGAGTCAATGATGTATTTAAGTGATAAGCTAAGAATACCTATAGGGGAACCAGAATTGGTCGAAATTATAATTCGTAATTTAAAAACTGACTTACGGCATGAATTGCTGTCTTTAAACATAAGCGACTTATCAACTCTTAGAAAAGAGGCTAGAAAACACGAAAAGTTTTTCGAAGATTTAGCAGTAAATTCTGCCCATAGACGAAAATATCAACGTGTTCAAGTATCAGAACTGGTTCGTGAAGCTCCAGTAGAGCCTCAAGGGGCATCAAGCGAAGAACGATTGAATGAAATTAATGAGATAGGTGAACCTTTTGCAAAATGTTGGAACTGTGATGGTTCTGGCCATCGTTACCAGGACTGCATTGCTCCAAGACGTATCTTTTCCTACGGGTATGGAGCCTTAGATACTTATCGGCCATCTTGCACCAATTGTAGACGAAAGTCAGAAAACTCTTTTCAGGAAGTTTTCTGACTTCTGGTCGGACATCCACAGAATCGAAACAAAAATTAATTAATACTTTTAGTAGTGAAAAACCAGACATTACAAAGACTGCTAACATTTATACAACAACCACTTAGATTTTTGCCTTATCACGAAAGGTTAGATTTGTACCTGAAAATACGCGATAAAATATTTTCTCTACCACCTATTTCAAGAAAGCGACTAAGATCGAATTTACGTAGTTTTTGGAATATTAGAAAACAACTTAAGAAAGTTGTAGTTTCTAGCATTTTAAATAACGGTGTAGATTCTAGACCATATATTAGTGTACTTATTTTGGGTAGAACCGTACTAGCATTATTAGATAGCGGGGCGAAAAAAGGTCACTTATTGGCGGTAAACTAGCAGAAGAAATATTATTGGATACCAATATTAGTTATAGTAGGTTTTGTAGTCTTATTTGTAGGATCGCCATGTAGTGTTATTGGTAGATGTAGAATGTTATGGTTAAATTGTCGTGTAGAATTATAAGACAAAGTTTTCCCTATAGCCCAGTTCTATATTTACACAGCTCTATGGGGATCAGCTTATTTGTAGGCGTTCAAAGTTACTGCCAAAATATTGAGACTTAAAAAAAAAACAATGCAAGTATGCCAGTCTACGTTTAAATTTCAAGTCTAATTTATTTTGGTTATTGTAGGTCCTTATATATCCTTATATATATATCAAAATTAATCCTAACTTTTCTAACTTATTCTATTTTATTAAAAGTATTACATCTGTCTCATTCGGTATCATGGAGTTGGCAATGGTATCAAGTAACTTTCGTTCCTTGACCAATCACAACATTTCCTACTTGAAGTGCACTCAATTATAAGTGTGTCACTCAATTATGTTTATGATCAGTCTGCATTAAGTATAGAACAATGTATGTAGTAATTTGATATCTAAGTTAAAGGATCTCCACTTACGTTATTTAATAAATTTAATAAGGTGCAATCAACAGCGCCAGGTACAAATTAAACTCATTTTTTTATTTTAAAATACTTAGTTAACAATAACTTCTTTATTTAATATTAATTTTCACAATTCAACTTCAAATTAAATTATTCACTATAATCGAAAATTAGAAGTACCGGACGGATGCGGCTCACAACCAAGACTGACTGTTTTCTGTCATTCTTGTTGGCTCTTCGATTGCCAGATCACGTTGCAAAAACATGCGTCAATATACAGACGCTGATCCAGCAAAAACGTTTTCCCAGGAAACAAGTGCAAGTAAGCAATTTGGAATTAGGCAGGTTACGCGTGCAGAAGTTATTAAATTACAAATAAATTTTTAAATGCTGACTATGACAAATTAATTTGGTTGTCATAGTCAGCGGTGTCGTTAACTCCTCCCTCTTTAAGCATCTGCGCCCGCAGATCACATTTTTTGTTTGGAAGGTGGGATCGGCTGTCTGTGGAAATTTGATTGTTGGCAGGTTAATCCTCCTAGTTATCTTATGCCATAAGACACCAACGCAAATGCCCATTGCAATCGCGATACCTATATGTGTTCCTAGTGACAAGTTTAGTTTAAAACCAAGATGTTCAAGTTTGTCCACGTTGTGCAAACTTATATTGTGAACTTGATCAATGTCCACCAGTAGTTTTTCGCCAGCCACGCTGGTTAGGACAGGGGGAAGTGGTTGTAGCCTTTAAACAGATGTGCTGGATAATGTTTCATTGTTGATCAGTATGCTTTCGTTATATAGCTGTATCAGTTTGTTAAGAAAATAATATCAGTTGTTAACATTTCTATTACATGCGTTCTGACCATCTTGTAGCGGCAGTTCACAATTCCTCCTTTGAGCAGGCGTGGTATACAGGTTTCTTCAGCCAGTTTGATTAGAGATGTTTGTTGGCAGACTGTCACCTTGTTGATGTTTAGACAGGGGTTTTTCACACCAAACGTTTCATTTTGACTTATTAGTATTTCATTAAATGGTAATTCAATTTGTCTTCCGCTTCTTATTGTTGCCCTCGCGATGAGTCGGTGATAAAAGTCTTTTTATAGCTTTGGGATGGAAAGAACATATAGCAACAGTGACCCATTTGTATATATGGACGGATTTCCGTATTCGATAGCTTCAATATCGTTAGCGTATGGAAGTGTTTCCATTTCGGATATAGTGTCCTCGACTTCGGCTCTATTCAATACGTTTGTGTTGATAATTCCTCTTTTAGCCAATTGACAAGCCCTTACTACTTGATTAATAGTATCCTTCAGAATGAGAACTTAATTAATAGCGTTCTGCCCAATTCTCTCAGCTTCTTCTCCATTGCTAATTTCGTTAATTTTGATAACAAGTTCATTAGTTTTTTGAACGACTTCGTTAGTGGTATTAAAGAGTCTTTCGATGAAATCTTTTACTAAGGGGCTAAGAAACTACTCTCGTTGTCGTTACTAAAATTTTTGGAGCTGTAAAATAATGAAGAATTTTTACTAATTTTTCCCTGATATTTAAAACAGACCTATCACTTATATGAAACAGCTTAACGAACTTAGAGAACTTGTCCAGCACAGACAGAAATTTTTTATGTTTTATTTCCATTATATCCATATGTAATATTTCGCACGGCAAGGTTGCTGTTGGAGTATCTTGCAATAAAGGTTTTGTTGGATTTCGGTCGTACTTATTGCTATTACATATATCGCAACGCTCGACGAATTTCCTAATGTGAGCGTACATACGTGGAAAAAATTATTCATCTAAAATTTGCTTCCTATTTTCTCTAGCATTTCTGTGCGCCCTATGGTGTTCTTTCCGGATAATTTCGAATTGAATACTCTCTGATCTTACGTCTTTGACTACTTTTTGAGCAATTCTAATTTTATATCTTGAGAAATGTTGCAAATACAGATCTTGTAAAATCACTAAGTAATTTTCTGGGGCTTTAATGTCATTTACAGTATTGGGATTCAGTGTTTTCTTTAGCACATCAGAAAGCTTCCCAGCATCCCAGTCAGGCGAGAGGACATGGTGACGTAAGAAGTATTCATGTGGTATTTCACTAGACTGCAATTCAGGACCTATTTTGATGATTATCTGGATTTTGAAAACATTAATAGGGGCCTCCACATGAGGAATCAAGTCTGATGCATCTTGGAGTGTACTGTGGATAGTTGAACCTTTTAATTCGATGTCGTCATCCCTAGTTTCTGATGCTGTCTTTGTTGCTTGTGAATCCCCTTCGCTGGCCGTGTCTATTGAAACATCACTGATGTAGTTAACGCTAGTTTTCAACCTAGAAAGTGCATCTGCCACGACGTTTGATCTACCAGGTTTGTAGATCAACTCGTGATTGTACTCCTCTATACGAGCTTTCCATCGTTTCAATTTGGCATTGAAGTTCCGGTTACCTAACGCGTAGGTAAGGGGCTGATGGTGTATATTTTGATCTTTCTTGCTCCATACAGATAATTTCTTAAGTTATCAAGCGCCCACACGATTGCCAGCATCTCTTTTTTGTTAGTTGCGTAGCCTTCCTTAGTTTTGTTCAACGATCGGGATATATAAGCGATTGGTTTATCTTTACCAAACTCACCTTGGGAAAGAACAGCGCCAATGGCGTAGTTTGATGCATCAGTTGTGAGGTTAAAAGCTTGTCAAAATCAGGGAAAGCAGGGACCTCCGCTGTAGTCAAGAGAGTTTTTAATTTTTTAAAGGCCATTAGTGCATCGTCCTGTAAATCTATTGGAACCTTTTTTGAATGGTTGTCCTTTACCTTTGCATTCTCACCTCTTGTCAAATTAGTTAGTGGTTTTTCTACTTTCGCGTAGCACAGTGGGGTCAAACGCAAATTTTTTGGTAATAAATCTTAATCTCCTAAACTACTGGTCGGATCAAATTGAAATGTATCGAAGAGTTGTAGAGGAGGACCTAAGCTTTCAGAAAAATCATCTTGTAGTCACTCTGTGATAACACGAGATAAGCTACAGGGTGTCAAAGTTGACTACCTCGAGTTTTTTTTAAAGATTTTTATATTTCTGGAAAGTGCTTGGCAAGATAAAGAAGATATAAGCTTAGTTATCTAAGTTATCTCTTACAGTTAAAAAGATATTTACGCTTGAATTTTGAATTTTTGATTTTTTGGCTCGACTTTCTTTCGTTTTTCGGGAATAAGTCCGGAGATATATGAGGTAAAAATCTTTTAAAAAGATTCTGTAATTTGCTACATATTTCAAAATAATATGCTGAAAGAATTTTTGGATTATCTCAATTCGTCTAGACGTGAAAAATATTCAAAGTCAGCACTCTGAAATTGGCATGAAAAATGGCCATTTTTTTACAAAAATATAGTACAATTCATTCACTTTTTACTTCATAAATGGTTAATAAAGAAATTTTGAATTGATTTAAGTTTGCACCCTACATCCAGCATTGGCCGAAAATTGTCAATTTTAAAAAATAGTTTCATTTTTATCGATTAATAAAAAAAATGTCACGCGAGCTTTTTTAAATTTGGTACCCATATTTTTTATAGAAATAGATTTAGAATGATTTAACACTAAACTGCTTCCCGCCCGGCCAAAAACGAATGCAGGAGTGGAGATTTTATGTTAAAAGTCAGTTTTTTTAACGACTATTTTTAAAAGCATATTAAAAGCATATTAGCATAATATTTTTAATATTATTTCTTATGTAATGTATAAAACACAAATCAAGCTTTCATTCCTAAAAAAATCAATAAAATAGCTCCAATAACCTATTTTTGGTAATTTTTCAAAAATAAATTTTTTTTTTTTTTTAAATAGCTGAAAATCCAAAAAAAATTTAATTTTTTTAATACAACTACACTAATTTTGCAAATACTTTAAATATGTTAAAAGAATATAAAAATAGACTTATTTACCAATTCAACGATATATAAAATGTTGATATAGGTCATTTAATAATAGTAATATAATGGCCTCAAAACTACGTCACGTCAAAAGTTGCAAAATTCACTATTTTGTTCCGTATTTCCATATGTGTGTATACGTAACACTCAACTGCATTGCTTATTTTTGTTACGAGATAATAATATTTATTAATGAATTTATTTAAAGTGTTCATAATTTTTTTCTACTGAAAAGGTTTTTAAAATTACCTAAGTACATAAATAAGTATATTTTCCTTCGTTTTTTTATTACATTTTTTTAAGTTTTTAAATAATTTACCTAGCTACTTAATTAATGTATTATAACAAAAATGATTTTTTTACAATCGCATAGGTACATTTTTTGACGTACCTGTTTAACACTACAGGTCATAAAAATAAACTGAATGAAATTGGGGGTTTTGAGCAAAAATTTAAATTTTTTAATTCATTTTTGCCTGTCACCATTTACCTGATATAAATATTCTTTTTCTATATATAAGTATCCTTATATTATATTATGGAGATTACATTAAAACACTTTTCTATTTGCAAAGCAATCTGGGATAATCTATCTGATATTATAAATCGTCCAGAAAAAATAAGAAAACTCATTGATACAGTAGTATCTTTTGGTTTAACTCTTACTGCAGAAGACAGTTTAAAGCTCGAAAATTTTTATAAATCATACGAAAAAAGGATGCAAGCTTCAGATTGGTCAATACCAAAGTTCAAGAAGAAAAATGAAGAGTGGTTGGAGGGAGAAATACCAATTTTCATCGGAAAGCAGAAAAAGGGTCCACCAAAAAAAAGTTACGATGAAGTTCAGCTAAGAACAAAGAGGACCAAACTGGAATCTATTCTAAATTCACATACGAATGCCGAAATAAAAGATACATTTAAAGCTTTAGTAACACGTACGCAACCAAAGGAAGTAGAAAAAGTTATAGATGTGTTACCAACAGCTTCTCCCAATCGATTTCATCGGATAATCCAAAGCATAGTGACACCGAATACAACATCGTCCTTTACCTCTGAAGATGCTTAAGCTCTAATATTAAATTTAGGATTATCAAGAAACCAGTACGAGATTTTGAGGAAATCTGTTAGCGAAAAAGGATATGATATCTTTCCCAGTAGCAAATCAGTGAGAGAAGCGAAAAGTAATATTTTACAGCCTATGGAGCACCCGGTTAATGCTTCTGTTAAAAGTGCTAAAATTAATATATTGCAATTACTTGAAAATACTGCCTCTAGAATTATATCTACCTTCAGCAATGATAACATTGAAAAATGCAAAGACTCTGAACTTATTTTAATATTAAAATGGGGCTGCGATGGAACATCAGGATTTTCGTAATACAAACAACTGGATAGAAGTAATTCTGGAAATAATTATTCCTCGCTGTTTATAGCGTCTCTGGTACCACTTCGAATGCGCTTAAATAAGCCTTCCTCATCGACAAGAAATGACTCGCTTTTTGATGATATATGGATAAATTTAACTCCAGGTTCCAAATTTTTGTGCCGTTCAATCCTTTTTGATTATACAAAAGAAACCACGGTTACAATAAACAGCATTGTCAACCAATTGGAAGAAGAAATTAAAGCATTGCCCCCAATATATGTAAAAGTATCAAACAGAACTATTAAAGTTACATTTCAACAACAATTAACGATGATTGATGGAAAAGTTGCAAACGCTATAACAGATACAACATCTACATGGAAATGTAATATATGTGGAAAAATAAGTTCACAATTTCAGAATAATTCTGAAGTCCTTGTTAATAAAAATTCTTTAAAATTTGGAATATCACCACTCCACGCAAGGATAAGATTTTTGGAGTTGTGCTTACATCTTGCATATGATATGAAGTACAGAAATATTCCCGGGCAGGAAAATGCTACAGTAAAAAACAATTTGGAGCTTCACGAATTACGAAAAGAGGAGAAGAAAAGAATTCAATTAGAATTCAAAGAACAACTCGGATTAATAATTGATAAACCTCTACATGGCTATGGAAGCTCAAATGATGGAAATACAGCAAGACGTTTCTTTGAAAATCCGGAACTCTCATCTTCAATCACAGGCATTGACTTAAATATTTTGAAGCGTTTTAAGATTATATTAGCAGCCATTAATAGAAAAAAACAAATTAATGCGGACAAATTTAAAATTTTTGCTTACGAAACTAAAGAACTACTTAACATTACATACCCCTGGAAATCAATGACTCCAACAATTCACAAAGTATTGGCTCATGGTAAAGAAATAATAGAAAATAGTATTTTGCCATTGGGAGAGCTAACAGTGGAAGCACAGGAAGCCCGAAATAAAGATGTTAAACATTTCCGACTCTTCAATACCCGAAAATGTTCGAAAATAGCGCAAAATATGGACTTAATGGAATATTTCTTAATATCATCAGATCCAGTTATATATTCTATAAGAACACGATGGCTACCAAAAATCACTCTTGAAATAGAAAAAGAGGATTCCGAAGCTAAGGAAGTTAAAAATTTGCTAACGTTTGATGTTTCTGATTATTTTCAAGAAAATCTAATAATATCTTCGATAATATATTCTTAATAAAATAAATATACGGGATATATGTATAATAAGTATGTAAATATGTAGAATAAATTAAATAAACATTACTCAAATAAAGAATTTACTACTTTATAATAACAAATATATAACTACATAATACGTTAGAAAACTAAAATGTTATACGTATACACACATATGGAAATACGGAACAAAATAGTGAATTTTGCAACTTTTGACGTGACTTGGTAGTTTTGAGGCCATTATATTACTATTATTAAATTACCTATATCAACATTTTATATATCGCTGAATTGGTAAATAAGTTTATTTTTATATTCTTTTAACATTTTTAAAGTATTTGCAAAATTAGTGGAGTTGTATTAAAAAAATTAAATTTTTTTGGATTTTGAGCTATTTTTAAAAAAAAAAATTATTTTTGAAAAATTACCAAAAATAGGTTATTGGAGCTATTTTATTGATTTTTTAGGAATGAAAGCTTGATTTGTGTTTTATACATTACATAAGAAATAATATTAAAAATATTATGCTAATATGCTTTTAACCTGCTTTTAAAAATAGTCGTTAAAAAAACTGAATTTTAACATAAAATCTCCTGCATTTCCTGCATTCGTTTTTGGCCGGGCGGGAAGCAGTTTAGTGTTAAGTCATTCTAAATCTATTTCTATAAAAATTATGGGTACGAAATTTAAAAAAGCTCGCGTGACATTTTTTTTATTAATCGATAAAAATGAAACTATTTTTTAAAATTGACAATTTTCGGCCAATGCTGGATGTAGGGTGCAAACTTAAATAAATTCAACCATTATTAACCATTTATGAAGCCTTATCTTTTGAAATTAATAAGGAAAAAATTTTGTTATTAACGGAACTTTGAGAAAAAAGTGAATGAATTGTACTATATTTTTGTAAAAAATAGCCATTTTTCATGCCAATTTCAGAGTGCTGACTTTGAATATTTTTCACGTCTAGACGAATTGAGATAATCCAAAAATTCTTTCAGCATATTATTTTGAAATATGTAGCAAATTACAGAATATTTTTAAAAAATTTTTACCTCATATATCTCCGAACTTATTCCCGAAAAACGAAAGAAAGTCGAGCCAAAATCAAAAATTCAAAATTCAAGCGTAAATATCTTTTTAACTGTAAGAGATAACTTAGATGACTAAGCTTATGTCTTCTTTATCTTGCCAAGCACTTTCCAGAAATATAAAAATCTTTAAAATCGGACTTCATTCTTTTAATTTTTCAAAAAATTGTCTCTACATTGGAAAGGAGTTGCTCTTCGCTACGTCCGAACACTATTATGTCATCAATGTGGACATAACACATTTTTCCTATTTATTCTTTCAAGACATCATCAATCATTCATTGGAAAATTGCTGGTGCATTTCTCAATCCGAAGGGTAAACGAAGAAACTCAAACTTCCCATTCATAGTTGAGAACGCCGTCTTTGGAATGTCTGAAGCCTTCATAGGAATTTGTTGTGATGTATTTGGCATTACCCAAACTGGCTAGAGTGGCGTTAATATCTGGGATAGGATACGTGTCAGGAATTGTAACAGCATTTAACAGTTTGTAATCGACCACTAATCTATACTGTTTCTCGCCGTTTAGTTTTGGCTTTTTTGAAACAATCCAAATTGGAGAATTATAGGGGCTTTTGGAAGGACGTATTATTCCTTCGGACAACAATTCCGCGATTTGTATATCAACTTCTTCCCTGATTGCAGCTAGGTATGGATAGCTTTTTGAATAAATAGGATCTGATGTTGTCGTCCTTAACTCTGCATGAACATTCGTGAAGATTGCTCGATTGCTATCTAGTGGCCCAAATAGTGATTTAAATCTGCTAATTATTTCATTAATTTTCACCTTAGTTTTGTTCGGAATGGATTCGCTCAAAACATAATTTAAACTATTTGATTTTTTTGCCGCGAGAGGTATCTTAATAATGTCCCTAATCACTAGTATATTCTCTTTCCTATCAACTATAGCTCCAAGCTCTTTGAGGGTATCATCTCCTATAATACCATTAAAGGTACTCAGACCAGGTAACAAATAAAATATTATTAGGTCGAATATACCATACCTTGCATAAAAAACCTTGGGTTTAAAAAAAGGTATACTTCCGGCAGATAGTTTTAGACTGCAAAAATTTTGTTCGATCAAAAATTCAAGTCGGGTGTTGTTACCTGTAATATATTCTATGTAAGGTAGGCTGGATGCCCCTCCTTCATAAAATTTTGTTCAGTTGCTGCAGATTCGAAATCACCTATTGATACTTCTTCCTGAGGAACAATTTCTTCATCTAGGACTTCTGTGTTTAGATGGAAAACACGCGGCTGTTTATCCGTCCTAAAGATTTCGCTTCCTCTTCTTTTTTCTGTGTTATTGGGGCGGTTCATATAGTTTATTTTTCGCGTTTTGATCGAATGATCCGTTTTCATCGGCTCTGGCTTAACATATTGAAGCCTTGGATGTGGGGCTGGTCGGTTATTAGAATTGAAATTTCCATGATGATGGTAATTATATCTAGCATTATTCGAAAAATTAAAATGAGGTCTAGGGGGTCTGGGAAGTGCTTTTATGACAGGAGCTACAGCTGGTGAGCTGTTCGTACGTAGCTGCGAGTTTGAGTGCAGTATATTGTTCCTCATCGTAAGGTTCTGGAGTTCCAGGCAATCCGAGTATGCTTCTGGCAAAGTTCTTGGTCGTTGTATAATGACCATTCTAGATAGGTCTGGATTTAACCCACGGATGGATATGTCCAATGTCCTATTCCTATGCATCAATCGTTTCATCTCTATAGGTCTCCGTTTTAAGTTTATTTATTATGAGTGATAATTGGTGGTTCACCGTTGAATAAAATTCGTACACCTTCGATGACTCCTGTGACAGTTGGTTCAATTGGTGTTCGAGGGTTTGCACATACGTCTTATCAGCATAGTAGAGCGACAAAACATTTTTTTCTTCCTTCCAATCATTGTCAAAAATATTACATGATACTAAAGCTGCATCAGCTTCGCCGACTATTTTCTGGTGTATAATTTGTAAGATAGACCTATAAATAGGTTTGTGTCTAACTATTTCGAAGTCTCTCAGGACTATTTCTACTGCATGAACCCAGGACACGTAATTTAGCGGGTTTCCGTCAAATGTTCTAAATTCCTTAGCACTATCTGGAAGACTACATATTGAATTAAGCTCCTCTTCGTTTCTCGGAGCCTGCAAAGCTGCAACAGTTTCTCCCTGATCGACTACTGTCGGTACTATTGGATCTAGCCTTCTTTTTAATTCTTCTACATCCCTATTACTTTCAATTGCCCTAAGTCTACCTTCTATTCCTTTCATTTCCTGCAAGAGACGGTTTACTGCACCCGTGAGGGCGGTTAGATTCCCTTGTATATCCTCTATAGTTACAACAATAAAAAGGAATAAGCGGTAAAATGATACTTGGACTCACCTAAGGATTAAAATTATTCGTATCAGTTTTCTTCACTGCACTGCACTTCTATTTCTTACACTTTTTCACTTTATTATATTTTTATTTGCTCTTTTTTTATTATTTATTATTTTTATTTGCATATATTTTTCGCAAACTTAAAAAAATTCTTTCTTTTTTTCCTTTTTATAGAATTTTTTTCTATAAAATTTTTTATAATAATTTTTTCTTTTATCCACCTTTTTATATTTAATTAAATTTTTTGACATAAATTTCCACGTGCTTCTTTTCTTATATTTCATCTTTTGGGATTAAATTAAATTTATATTTTTTCTTAATTTTGCTTTTTTACTTTTTTTTATTTTTTTATTATATTTCTTCAAGATTCCCTCTTTAGGGATTAATTCGATTTTTTTCTCTTTTTTTATTTCTTCATTTGATTTGGGTTTATTTTTTAAGATTTCTTCTTTTAGGATTTAACTAAATTTCTTTTTCTTCTTTTTTTTATTTGAGTGAACCTTGGTTACGTGCCGTGACAAGCTCAAGTGGAGAACCCTTTTAGTTCCTCACGGAAGCTTCGTAAGGTTCTTTTTTGGAAATCCACTTTTATAATCGTAGATACCTACTCAGGTACGATTGAGTTCGCTTTCGCTCGAGTAACCTTATGTGACTAAAATTGTTTTGGAATCACCAGGTTTACTCGGTTGGCGAAGGAGGAGCGAATTTTTTTTTATTAAAACTTTTAATTTTTATAAGTCCTGGATTGCTCCGTGGAGGTCACAGGCACGTTACTATTTTATTTTTATTTCTGGAGTGCTCCGTAGAGATCGCAGAAATTTTAGTTTGTTATTTAGAGACCTTTATTCAGGGTCCCTGCTCGGGCGCCAGTTATAGGATCTCCACTTACGTTATTTAAAAAAATTAATAAGGCGCAATCAACAGCGCCTGGTACAAATTAAACTCGTTTTTTTTATTTTAAAATACTTAGTTAACAATAACTTCTTTATTCAATATTAATTTTCACAACCAAGACTGACTGTTTTTCTGTCATTCTTGTTGGCTCTTCGATTGCCTGATCACGTTGCACAAACATGCGTCAATATGCAGATGCTGATCCAGCAAAATCGTTTTCCCAGGAAACAAGTGCAAGTAAGCAATTTGGAATTAGGCCGGTTACTCGTGCAGAAGTTATTAAATTACAAACATATTTTTAAATGCTGACTATGACAAATTAATTTGGTTGTCATAGTCAGCGATGTCGCAAACTTCTATTTAAATGTTATTTGCTTTATACATTGTTCATACATGCAGACTTGTGTGGTACACTATGTGTTTATATGTGAGGTACACTACACCCTCACCCTTAAGGGAAAAATTATGAAAGAAATGTTTCTTTCCATCTCCATAATACCGTTACAAAATTTATTAATATATATTATTTATTTATTTTTAGTAACTACAATGGTTATTTATAATAGTTAATCTAAAAGTATATTAATTTTTATTAATTATATTATATGGTATTATATGCTTTTAAATTATTATTGTGTATTTCATTTTGTGTTCCATTATAATCTGTTACGGTATTTACTCTGTTTCTTTTTACAATTTTATATGGCCATTTATATGGACTTTGGTTTTTTTTCTGTTTTATACTTTTATTAAAACTAAATCTCCTATGTCTAAATTAAGTTTATTTTGGTATTTGTTGCATGAAATTCTATTTTGTTTAGTTTTTATTATTAATTGCTTTGCCTTATTTACGGCGTATTGTAACCTTTGTTTTAGTTCATTGACATAGTTGTTGTAATTATAAAATTTTTGTTTGTTATTTATATTGTCAGATGGTAAACTTAGTAATTTACCATATACTAATTCAAAAGGCGAGTAGCCTGTATCTATATGTGGAGCCGTGTTGTTGGCAAAAGTAAAGTATGGTATCCATTTGTACCATTCATAATCATTTGCTGTTGTTAGTAAAAATTCATTCAGAGCCCTATGATTTCTTTCTATTGAACCTAATGTTTTGTGGTGATAAGGTGTTGAAAAAGTTTGTTTAATTTGTAAGAATGAGCAAATATTACTCATAAGTTCGTTTGTAAATTCTGCCTCTGTCGGATTTTAGTATTTTAAAATTACCATATTTCAAAATTAGTTGTTCTACTAGTGTTTTTGCTATTACAAGTGCATCTTTTGTCGGCATGCAATAATAAATTTTGTTAGTTCACATTGCATTGTTAGTATGTATTTGTATTCGTTTGACATACGCAGAGGTCCTACCGTGTCAATTGAAATTATTTCAAAACTATTGCTTGGTGTGTCTGTTAATCTAAGTTGTTCTTTTATGTGTTTTGTTTGTTTATTTTTGTTACAATTCTCGCAATATATGAATTTCTTTATCATTTTGTTCATGTTTTTCCAAATGTACCGCTGTTTTAAATTAATGACTGTTTTTCTTACTCCTAAGTGGCCTGCGTGTGTGGCATTATGTAATTCATCAATGAGTTTATATTTTAAGATTTCATCTATTATTCTTTTTGGGGTGTTATATATCAATATTTTATGTTGAGGATTTTTATTATTAATTTTATTTTTGTATATACTTCTTTTAGTTCTTCTTTACTATATTCTTTAAATATCATATCTTCACTTGCAAGTGCTAATTATTTTACATTTTCTTTCTTCATTTTTTATATCAGTTTCTTCAGTATCGAATCTAGTTTCGATGATTTATCACTGTATCCTGCTAGCTTATTATTTTCTTTTTTATTTTCTATATTTTGGGTACGTAACTTCTTCATGATTGAAACTGGTTTCAATGAATTATCATTACGTCCTATGTGCACAATATTATGTTCAATAAATATATCTTTTTCTTGTATTTCTTCAGTCGTATTAAATTGCAATTTCTTAATATTTTTTATATCATTAATGGATATGCATTCCCATATTTGAAGTTGATCAGACTTCTGAGATCTGCATGTTTCAATATATTTTGAGCTCATTTTATTATTTTTATCCTCATTTCCATATTTATTTTTCTTATTATCTGTTATTATATTCTCCTCATTATTATTATAATAATAATGACCAGAAATTTGAATTATTATTTGATAATTATCAAATAATAATTCAAATTTCTACAATTCTCAAACTTCTATACTTATAAGATAACATCTGTTATACAAAATTGGGGTCTTGAATTTAATGACTCATCAAACGGCCTAAATGTGGAAGAATTCCTTTACAGATTAAGAATTTTAACCTGTGAAAACAGGTTGATTTGAGTGTAATTTGCAAACATTTCCATATACTTTTATCTGGTAAGGCACATGATTGGTATTGGCGATGTCACAAAACCGTCAGTTTTTTATTTGCGGTGAGATTTTACTACCCTAAGAATGTTTGACATGTTTTTGAAACAGTTTCGTCCATCATATATAGACTTCAAATCCCATTATCAGACTCTGAACTAATATAAATACCTAATAGATGTTGTGTTAACGTTGAATCTATTCCTCACCTGAGAAGGTTGGTTCAGATGAGAGAAAGCTTTTTACATGACAATTACATTCGTCGAAATTTTAATGTAAGAAATACGCCTAGGTTTATACTCCGTAGGCAAATTTTCGAAATTGATATTGGACAGAATTTAGATACAAGTAACCCTCGATTTACGCGATACTTCATTTATACGATTTCCTTATAACACGATTCAATAATAGTGACCGCTTCTTAAAATAGGCGTTTTTATTTAAAGCGAACTTGATACAACGCGTTTAAACAATAATGACAAGCCTTAAATTGTGCGAAAGTACTGTGTACTGCATCATGTGTAAAATTGGCTATTGAAAAATAGATTGTTTAGAAACGGATTCAAAACAAAAGATTTTCGAGAAAATTTAATATAAAAAATGGTAGTACACTTATAAATTGAATATAACCAGATCAGCAAAATAATATATAACAACAAAAATAAGATGATCGAATAAAAAGTTACAAAAAAAAAAAAAAAAAAATGATTAATTCTAGGAGAATATTCATCAGGTGATTTTAATGCCACTAATTTTCGTCATATTTTAAATCATAAAAAATAAATAATAATAATAATTGATGGTATGAAAATCGATTCAAAAAGGTCCTATGTGTTGAAATATGGAAAATCGTTGGAACCAATATAAAAAAAATTAATAATTTCATTTGTTTTAATTTAAAACTATTTTTATGTTCCAAACTAACATTATTACGTGGTATATAGAAATTCTGGTCCCAAAGTGTAAGTTTGTATTTATTCTGAACTTTGTTTTTGACGTTTTTAATTTACGCATACTTTCTATGTTTTCAATCAAGAGTTACCTGTATGCCAGAACAAGTGTATGCAGTTCATAAAGCAGAAAATCCACCTAGCTGTTGGCACTGTGACAGTTATGGCCATTGTTGAATTGCTACTTGCAGCAGTTGAATTAGCGGATTGAATTGATAAATCCATATTTAATTTTCGTCCGTCGATTTCATTCTAAATGTCCTGAAAACTTAAAAATACCGATTCTGATAGTACAGACGAGTACTATATATTAAATTCTAATCAAAAACAGCATCTAGATGCTGTCATTTTATTTTTCCCCAGCTTTGAACACCAAGGACCAGACAGAACACGTTCAACTATGCATTCCATAGACGTTAGTGAAGCAAAGCCAGTTAAACTGAGATTCTACACAGTTTCACCTGCGGTAGAAAAACTCATGTTTTGCGGAAGTAGACTGTATTTTGGCATTGCGGGTAACCGAAAGATTAAGCTCACCATAGAGTTGTCCAATGAGACTCGTTTTGAAACCAAATAACGTTCGCCTATGTCTGGAGGTGCACAAAATCAATACAGTCTCAAAAAAGATGTGTACCTCAAAATGCCTATTGGCAGATATGTTTAACTAAAAATTCGAAACCCAAGGCCACTGTACCAGTTTACAGTAATGCCTTTAGGATTGTGCAATGTATCCCAGACCATATGCCGCTTGACGGACGACCTAATTCCGCTAGATTTAAAAACCTTCTTCTGTGGGTATTTAGACGGCTTAGTTATTGTGACAGAAAACTTTGAGCAACATTTAGATATTCTTGTTAGAATTGTGCAGCAATTTCGAACTGCAAACCTTACGCTTAATATTGCCAAAAGCAATTTTTGTGTAACTCGGGTAAAATACTTGGGTTTAATGATAGGCCGAAAATGTGAGTGCCATTAGAAATTGGCCCACTCCTAAAAAAAGGCCTAGACAAGTGCCGGTGGTATAGAAGTTTCATTGAAAACTTTTCAAGCTTTGTCTTCTCCATTAGTAAAACTCTATCGACCAAAAAAGAAATTTGTTTGGACGTCTGAAGTAGAAATTCCTTTTAATAAAATTAAAGATTTAACTTCTGCACCAATATTTAGCAACCCTGATTTTGAAAAAAAAAATACAATATAATGCAAGTGATTACGGCATTAGCGCTGTACTCATCTAGCTCGACAAAGGGGAAGAAAAGCCTATAACCTTCATGAACTCCACTAAAAAAAACTGTAGTGAAACAGGACGTGAGTGTCTGGCAGCCATCGAAGCAAATCAAAAGTTTCGATGTTACCTAGAGCTTCAAGAGTTTGAAAACATTACAGACCACTGCAGCCCAGGGCTGTCAGAATTGGCGATTTTTCGCCAAACGTGGCGATTTTTAATTGCTTTTGGCGACTAAATTTTCCGTTTGCCGACATGGCGAATTTTTTTGCGATATATAACATGGTGGCGATCTGTTTGGCTAATTGTGGAGAAAAACTATTAAATTTTCTTACTAGAAATCGAATTTTAGTATTTGCCTATCTAACCAAATGAAGATCCTTAATTTGTAAATAGCTTCAACTTATTTTGCGAAATTTTATTCCCAAAAAATTTATTTTACAATACTTATGTATTAAGTGTTTGATAATTTATTTTCCATCTTTCAAATATATTAAGGATATTTATGAGTTCTGTCACAATGAAATAAAAGTTCATGAATAAATTAATTCTTTAAATAATTTATAAACTGTTGTTATATAATGTTAGAATTATTCTTTTAAAAATATAATAAATAATAATAAAGTCCAATAAATTTTAAAAGTTGATGACCTAAAAAGGGGCTATATGTCAAAAGAGTGTGTTTTAAATTGTTTTTTTTTTTTTATTCAATTACATTGTGTACGAAAATGAGACTAAATTTTTTAACAATGTGGGCACCCACCGGGTTAAACTAAATCGACGACGCTGAATTTAGTGGTGTGAACCATTTTTAAAAGCGCTCGTTTTTCAGATATTTCATTTTAAAATGCTAAAAAAGAGTTTAGGAAAATTAAGTTTTTTAGTTTAAATTTAATAATTTACTCCCGTATTCACAAACAACTTTTAAATTTAAAATGCATTTTAAATCAAATTTTTCATACTAATTTTGTTAATTTTTTAATTTAAACAGTATAAAGAATTAAAATTCCGTTAAAGTATATTATTAAATAATAATGAATTCTTATTATTAAATATATATTAAAACTTTAAACTGGCAAGAAATATTACTATAAAATATTTGATTGGAGTATATATTCAATTGATTTATTGTTTAATATATATATTAGTAATAAATTTCTAATTTTTATTTCTAATTTTAAATATCGCGAATACGAGCGCTAACTTCGGAAAACGGCTGTTACCATTAAATTCAGCGCACTCGAATTTTTACAAAAATATAGTACAATTCATTCACTTTTTTCTCAAAGTTCCGTTAATAAAAAAATTGTTTTCCTTATTAATTTCAAAAGATAAGGCTTCATAAATGGTTAATAAAGAAATTTTGAATTGATTTAAGTTTGCACCCTACATCCAGCATTGGCCGAAAATTGTCAATTTTAAAAAATAGTTTCATTTTTATCGATTAATAAAAAAAATGTCACACGAGCTTTTTTAAATTTGGTACCCATATTTTTTATAGAAATAGATTTAGAATGATTTAACACTAAACTGCTTCCCGCCCGGCCAAAAACGAATGCAGGAGTGGAAATTTTATGTTAAAAGTCAGTTTCTTTAACGACTATTTTTAAAAGCATATTAAAAGCATATTAGCATAATGTTTTTAATATTATTTCTTATGTAATATATAAAACACAAACCAAGCTTTCATTCCTAAAAAAAATCAATAAAATAGCTCCAATAACCTATTTTTGGTAATTTTTCAAAAATAAAATTTTTTTTTAAAAAAATAGCTGAAAATCCAAAAAAATTTAATTTTTTTAATACAACTCCACTAATTTTGCAAATACTTTAAAAATGTTAAAAGAATATCAAAAAATAGACTTATTTACCAATTCAACGATATATAAAATGTTGATATAGGTAATTTAATAATAGTAATATAATGGCCTCAAAACTACCAAGTCACGTCAAAAGTTGCAAAATTCAATATTTTGTTCCGTATTTCCATATGTGTGTATACGTAACACTCAACTGCATTGCTTATTTTTGAAATTAATAAGGAAAAAATTTTTTTATTAACGGAACTTTGAGAAAAAAGTGAATGAATTGTACTATATTTGTGTAAAAAAATAGCCATTTTTCATGCCAATTTCAGAGTGCTGACTTTGAATATTTTTCACGTCTAGACGAATTGAGATAATCCAAAAATTCTTTCAGCATATTATTTTGAAATATGTAGTGAATTACACAGTATTTTTAAAAATTTTTACCTCATATATCTCTGGACTTATTCCCGAAAAACGAAAGAAAGTCGAGCCAAAAAATCAAAAATTCAAAATTCAAGCGTAAATATCTTTTTAACTGTAAGAGATAACAGAGATGAGTAAGCTCATTTTTGCTTTATCTTGCCAAGCACTTTCCAGAAATATACAAATCTTTAAAATCGGACTTCATTTGTACAAGTTACGATTTTTTTTTAACTTTTACATACTCGAGGTAGTCATTTTTGACACCCTGTAGCTTATCTCGTGTTATCACAGGGTGACTACAAGATGATTTTTCTGAAAGCTTAGGTCCTCCTCTACAACTCTTCCATACATTTCAATTTTATCCGACCAATAGTTTAGGAGATTCAGATTTATTACCAAAAAATTTGCGTTTGACCCCACTGTGCACCGTAAAGGTGGCACATCATCCCAGATGCCCTATTTATTTGAAAGGGTTATGTGACCCTTACATATCACTTATGGAAGTTTTAGCTTTATAAAGATCAAAAGCGTTCACGAAGTATGTTGGGAGAGTCGGTTTTAAGATACAATATGAAAGTTTTAAAATAAATAAGTTATTTCTATGATTAAAATTCTGCCTAAAATTCTTAAATAAACTGAAAGCAATTATTTCAGAAGTATTTAAACCCAATAAGTAAGGAAAAATTCAATAATTTTTTATAATATCGGTATAATTATTGAAATTTTATTAATATTTAGTTTGTATTTAGTTTGTATATTTTGCAAACACACCTATTTTATATTTCACAGAAAATTATGAGTTTTCTTCAAAAAAGCTCTTTCGTTCTTCAAAATCCAATATAGGAAAATACCAAAATTACTTTTTATTCCTTAGATAGTTGTATTTAATAAAATAAATATAAATAGAAGTTTAAACATTTTAAAACATGAAATTTTAAAATTTGTTCATATGTAGATATTCACACCTATTTTACAAAATAAGTTAGAGTACTATATTTGGATGTGCCGAATTTTTTATACACTTCACCACTTTACCAACAAATAATAAAATTTATGCCTTAAAGTATGCTTTCATGTTTTCACATTTATACTTAAAAAAAAAATAATCTACATTTTTTTCCAAACTATAAAAATGTAAACACATTTTTTGCATTTTAGCTGAAGGTGTATTCATTGGAAATAAATCTGTAGATCTTATCAACACAAAAATTCTCACAGGAGCCCTCAGGAACGGATATATTGCTTCTCACATTTTACATGAACATTTCTAAAACGTATTTTTATTAAAAGAGCATAACAGCTCATTATCTACTAAAAAAAACTTCTTTAAGAAAATACAAATATTTCGCACGTTTGTGTAGATCAGTACAAAGAAGAAATCAAATCTAATTTTTTAATAGAAATCAGTCTAGATCCTTCTGAATGTTACCTATTTCATATCAAAAATTCGATTTTACACCATGTGTTCTAAAATTTTAAAGCTTTGATTAACAAACGGAATACGTCTCCTGAAATGGTGATGAGTTTAAAAACGATTGTATGCGCCTCAATCTCATTTATTATTAAAACTCAGATACATTATAAACTTGAGAATATGGATAATTATTGCAGATCTCAATCCGGATTGTCGAATGATCCGGATTATAAAGGCTTTTTTGCTGGTCCAATTTTGTTAAGGAAAAACTATTAAAATATATCTTATTTAATATGTGAGACACTTAGAGTATAAAGTCCAATTTTCTTTAAACATTTCATATTTTAAATTTTATATTAAAAAAAAAAAACAAATTTGTTTGTACTCTTTATACTGAAGAATTTTTGGAACAAACATTGAATTGAAAATGAAAGAATTCAACTAGAATCAACTTTTATATTATAATTGTATCATTTCTTACTGTATTTAACAAGTTATACAAAAAATTTTAATAAGAAAGGACTTTTCATTATTTAATCCGAATTAGAGTTATGGAATAGAAAGTTTGAAAATGCCGTCCGGATTACCGAATTATCCAGATTATCGAGTTTATATTATATTCATGAAATTACTTGAGAAATTTTCTTTTTAAGTGAACCAAATCAAATTTTAATTAAAATTCGAATTTTTAACTAAGTAAATGATATTCAAAAAATATTAAAAAAATTATTTTAATTAAATAAATAGACTTGTACTCAAAAACCAATATTTAGGAAAAAATAAAATTCTGGAAAAATTTTTCAATAATATTTCAAAAAATAAAATTGGCTGTCAACTTATCAAATTTTAACCAGGAGCTAAAGCAGAACTATATAAAGCATAACTATAAAGCAAAACTATATAACATTCTTTTCGCACAAACTAATTATTTTATATACAATTATTCTTTAACTTTGTGTTAAATTGGTAAGTTAACCAATTAACCATAATGTCATATTGCGATATTTTAAATTGGATTTGATTATGTATAAATATTTTAATTTTCAAGAATATTAAATTAATTAAAATTTTGATTTATTTTAATTTACTACATTGATTCAGTTAAGTTCACTACCAACTTGCAAACTATATTTAAAAATTAATAAGTTTTATTTGATAGGTTTACTGTTTGTAATTGTATTGGTTTTTATAAAATTTATTTTGTTAAACAAACTCTTTAAAGATCGCATTAGTTACCATCGTTAAGAACACCAAAGTATAGTTGCAGTTTTATTTTTTGGAAAAAAACTGATAATGTTTTTGTAGTATAAAATTAAAAATCAGTAAAAAAAATCCAAAAATTACTAAAAAATGCCAAAAATAATTCGAAACGTGCTAGAAAAAGTGTCAAGTGCGATATTTATTTTTTTCGTTATAAATGAGTTTAAAAAGTGCTAGATCTAGCACTAAAAGTGCTAAATTGGCAACACTGCTCTTTAGAGACATATTTTATTTTATATCCTTAATGTTCTCTATTTGAAAACATTTGAAGAAACATTTTTTAGTCACATTATCCATGCTTCGCTATTGTGGTATAATTCTTAGATTAGATTCTATTTTGCTAATTTTTAATTTAACTAAGCCATTTGATGTAGTTTCAAAAGAAGACTACTGCTGAAATAGTTCTATTGATATGCAATAATCTAATACAGCAATTCATGATAGCTAAGTAGTTAGATAAAAAATAAAACTTTCCGCTATGTTTTAAGACTTTCGCTGTAATAGCTAATATACTAATTCCACCCCACATATCCGCCCTTTTTCTATCTCAACTATGAAACTTGATAGGTAAATAGATCATACAAAATTTAACTTGTCATATATTATGCAGGACAAAGTAATCGTTTTTAATATTTATGATGAGTACTTAAAATCATGTATTCAAATCAGAATACGAAAATTTGATTTTTTTGGATCCAATTATACAATTTGATAGAAAGTTATTCCTACAAATTGTGAAAGTATTTAATGTTATGGCTCTCTAAATTTGCCTTTGACTCTAAGGGATAACCACTTAAAATAAGTTTTATTTTCATGTTTTTTAATATACAACGGATGTCCGATATGTTTTGATCTAAATACAATATCTTTCAGAAATTTCCCTTAAGTTCTTAAACTAATTTTCAAATTAATAGATTTCGTTCAAGTTGAACATGAAAAGTTTTAAAAAGGTTACGTTTGACTATACCGTAAGTTTCACAATCTTCAATAGTGTTAAAGGAAGACTTAACAGCAGAAAGAATACTTGTATCGGGTTCTTAATAAATACCTAATCCAAAGCAAGTAATAATATTCAGATTTGTATAAGTTCGATTTAAAATAAAGTTCTAAAAGCTTCACCAAAAGTTGTGAAGTAAAAACCCAGTAAGAAATGAAGCTTCGAACTAAGCAAGTAAAAAAGTAAAATATCGTGTCAAAATTACCGAATGACATGAATTTTGTATGGCGAGTTTCCGAGTTTTCAATGTTGAAAAAAGCAAATATTTTAATAAATACGTAGATGCATACTATGTTCTCCCTTATAATGGTAAAGTTATTAGTGCGTCATAGTAAGGCTTATTTCGAAGCATATGCACGTTAGTGCATCAAAAAACTTTACAATTTTTTACTGGTAAAGAAAATATTGTATACAAATAAAATTTCATATTCAGTAATAGAAAGCGGAACACACGTCTTTGTATTTTCTAAAAAATTTCTGAGTTGAAATATATAAACGCATATTAAAAACTTTCTTCAAAAGTCATAACATTCAGGTCTGAGAAGGTCTTTTATGCATAAATTTAGCTGCATTTAAGCACATTTTAATTGCCATTCTAAAATGTTTATTAAACCAACCAATAATTTTATTAAAAGATCAAAATTTTATACTTGTACTAAATTAGCACTGGAGTACTGCTGTACTTTTGACAATATAATTGTACTAAAAAACAGTACAATTGTACTGAATTTATCATCCCCGTTTGTCTGACCGCAAATTTAAAGAGCCATAATATTAAGTTTTTACAATTTGTAGGAATAACTTTCTATCTACTTGCATAATTGAATGAAAATTATAATTCTTTAGGACAACAAATTTTCGTATTTTGATTTATAAGCATGGTTTTAAGTACTCTTCCTAACTATTAATTCTGAAAAGGTTAAACTTTGTCTGATCTATTTTCCTATTCCTATTTCATAGTTGTGATGAAAAAGCGGGTGGATATGTGAGGAGGAATGAGTATCTACAGAGTATCTTACATGTCTTTACACTTGGTAGAAATATTTTTTTTATCAAACTAATTAGCTGTCATAAACATCATATTAGATTACTGCATATCAAGAGAACTATTTTAGTGATAGTCTTCTTTGGGACCTAATTAAAAATTAGGCGAATATAATCTAATCTAAGAATTATATATGATTTGCCTGTTGATCAATATCCAGTATGCATGGAGAACGTGACTAAAAAATGTTTCTTCAAGTGTAGTAATTCCAATCTGGATCTTAATCAAATAGAGAACATCAAGGATATTAGATATAATATGTCGCTAAGGTTACACTTTTTATATTCACAATTAGATTTTCCCTAAAAATTTGGAGGTTTTTACCAACAAATACTTTGAACGTTTCCATCAAAACATATACTGAAAAACGGTATTAACGAAAGAGTTATCCAAAAATGTTAGCTGACTACTGTAAAGGGTATTTGCTCCCTGTTATGATGTTTATTTATAGTTAACGTTAAGATATTGTTTTTACTCGTTTTAACTTTTTTCTTTTTATATGTTTACGTTTCAATAGTCGACATTTTTACATATATATTTTTCCTATACTTGAGCTATTGATATATAATCTAAAGTTTTTTTTACCTTATAATCAATATCTCCATAGTCCATGCGATTAGATTTGTTTTCTCCATCAGATATATCATGATAGTACATATCTTCATCCAAACCAGCAAAACCAATGTCATCATTATAGTCCACATCAGAAGGAATATTACTAGAAATATTGCTATTATTTAAATCAGATATATCATCAACATCATCGTTATCTAAAGTATGTAGTGATGGACATGATGCTGATCTGGAATGAATTCCATTTGTTCTTGAAACTTTTTTATCTTTGTTTGATTTATATTCATCTAGTCTTCCAATTTTATTTTTTAAAAGCTAAAGGTATCTTCTAAAAAATTATATTTTTCTATTTAATTTAATTTAATATTTTTAGTTCTTCTTTTAATATTGCTCTAGTATTTACAATGTCTTTCAACAATTTATTATTCATCATTGTGTTTGTTGTTGATCTGTTAATGAGCTGGTAACGATCTGCTTTATATCCGCTATTACAGTTATAGTTGAATAAAATTATCGAAACCCTTACTATATCGACGATTATTAAGTAAACCATCCTTACTATTAATAAGAAACCCATAATTATCTTTCCAACATTCATTGCAAATCTTTAAATTTAAAGATATATATATATATATATATATATATATATATATATATTTGCATTGACAAAATTAACTTAAAAGCCACAATTTTGTCAAATTGTTAGTATCTGATAATAGATTTTCACCAAAATTTCAGGACAGCAGAAAACATTTCCTTTTATTTATAATCGAGCATAATATAGGGGCATAATATTCGAATATATGCCCCTATTTTCTTTTCGCCAAATTTGAAGTGCAGTTTTTTTGTATCTGTATGCAAAATTTTTAATATGGATACATTTGTTATATTTTCTGTATTTTTTACATACTCTTATAAGTATCCATGCTTTACAAGTTTTCTGTTGACAACAAAGCTTGAAATAACTGACAAATACATCATCACCTGAAATGAAAATAGACCAAAAAAACCAAAACATTCAAAATATTTTTTTTTGATTCATAATGGTAAATTGCATTAAAATACACAATATCACAAAATTTTAGGTCTCTAATGTCAAAAATGCCCACTTTATTAAAGAAATTAATTAAAATTGTTAAATTTTATTATACTTTTGTACTTATGTATTCGGAAATAAATAATATGCAAATAAAACATTTGCAATTGGAAGAAAGCATATACAATGGTACTATATTCAGTTATATTTTAACTGTGTCACTCAATATATTAATTGATTTCTGGCAAATATTTAATTATACAAAAAATCTATTAATTTCTTATTATTAATGTTTTAATTTTGGTGATTGAAGCAAAATTAATTAAAATTTTAATTGATATAAATAATCTTGTGATTGAAATTCGTTTTTGTTTTTTCTGTATTTAATGAAATTTCAAAATAATTTTACTTCTGGCAAGTAAAAATTTTGATTTTTTTAATTGTATTATTGGTTTGCAGTGTTGCCAGTTTAGCCTTTTTAAGGCTAAATCTAACTTTTTTATTTTGCTTTTAGCCTCGAAATTCCCGTTTTAGATTTTAGCTTTTATTAAGCCTTTTTTGACTTTTCTAAATTTGCCTTAAAAAGGCTAAAATCTTAGCATTTGAACAACAAAGAAAATAATTTCTTATTTAATATTAATATTTTTATTTTTACAGAATCATCCATTTAAGCAATTTTATATATTTATTTGCATAAAAAATCGAGATTATTTACATTTAACAAAAGATTTCGCCTGCTTCCTTCACCAAATCAAAAATAACTTAATTAATTATGGACTTACTAAATCAATTATTATAATTATTTTTTAAAAAATTTAACTTTTTTCTGACCTTAATTTTTTTAGGACATTTAGCCTTTTTTGACTTTTTTAAAGTTCAATTTAGCCTCTTTCCCTCTCACCTCCTGACAACACTGTTGGTTTGTTGAAATGAATATTAAATGAGTTGGGCTTCGAAAATATTCGCTGTTATAAAAAAATTATTAAATTCAGAGGTTTTGCACGGAAAATAAAACATGTTTCAATTCTCTTGAGACAATTGTCTTATACAAGCAATGAAACTGTAAAGAAATATACATATATAAATGTGAAAGCCTCAAAACTTAACTGAGGATTTTAAAACGATTGGTAGAACCAATTTTAAATATCACCCAGAATTGTGTTTTACATCTCTAAATTAGAAAGAATTAATTAATAATGAAAGATGAAGATAAAATGGAAATAAAACGATAAGAAAAACTATTTGTATTGAAACTTAAATATAATACTATAGATTAGGGTTTACTTTATTTTTTTTTTTTTAATTTTTGGCATATAAAACTAATTAACCTAAAAATCTGGGATATACGGTTTTTAATATAACTTCCAATAGGTGCTTATTTTATTTCTATGTAATATTGAAAATTTTTTAAATCTTGAAAATATTTAGCTTTAGTGTTTGGGGTCTGGGAATTCCCAGGCGGGAAATTCCGTGTTTTTTTAAATTTCCCGGGAAATCGGGGAATTAAATATTCTCGTACTTTTAAAATTCTATAACAAACAGTTTGCTATTTTTAACACCTTATATCAATAAAATATGGACGTTACTCTAAACATGGTACTTGCAAGAGTTTAACGCACATAATACAACTAGAACGTTATTTGAGAGGAACGTAAATTTTTCGTGAATTAGGTTTTGTCAGATATTTATGTATTCGTTTATTTATTGTTTAGCGAATTTACTTACAAGTTGTTTCACATGAAATTTTAAATCAAAATAATTTTTGTCCTGTTAAAATTTTAGATGCTTTAATTTTATTATAGATTTCAAAGCTTTCATATCATTTGTTAAAAATAAATTATTTTTATACTCAATTTATATTTTTAGAAATAAAATAGTTTTCAGTTACCTGAAATTAATTCGGAATAAAATTATTTAAATATTATTCCATTTGTTAACAAGTCAGATTAGAGAATGTTTCAACAGAAGTTTCTTTTATAAAATTTAAATAAAATCCTAGTCTTCAACTAATTTAAAAATACATTTTATTTATTTAGCTTGAATACAATTATTCTTTATTTTATTTCCTATTTTAAAAATTAAATAAAATCTGATTTGAAATATATTTTTTTTTTGTTCATAGAAAATTTGTGAATATTTTTATTCAATATAAATTTCTTTGAGTAATGTTAAATTTATTAAAAAAAAAAAAAATAAGTAATATTTTTTTAATACTCTAATTATTTAATACGTTTAAATAAGTTTATTTCGATGACTATTGTTCGCCTTATTTATTCGACTCTAGTCTCCTGTACAGATTTTTTTTAACAGTCGGAGAAACCACAAGGAACATTATATGCTGAAAAAATTTCTGAAGCAATCGCTACGTTATTACTTTTACTTTTTTTTATAAAAATATCAAAATATTTGTTTGAAATTTTTATATTTGAATATGTTGTTTTGAAATAAAAATCCTAAAAATTTGTTAAACTTTTGTGTGTTAAAAATAATACATATGAATATTATTCAAAAGTGACATATTCAAATATAAAAAAATTGGTTATCTCTTTGTAAAAAATATATGTATCCCTTTTTATTAAATAAAATATTCTGAATTAATTTTATTCAATCGGATAGAAAATTATATAAAAATTCATTTGATTTACACTCCTATTCTGAACTTTGTGACAATGACAAATTATAGCAATTTTATTTTTTAACTTTTATACGTGAAAATTGTTTTTTTTTTATTAATTTATTATTATAGTTTTGTCATTAGCCATAAAGTTAAGAATACGGGGGTTAGTATAAATAGAAATCCTCAATGTTTTTATTTAAAAATTAATAAATTCATTAACAAATATTTTAAATTAGAAATAAAAAATGAAAATAAAATAAAAAGTATTTTCATTTTTTATTTTATTCACAAGTAACACGTATGACAGCTTTATGGAAATTAATATTAAATAAGTTTATCTTTGAAAATATTCACTATTATATATCATTATTGGGAGATTTTTCATTCTAACAAATTTTCTTTTGAAACAATATCTCTTATCCAAGCCATGGATCTGTAAATGTTAGATGTAAATGTTATAACTTCAATCTTGAAAAACTAATCTGTTGTATTCATACGCATATGAGATTATTTCTGAACACAAAGAATGACCCAAAACACGTTGTTACGAACCAATTTAAAGATTAGTTTAGTAAAAAAAATGTAAATTGGGAAATAAAGTGAGAATAAATGGCAAGCTATTTATAATGAAATTTATCCAATAGATTAGGGTATATTTTTAAAAAGTTTTAACATCAAACACACAATAATGTAAAAATCTGAGACGCAGTTTTGAACATAAATTACGAAAGATACTAATTTTATTTGTATAAAATGTTTAATTTTTTAAATCTTACAAATGGCGTTATAATTTCATATTATTTCATTTTTTGTTAATTCAGTACGATTTATGTTTTGTTTTGATTTATTTAATAAAAAAATAATTTTCTTTATAAGAAATCACGGCTTTTTTCTTATATCTAAAGTGTTAAAAAATTCCGGGGAAATTGATATGTTTGTTCCCGTTTCCCGAGAAAAGAAATATTGCGGGAAACCCCATTGTTACAAATATCAGCAACAACGAATAATACCGCAACCACCTATGTTGGTGTAGGGTATAACAATACTCATTTTAAGTAGTTACTAGAAATACAATGGTATGGTAATAGCAGCTGAATTTTATATTCACTTACTTATGACATATTATTTTTTCAAAGCAATTATTAATGAAAAATATTCCAGTTTGCGCCATTATTACCAAACTGTGAAAAAAGTTATAAGTCAAGTTACCAGAAGAGTTGGCTTTATAATTTAATAAACATTTCATCAAGAAAACAGATTTTCATTTTAGGCATTTTTGGCAGCAATTCACCACAGTGCACTGTGTATCGTAAGTTTCTATTAGATAGGGCCAAATAGTAATATGTGTGCATAAATTGGGTCGATCGGGTGTAAACCGGCCAGTCGCTTTTGTCTTTAGAAAGGTCTCAAAAGTAACTGAAATCTTTATTGCGCAATAAATGTATAATTTCACAGTTTTCAAAGAAAAGAAAAACTATATAACGGTTTTTGTTCAGAATAAAAGGGAGACATTTTTGTCATATATATATATATATATATATATATATATATTTAGCCAACTATAACTTGTCGTGGTTTTAGAAGCCGTCAAATAAAAATTTTTAAAAATTTTGTAAATTCCATACATTTCATGAGTTATCTACTGCTCATCTTTACTAAAGTTTTTCGTTGAGGTGATTGGTAAAAAGAGGTTCAAAAAAATATATACGAAAAATGAACATAAAAATCAGCGAATCAGAGAATTTAACCTGAAACTTAACAATGGAAAAATGTTTCTTAATTTAAGTTTTTTTTTTATTCTTTTTAACAGTGGTACCAACACTTTTTTTTAATAATTCTGTAACTTGTGAACCACTGGAAATATCTAAATAAAATGTCACATGGTCAGGGCTGAAATATTTTCAAGTTGATTTAAGGGAGCACAGATCTCTAGCGAGTCACGGGAGGAGAGGGTAGACCTCCAAAGTTGGTCACATCGGGTATTTTATTTTTTTTTAAATTCGCCAAAAATTCATTTATGACTTGAATGTAAAAAAAAATACTTATATGTGGTTCTTATAAATCTTAAACAAAATTCATACATATTTATATTATCTCTTTTAGTTTAAGAGATATTGAGATCGAAGTAAATTTTATCTTCATTTTTGACATAGTTTTTTTTTAACTTTGGGCCACAAACATCTTTGAAAATATCTACTAGATTTCTTACAAAATTCTAAAAAATATCGCTGCAAGAATCATATAAATACATCTGTTTGATAAAAAGGTATATAATCTTAAGTTGAAACTTTGAAAAAGTTTCATATTTTTGGGGTTGTTTTCCAAAAAGTTGGTAATATTCATCAACTTGTAAAATATTTTTTTCTGTTTCGGACTATAGAATTGTTGTAATGGCTTCAAAAAAAATCTTAATGTAAATGCGTGTAAAGCAAATTCGGAAGTGCTTTGAGGAACGGTTTCCCCTCATGCCCTATCCAACTTTCACAATTTTGAAAAAGTTGTTTAATTTTATTTGTAAAATTCTCAAATGTCAAAGGGTGATCATTTTTATGAAAAAAGTTAAGTTTTTAAACAATTTTTCCCGTGACAGGGATTTTGGGTATTTTGGTACGAAAAAGTGAGAGATTTTAGAACAAGTTTGTCTGTGTTGTGGCAAAAATTCATTGGAACACCTCCACTCGTTTAAATTTCATTTAGGTCCAAATATTAACCTTATTTCTCAAAAATACACTTAAAATCTTAATTTAAGTTTTTCGGATTATGGTCTGGAGCATTTAATTTATATCTATTAGTTGTAATTCTTCACAATCATACGAGTTCAGAAATCAAATACTTATATATGCTACTTATATCTGAATAAAAACCTTGCAGTTTTGGTAATTTTTCATACTTTTTATAAATAATTCAGACATGTTACAAGCGAAATGTGAAGGCAACAGAAGAAGTTAACATGTATTGCTACTCGCTAGGGTATCCAATTATTCGGGATTAAAATTGATCGGTTAATAACCGATTAATAGCAAATTATTCGATTAAACGAATTTATTTAAAAGTTATAAATAACCCTAATTATAGTATTTAACCTACCGAAATAGTTTTTTAGAAAAAAATTTCCAGATCAAGTTCTTAAAAAAGGGTTCATCTTATCAGTTTTTTTGCCCATATGTATGAAAAAATTTAATATTTTTATTTATTTAATAGATTCATTCACTAACATAATAACAAAATTTTGTTTAAATGTAAGTAATGCTCTATAACTGGCATAACATATAGTTGTGAGCTAGATTAGCAAAATTAGAGCTGTTAAAAATAAAAATTCATAAAGTAAAATTGTACACATATTTAAAACATAAATTATTTAACAAAAGTACTAAGTACAAGTATTTATACTTAAAAAAAATCAAAATTTAAGAAGGAACTAAGCAAATTCATTTAATAATAATTTTCTGTATTTTAAGCAAGATTCCAGGTAATTGACAAGAGAACCAAAATTAAATGCATCACCATTTAGAATATTTAGAACGTGGAGTAGGATTAGTTGATGTTTGTTAAAAAATGTGTCTCTAAATCCATCAAATATGAAAAAATTTAATATTATCCTAATTCAAATTGATTGTTATTAGAAGATGTTCTCTTTTTTTGGTACATATTCATGTTCACGATTTCATACAAAATTGCAATGAACATACAATTTTTTTTAACGGCGCAAGGAAATAAGTTTTAATTTTTATATAAAGAAACATACTTTTTAATAAAAAAAAAAATATGCATAAATAACATTTTTCATTTGTTTAAAAAAGTTCTTTTTAGTAACAAGGATTTTCAAAAATAATATTAATATTGTATAGTAGAACAATTTATTTGAATCTCAAATTAGTAATATCTTTGGATGCTGTTTGTATTACTTCTTAAGCACATGGAAACGTACACTTATTGAAACTTTGAAAGTAATGAAAAAGTTCTTCCCTAAAAATTACTTTTATTTATTTTTGCTGGGATATAACAAATATTAAAAAAGAAATGTAGTTGACATAAATTTATCTTAAAAATAAAAAAAGATGTTGTAAATTTATTCGTAATTCGAAAATAGACAATTTTAATTTATTCGAACAGTTAATCTACCAAAATTAATCAGATAACCGAATGACGGTTAATCGATTGGATGCCTTACTACTCGCGCTGTATTTACATTTTTCATAAAATACATGGGAAAAGTGCTAAAAATTACCAAAACAGACAAGGTTTTTATTAATTTTAAACAAAAGTATAAATATTTTATGAATGTATTTAGTATCATAGGGAACGTTAGAACATGGACAATCATAATTAGTGAAAATATTATAAATACGGTCAAATTTATTCAGTATATTTCAGTATATTTTTGAGAAATAACGTTAATATTTGGACCAAAATAAAATTTAAACGAGTAGAAGTATTTTAACGAAATTTTAGCAAAATACAGGTAAACTTGTTTTACAATCGAGGAATTAAAAAATTCCCACTTCATCGTGCCCAAATACCCAAGATCTCAGTTCGGGGAAAGCTTGTTAAAAAACTTAACTTTTTTCATAAAAATTATCACGCAGCCGTTGTAAAAGGCGTGGCTCAGAAAATATATTTTTGTGTGTTTAACCAATATATAGAGGTATATAGTAGATATCTGCAACAAAACATTTGTTTTTCAATTCGTAGTAATGATTTGTAGTGCATGCTCTCACATTACTGTGAAAATATAAAACGAAACAAAGCAAACTATATAATAAAAATGAGTTTACATAGAGTTTCCAGATTTTTTTTGATCCGTTCCCCCAAATAGCAAAAATTCATCCCCAAAAATCCCCAAATAACTCCTTATATTATCATCAAAAATCCCCACTAAAATAATACCTTTGTTTTAAAGATTAGTATATACCACACTACCTTTTTTTACTTCAATCCATTTCCTTTGTAGATATGAAGGTTTCGGTAGGTAAATTTACCTAAATATTCAATATTGAAGAAAATTTTCCATAGATTTAAAGAAAAATGAGATTAAATGCAATTGTTTTAACATTTATGTCAATAAATTTTTTAAGTAAATAATTTTAATTAAATTTAAGTAATAATTTTTTAAAAATAATAAAATGCAAATACCGAAGATTAAGTTTTTATGAAAATATGACAAATCAAGCTCCATTGCTTTAATTATTTTTGATACAATTTATTCAACTTTTTAACTAATTTTAACTAATTACAGTAACAATAATAGAGTATCAATTGCTCAAATATTACCCTCTCAATCAAACTGTACAATAATCATCTTGTTAAAGAGATTGGAACTATTTTTTTAACATTATGTTATAATATTCAGTATAACAGTTGTTTTTTATTGTTTTTATTGCAATTTGGCTTCATTGTCCACTTTTCTTTGCTAATATTAAAATTTTCCTTTTTATACTCTACACCACCAAAAAAAAAAAAAATCCCAACTCCAAACTATAGTCGTAAGTAGAAATAGTTCTGCTATTTCGATTAAAAAGTCATTCAAAAGGGAGTTTGAATATATTTCACTTATAACTAAACTCAAAAGCAGGAATTTATTTTTGGCAGCAATTATTTTAATACAGAAAAGAAATATATCGACGTTTGTTAGTTTAATTTCTAAATTGACATATTTATTGTTTGGTTTGTCCTTTGCAAAAGATAAAATTTGCCAATGCTAACTTATATGGAAAAAAATTGATTTTCTCAAAAAACGCAAAAAATCGCAGAACGAGACAAATAGGAAATTTTGGTCCAGATATCAGTCAATTTATTTCAATTGATTTTTTGATTACCAACTTTCGCCGAAAATTCGCAGGCCTATTAAACATTTTAATTCGTTACGAACCTATTTTTATACCGTACACCACCATAGGTGCTGATGGTGCTGATGTTTATAACGCATAGAAAAAATTATCCAATACCTACCTTCAAGTATACCAATTGACTCAGAATCACTTTTTAAATCGATCTAACGACGTCCGTCCGTCTGGCTGGCTGTCTATGTAAACCTTGTGCACAAAGTACAGGTCGCAATTTTAAAGATAGTTCAATTAAATTTGGCACGTGTTACTTTTATGATACAAGGACGAGGCCTATTGAAATTGGCTGTGATCGGTTCATACAAATGTCCCCCCGGAATAGAGTTGAAACACTCAAAAATAAGAATATTTTAATGAAATTCTGTGCAAGTATCAATCTTTGTACCAAATTTTATGAAGATCGGTTCATAATTGACCACAGCTCCCATATAAACCCTTCTTCCGAAAATCACTTTAACGTGCATATATTCCATACGAATGTTGGTATCAAGTTAATATTTGGCACAAATAAATTTTATGTAAGTGGAAATAACATTGCCAAATTTTACGAGAATTGGTTCAAAAAATACCATAGCTCCCATATAAATCCACTTCCAGGAATCGCCCTAAAGTGCATAAAATCATCTAGATTTTAGTATCAACGCATTATTCTGTATTTGTATCTTTTATTTTACATTTAGTAAAATTGGCCACAGGTAAAATATAAGTCCCCTTCTCGAATTTTTATGCTCGTACACAATGGTGAGGGGTATCATATAGTCGGTCTTGACCGACTATATCTTTCTTTCTAGTTTTTCCTGGGTTGCATAAAACAAACATTTCTTTCATATGATTCTGACTAGTTCTCACTATTTTCATATTAAATTATAAAATCAACAGATCTGTTTACCAAAGTAAGCTTTTTAGAAAAATTGTTGCAGTCAAAAATTAATGAAAAATTTTGAGAAAAGGGATGTTTTTTATACATATTTTAAATTCTCTTAACAAACTCATTTTTGATTTGTTATATGATGATGGTAAATGAGTAGTAATAAAAAGAAAATTGATTTTTTGGAGTTTTAAATTGTTTACTTTTAAATTACGATAACAGAAACACAAAAGGAAAATATGACAGAAATTTTACTTTGTACAAGAAAAGTGGTTGTTGAAACTATAGTGCACTGTTGTTGAATAAATAAATATCTTACTAAAAATTATATTCGGCGGAATATTATGTTTTTTTTTGTTTCATTTTTCCTAAGTTAAAAAAAAAAATATAGAAATAAAACAAAAATCCCAAAAAAGAAAACAAAATTCCTAAAACCTCAAATTTATCTTCAACAAGTGCCCTAATCGCCAAACCAAATTTTTATCCTCATTTCCCAAAAAAATCCCCAATTTGGGGATAAACCCCCAATCTGACAACACTGAGTTGACTTGAATTACATTAAAACGATGGGTTCAAAAAAGAGCATTACTTGTTCTCCTTTATTTATTATTATTTATCAGATATTTTTAGGAAAGCAATAAAATTGTGATTTACTATCATTCCCTTGTGGGTGTTATTAAAAGTAAAGCAAAAATATATAGGTTATTATAAAATCAATGTACTATGGATTAATGTATGTTAATGCCTTAGGCAAAAAAACCTAAACTAAATATAACACATTGAGATAAATATATTTTCTCAATGTATAAATAAATAGAAAGATAAATAAAAAAAAAAAAAATAAATAAGTAAATAAATAAATGAATAATTAAATAAATAAGTAAGTAAATAAATAAATAAATAAAATAAATAAAAAAATAAATAAGAAAGTAAATTAATAAGCAAGTAAATAAATAAGTAAATAAATTACACAATTACTTAATTAAATAATAATTTAATTAATTAATAACTAAACAATAATTTAAATGAAATAAGTTGTTTATTATAACCATTTTTTCTTAATAGTTTTTAAGAAATAAATTAATTAAAATTTTAAATTAAATATTTTATAATTTAAAAAAAATATACACTGCGAAAAGATCGAAAATAAAAACACGTCCGAAAGGTTTGTTATATGGTTTGCAAGTAAGTTATTTATTTACTTTTATATAGAATAACTTTTTAACTTTTAACATTATAAGCAACAGGGTTTCCTACTATTACTTAAATCTAAACTATAGTAAGTATTCTAAGGTAAGTATTATTAATTCGATTATTTGAATTATTATTATTATTATTATTATTATTATTATTATTATTATTATAGTTATTATAATAATTATTGTTATTATAAATATTATTATTATAAAATTCATTTTATTTATTATTAAAAAAAACAAAAACAAAAAATAAAATTGAAATTCAAAATTTTAAATAAAAAATAAAAAGTGGCCAAACATTCTGGCCCCAGTGAACGACTGAAGTCTTCACTCATCAGGTAGTGGAGACAGTTCATGGACTGGACGTCCAAATATGCCTCTTGTGGTCTTGGCCTCCGCTACCCCGACCTTGCCGTCTTTGCCTTCGACGACGCTGACAACTCTCCCGGTCAGCCAATTGTGCGGCTGGTAATTGTCTTCGTGGATTATTACCGCTTGACCGACTTTGAGGTTAGGCTTGGCCTCGTGCCATTTGGCTTTGCCCTGAAGACCCAGGATGTAGTATCGAGACCAGGCTTGAAAGAGTGTCTGCTTGAGACTGCAAAGCAAACGCCAATGCTTCCATAACTTCGCCTCTTTGCCTCACACGTCTTTTGCGGATTATGGCAGCAGCGAACGCAGACTCCCTCCTAACAATATAACATACGAACCACATACCATACGAAGCTGCGTACGACTCAACGACTTTGCGACTCGTGTCGAACGCTTGTTGAAGGTCTTTCAAGACTCGGCTGGCTCTGACGAAATTCGTCGCATTGTCGCAAAACACCGTCTGTGGAAGTCCTCTCCTGGCTGCGCACCTTTTAAAAGATAGAAGAAAGGAATCAGTAGACTCCGATACTAATTCTAAATGTACCGCTTTAGAAGTGAAACATACGAAAATAGCTATATACATTTTTAATGGGTGTCTACCACGAATTCTTAACGAAACGTTAACGGGACCACAAAAGTCTATACCGACATTGAAAGACAGTCGCGAGCTATCTCACAATCTATTAGTTGGCAAATTTCCCGATATTTGCAACATAATTTTAGGTTTATAGCGGAGGCAATGTACACACTTACGAACTATTTTGTTGTACTCCTCTTTCGCATTAATGAGAATGGTATATAGTCCAAATTTGCATTTATTTTCTTCGACAAATGAATGAATAAATGGCGTTAATGTTTGTATATATGACGGCAAGACTTGAAGTTTTTGCATTTTAGCTATCTCCTAAGAAAAGTTGTATTTCTGGACAGTCTCTACAAGTCGATAAAATAACCATTTGAATTCCTTGGCTCTAGGTATAGAAGTTTTCTCAATTTTTCTTTTTTTAAGAACATCAACAAATCTGAATACGAAAGCAGTTACTCGTAGTAACTTCTTATAAGAAGCATATTTTCTATCAGATTAAGCAAACAGTTTTGTTGACTCTCTACTGCCAGAACAATATTAGTTTTTCTTTTTTCTAGTGTTTGTTGATTCTCCGTTAACCCAAATTTTTGCTAAAAGGTCATTTCGAACTATCGCTTAACAAAACCGAATGTCCTTCAAACTAATAAGAATTTTTAAATTCATTACATCACATCCGCTTGATACAATTTTAGCTGGATTTTGTTAAGCTGGCACATGACCGTCTTAAAACTGTTAAAAAAAATTTCGATTTATCTCAAATTTGTTTGTTTTTTCTTTTTTATTTGGTTTTGAACCATACTTTTATTTATGCTATTGACAAGTTTTGCGATTATCGAATCGTTAAAAATTACTGAATCGCACTACAGGATGATTTGAGAACCATTTTGTTGTTTAAAACCAGCTGAACTTAAAATATCAGAGACCTGGTTGCGAATTATATTTAGGTCTTGGTAGCTTTCATCTCCAGTTAATAAATCATCCACGTAGAAATCACTGCGAACAACTTTTGAACTAATAGGTAAAATCTTTTTGAATAAGTCACTTAAATGTTACAGTGTTTAATCGAAACACTTTAAAATTTTCAGATTGATTCTGCCTCCTTTGATTCCGCCAATTAAAACTTGACGATACATTTTTTCAATATCGGCAATAACTGCATATTTAAGTAATCGAAAACGGATCACTGTCGAATATAATTCCTCTTGTATTGTAGGACCAACCATTAAAATCGTTAAGTGATACCTGTGAAGACGTTCGACAAGAAACATCAAAAACTACTCGAAGTTTAGTAGTTGTCGCAAAACACATTAGTGTGGAATAAAATAGTGAGTAAAATATGGTATATTATCTAATACTGTCATATGACCTAAGTCAAAATACTCCTTCATGAAATCATGATACATTTCTTTTATAACATTATCTTTGGAAATTTTTCGTTCCCGTGACAGAAATCGTCTTTTAGCGGTTTCGGGAATGAACCTAACGTTTTTGTATCAGATTTGAAACATTAAATGCCGTACTGAATTTCTAAAGACATCCTCACATTGTTGCTGTTCCTCGGAATATATTTTTGTTGATCCTTTCGGAATTTCTTCCAATTCCCAGAATTTTCTAACAATTGAATCTATATTGCTCTCGATTTCTATTTAAGTACTTAAATGAAAAACTTGATTGTTATTCGAGCCCTCTGATTGATTGTACTTTCCTGTAATACTCCCACCATATAATATGAAGGCTCGGACTAGACTTTATTTATCCTACAAAAACTAAATCAAAAAATACTTCTGCACCTATAAGTAAATCTATTTTTTGAGATTTATGAAAGCTATGATCAGCTAATTCTATATTTTTAGGAACGTTAAAGCTAGTTGTACTTATTGTCTTATCTGGTTGTAAATTTGTTATTGAATTCAATACCCAAAACTTCAAAGTAAAGTAAGAATAAATGCTGGCATAGATTTTATAAAATCAAATCTTCGAATTACAGGCTCAGCAGTAAAAGAAGGACAATTATTAATTATATGTTGATTTGATTTACAAAACAAGCATTAATCAGCAGATTGTTTAGATTTTGCAACATTTAGTGATGTTTTGTTATTCTTCTTGATAGAATTATTGTCAGTTTTAATCTTATTAAACCTCGGCCTTGAACTTGAGAACTCATCGGCAGAAATATACTGATATCGTTTGTTCAAGGCGGCATCACAGTCAGACCATAGTGGCAGCTTTTCGAAGTCTAGCTGTTCTTCCCTCTTAGGTTTTTTGACTGGATCTACTTTTGACATCACTAAATGTATTAAAATAAGCATTTATTTTCTTATCGTCGCCTATAGATAAAAGTGAATCATATATTGCCGAAACAGTATCAATCACACTTCGCAAAGCAGAATACGAAGATTTTCTGATCTCTGGAAGATCAAAAAGTTTAGAGATATTATCGAAAAATATCAAGCACTCATTATCATATACCTTCTTTAAACCGGCTAATATTTTGAGGTAATTATTTTTGAAATCCGAAAATCTTTGAATGTACCGAAAACTTCGTCGTACAAGCATGATATCAAATGTTTAAATTTTTCTATGTCTGTCTCAAAAAAGCTCATAAAATTTTTATAATCGGAATATTTTCCGCTGAATTTATGGAGCTTCTTATTTGAGAGTCTTGACTAATGTGACTGAACACTAAAATATGTTTCAGGTACACTTGTTTTTCTATTTTTAGCCAAAAGACTCAAAAACAACGATTTTGTGGTCACTCAAATGTCTTCTGGCTCAGCTCTATCTTCATTGTCGGGATCTAAGTTATCCATATCTGCTGAAGCTTCATTGCTTGCTCAATATATTTTGCAAGAATGTCCAAACGACATTCTAATTCAATTGGATTAAATGAAATCTTTTTTCCCGAATCGATTGACGAATTCGCACAATATTTTGTACAACTTTAACCTTCTTTGTTAATAATTTCTCAAAATTTTCCAACTTGGAAGGAGAATCTTCACGTCTTTTACCAGTCATTATTAATTATAAAAAAACAAAATTTCTGAAAGCAAAAATCAACAAAATCAAATTAATTTATTGTTGAAATATATTTAACAACTTTCTGCTTTGGTACTAAGAATTACTAAAATATACCTATATATATATATATATATATATATATATATATACATGTATGTATACCAACATTTTTCTAAAATTTCAGTTTTCTGAATTAACCAAATCGAACTATAAACAACCGAGTTACTGAAACTAAAAAAATCTATTAAAAATCAGCACACACAAACATTTATATAAACTGAGGAATTGCAACGACTATCAGTGTTGTTTTTTGTATATATAAACATTGTTTGCGTGGTTTGTATATACATCCATACAAACATAAAATTGGATATTATAGCTTTATTTTGACTTTGGAAAAAAATTATATTATTTTTTAAAGTATAAATATGAAAATAATACTTTAAGGCATTATTTTTATTATTTGTTGGTAAAGTGGTGAAGGGTATAAAATTCAATACAGTCGAATATAGCGCGATAACTTGTTTTTTTATTTTTATTTTATTTTTCTAATATTTTAAAACTTTAATATTCGCTGTAATTTTTATATTTTGTAAACAACATCTACACAAATAAAAATATTGGATTTGTTGCTTTTCTTCATATAATTCAATTCAGTACAATTCAAAATGTTTTCTTTTAAATTGTGGTAATTATTTTTGAAATCCGAATGATCGTGTTTGGACACTTTTTATTTTTAATTTTTTATTTAATTTTTTTTTTTAAATCTTCAATTTTAATTTTTGTTTTTCTTTTTTAACAATAATAGATAAAATGAATTTTATAATAATAATAACAATAATAATAATAATAATAATAATAATAATAATAATAATAATAATTAATAATTAATAATTAATAATTAATAATTAGTAATAAAAATAATCGAATTAATAATACTTACATTAGAATACTTACCATAGTTTAGATTTAAGTAATAGTAGGAAGGCAACATAGTAGTAGGGAAATGGGAAGGCAATAGTTGTTTTTGTTTTTAATGAGGAGTAAGAGGAATTTTGAAGAGGAAATTGTTTGTATGAAATTGAAAACCAATGAATTTGTTTTTGTAATTTTTTCTTGTGAGTGCATTAATAGGAGGAAAAATTGTTTTGCATTTTATGAAATTGAAAACCAATGTATGTATGTATATATGTATTTATGTAATTATGTTAAAAGTACATACAAACAATTTAACAGGGGAGACAATTTTTATTTATTTTTTTTTTTGCACTTTTAATTGTGATGAAATTAAAAACTGATGACTTGTATAAATAGCGTTTGAGTATTTTTGGTTTATTCATCTACATATTTTTATATGGTTATTTTTGTTTTTGTAAAGTGGAAACTTGAGAATTGTTTTGTTTATATGGAAAAAATAACTTTGTGTAAGGTTCTTTGACATTAATGAAGATATATTTTATGTTGTTGAGTATGGTCATGATTAATATTAAATATTCTAATAACAAATTAAGGGGAGTATTTTTTATTCACATTAAACATTTTTCATATCTAGAATATGTTTAAAATTAGTTTAATGCTCATTATTTATGTATTTATAATGTTTTCTCAATTTGAAATGATTAATTTGAATATTCTAACAACAAACTATGGGAGAATATTTTATTTACATAATTAGTTTATAACTCAATATTTCTATATGAAAGCTAAATTAATATTTTCTCTATTTGAAATATTAAAGAGAAATACTCAAAGAATTCAATTTACTTATTTAAATATAAAGGGGTATTTTTTAAATTTGTATAAAAAGAGGAATCAAATTATATTTATTACCATTTGATCTGAGGAATACTTCAAAGTATAGTTAGCAGAATGGTAAGCTATCACTATTGTAAAATGCATTTTAGCTTTTCATGTATTTATATATTTTTTTTTTTTTTTTTTTTAGATGTATGAACAAATTATTAAATTGGCTCTTGGTATTAAGGCAGAGTATACAAAAATTGATGATATTCCCTTACATCAGCCATTCAAAATTTTAAAATTTGAGTGGAAAGAAACACAATATGGATGAAAAATTATCACATATTTGAATAATAATAAATGGTTTTATCTTCCGCAACGATTCGTGAAATTTTTAAACAAGGAAGATCCCTATTTAACGCAATTGAATGATAAAAACTGGACTATTATTTACAAAGGTCGTCAATCTTCAAATGGGCTTGCAATATTTGAACTTAGTTATAGCTAAAATTTTATAAATAAAATAATTTTTTTTATTTTTTTATTTTTATTTTTATTTATTTAATAAAAATATATTAAACTTATATAGTGCGTATTATTATTTTATTTATATAATACTTAAAAATTATTATATATCTAAATTTAGAAGAAGATCCTCGTCTTCGTCCATTATTTTTTTATACTCTTCTGGAACTGAGTATGGTCTGACATGAAGTTGAAGTTTCCCATCTTCCTCCATTAGTTTTAGTTCCTTATACTCCGGAACTAAATTCAATGTTGCGCCCCCTGAAGTATCTGCAGGCTCCAAATAATTTGAAAAGTCTTTGGCTTTGTTTTTATGAAAATTATGACATTTCATAAAATGCCTTTTTTTATTCCACTTTATGGAAAAGCTCATATTAATGCAAAATTCACATGTGAGCTTCTGTCTGTCCATGTTTGAAGTAATTTTTAATTAAAAATTATTTTATGGATACACCTATGCATTAAGAATTATTCTTTAAATTTAATAATTGCTGGTGAATCAAAAGTGTTTAACGAAGCAAAATACTTTTCCGTTAAAAAAATTAAAACATTTTTGGTAGGAATATGCATACATAAGTGTGTATCTGTATGCGTAAGTGTATAAAAATGTCAAACCTTTAATCAATATTTAAATATATGTTATTTTTCATTAGTCTCTTGACATAATTAAAAGTGATTAGACATAAATTTTAAACAATATGCCTTCTTATAAATGTAAATATTGCAAATCAATTTTTGTGGAAAAAGAAATGCTTGAAGGACATGAGATCCTTGTTCGGAATGCTGGAAATGGTTTTCAAAGGAAAAACATCTAAAGGAGCATGAAAGGACTCATGCCAGCACATCCCATGTCAGTGGTAGAAGTGAGCCTTCTACTTCTAATAAATTTAGTTGGGTTAAGAGCGCTTTCAAAGAAAGAATTCTTACATACCTCTACAGAAACCAAAAAGAGGAAATTCTGCATCCTCAAGAGTTTTTAGAAGATGAAATAATGCTAACCACCATAACGCATAGAACAAAAATGTCACTTTTAACCATAAGTGATAGTATTGAAGAATCTTTGAAAGCACAATACACGTATATATGTAAAAAGATGTCAGAATTCCAGGAGAGGGATAGTGGATGGTCCCTAATACGAATGAAGCACTTGGAAATAAATATAAATAAGGCTTCATTTATTAGAGGCTCCAAATATATACCACTACCACATTGGATAAAGAAAAAAGATGCCTGTTTCAACTATCCAAATGATGATGAATATTGTTTCAAGTGGTGTATCATCGCTTCATTTTTATATAATGAAGCAAATGGATTTGTGAATTGCAATGGATTTGGAAATATTCAAATAAATGAGGATAAAATATGTGTGGAAAATGAAGTGCTAAATTTTGAAAAACTTCAATTTCCAATGAAGTTAAAAGAAATAAAGATATTTGAAAGCAAGAATGAACATGTTAGCATAAATGTATTTGGCTGTGAAGGTAATACTATAGTTGGACCGTATTACCTCACATCTGCAGTAAAGAATCACCACATAAATCTTCTTCTTCTTATGGACGAAGAATGGTGTCACTACGTTTACATTAAAGATATCGGAAGGTAATTTAAATAAAAATTAACTACATATTTTATAAATTAAATTATTATTATTCAAATATTTCAGATTAGTAAGATCAAGTTTAACTTCCCACCATGGACGGGTTTTCATTTGCAACGCGTGTCTGCAGTACTCTCCAAATGAGAGGATAATGGAAGATCATTATCTTAACTGTAAAAGAGTAGTACCGAAAATGCCAGAGGGTGATAATAACATTTTATATTTTAAAAATTATCAGAAGGAGTTAGATGTACCGTTCGTTATATATGCTGATTTTGAGACGTATTTCGAGAAAATTGATAACGAGCAAGTAAATATACAAAAACATATAGCTTGTGCTTTTAGTTATTATATTAAGTGTAGTTTTAATGATAATGTAGATAAGTTTAATATTTATTTTGGTAATGATGCTCCTACAATATTCATAGAAAATTTAATTAATGATGCAAAAGAAATTTACGGAAACTATTTAAATAAGGACGTACTAATGATGAAACAATTTTGTATAACCTCTCAACAATTTGTCACATATGTAAGCAAATTTTAGGAGCAGACAAAGTACGGGATCATTGTCATTTAACTGGCAAATTTAGAGGAGCAGCCCATAGCTCATGTAATATTAATTATAAAATAGCCAAATTCATACCAGTATTCTTTCATAATTTTTCCTCCTATGATTGTCACTTATTTATGAAAGAACTTTCACAATTTGAGGGAGATATAAAGGTAATTCCTCTCAATAAAGAACTATATATATCGTTATAAAAGTTTATAACAGTTGAAGAAAATCAGGGATTTGAAATTCGGTTTTTAGACTCTTTTCGTTTTATGGCCTCCAGCTTAGAATCTCTAGCCAAAAATTTAAATGACAGTGATTTTCAAATTCTAAATAAAATTTATAATCAAAAACAACAATTTGATTTACTCAGAAAAAAAGGAGTATTTCCTTATTCTTATATTGATTCGATGGAGCGCTTTAATGAAACTAATCTTCCTGCTAAAGAAAAATTTTATAATATTTTAAATAATTCGCATTGTTCTGATGAAGCTTATGATCATGCTAAATCGGTTTGGACAATTTTTAAATGTAATAACTTGTTAGATTACACTAAATTATATTTAAAAACAGACGTTCTCCTCTTAACAGATATTTTTCAAAATTTTAGAAGTATTTGTAAAAGTATATACAAACTTGACCCATGCCAATATTACACTGCTCCAGGTTTATCTTGGGATGCGATATTAAGAACAACTATCATAAGGTTAGAACTTTTAAGTGACGTCAATATGTATAATTTTATACAAGACGGTATTAGAGGAGGACTAGTACAGTGTTCAAAGAGATATTCTAGAGCAAATAATAAATATTTAGAAGACTTTGATAGTAGTAAGCCTTCAGAGTATTTAATGTATCTAGATGCTAACAATTTGTATGGTTGGGCCATGTCAGAATATCTCCCATATGGAGAATTCGAGTGGATTTATGATGATGCGGCTTTAGAAGATATTGATGTAACTACAATATCGGATACATCTGATATTGGATATTTTTTGGAGGTAGATTTAGAATATCCACACTATTTACATGAATTTCATAATGATTTACCCTTTTGCCCAGAAAATAAATTTTTTGGTAAATCTAAATGTAGGAAGCTGATTGCAGACCTAACACCAAAAACAAAATATCAGATCCATTATAGAGTTCTTAAACAATGTTTAAAGAATGGACTGATATTAAAAAAAATACACAGAGCATTAAAATTTCGACAATCTCCATGGTTAAAAACATATATAGATTTGAATACATACCACAGAACAAGAGCAAAAAATGCTTTTGAAAAAGATTTTTTTAAATTATTAAATAATTCTGTATATGGAAAAACTATGGAAAATGTTCATAAACGCAAAGATATAAAAATTGTTACAAATTGGGAAACAACAAGGCGTAATCATTTAGGAGCTAGATCATTAATTACAAAGCCTGATTTTTCGAGTATAACTCAACTTTCAGAAAACATGTTTGCAGTTCAGTTAAAGGTTATGCAAGTAACTTATAACAAACCAATTTATTTAGGCTTTGCTGTGATGGAACTCTCAAAATGGAAAATGTATGATTTTCATTATCAATACATGAAACCAAAATTTCAGTCTAATTTAACATTGAATTATATGGATACAGACTCATTCATATACACTATAAAAACAGATGATTTTTATAGTGATATTCGTGAAGATATTGCCTCAAGGTTTGATACATCAGAGTATCATCCCAATAACATATTTAAACTCCCAATATTAAATAAGAAAGTTCTAGGCATGATGAAAGATGAGAATAGCGGGAAAATTATGAAAGCATTTGTGGGACTTCGATCAAAAATGTATTCATTCAAAACGGTTGACATGGAGGAAGTAAAGAAATCTAAAGGAGTTAAAAAATCATGTATACAAAATTTATCAATAATAGACTACAAAAGGTCATTATTTGAAAGAAAAATAATTTCTGATACAATGCATACATTTAGATCGAAGTTTCACCAGTTGTATACACAAAAATTACATAAAGTTGTTTTGAGTTATGCGGATGATAAAAGAATTATTGTTTCTGACCAGATAAAAGAATTATTGCTTCTGACCAAATAAATACTTATGCGCGAGGACATTTTAGACTTCAAAGTGACTTTGATAACTTTTTTACAGAGATAGATGACGATATTTTCTTGAATATTGATAGTGAGTATATAGAATTTTTAAAAGATTCATCAGATGATGAATATTTAATGAATGTAGATGTTTAAGTTGTACATTTAATAATTTAAATACTTTCATATTTTCTAATTTTATTTAAAGTTTACATAATTAGAACTTCAAATGTATATATATTTCTATTGAATAGAGTTAATTCCTTAAGATATTATAAAAATATATTTTTTAATGAAAATGAGACTGATATTTATGTTATCACAATGAAACAATAATAAATATATGTCTTTTATTATATAATAAATGTGTTTTATTTTTAAATATTTTTCCATTGTACATTTTCTATTTCGTAATCTAACTTTTTACGATTTCTAGTTAGTCGAGGAGAATATTGATATGGTAAAGTTGATTGCTTCAAATTTTTGTGATTTTCATCCTTTGACAACATTCTTATTTTTGGTGTTCCATTATTTGAAAAATGTTTAAGTCGTTTAGCTGCTGAAGAGGCAGAAGTAGGATTAAGTTTTTGTAATGTTGTATCCATATCAATTTCATCATAATTTTCATTAGTATAAATTTCCTCAGGTAAATTTATATTAGATTGTGTTCCAACACTACTTGACTCTGGTTGCATTGTTTGAGTTTCAATATGTTTCTTATATATTTTCCTAGTTTGTGTTTCATTATCACGTAGGTTACTCAATTTAGAACTTTTAGTTTGATGAGAAGATGATATTTGGCTTCCAATTAAATATTTGGCTAATTCTTGTTTAATATAATACCATTCATTAATATCTTTTAGTGTGTGTGAACTATATATTGGTATTAGTTTTCGATGTGGAAAATTGGAATCAGAATATTTAATTTTAAATTTATCGTAAGTTGATGGATTAAGAACTATTAATTTGGATAAATTATTTAACATTTTCTAAAATTTTTCCAATAACTCCACTTAAAACGGATGAAATAATAATTGGTAGAAATCCTCTTTTGTTTCCTCTTTTGTTTCATTGAGGTTTCTGGTGAACAAACTTTTCTAATTGTATTTTTATATGGTTTCATTTTGTCAAAAACTGCTTTATTGATTTTATGGTTCTCATTAATTATATTAAAAAGTATTTCATTTATTGTTTTAATAACAACATCATCAACATGTTTCAGTATTGCATTTCGTAATTTAGGATCTGCTTTCTTAAGAACGTAAAGAATATGTTTGTTCTCCTTCAACAGTTTTAGGTTCGAGGTCATTGTTTATATTTGCAAATATTAGATAGTGATTTTTATTGAAAATATCCATTCTAAATCTTAATGCGTTGTGTATTTGTTGAGTGAGATCAATTAATACATAACCATGAGCCTACTGCGTACAGTTATTATATACATCAGCCAGAGCTTTTGAGTTTTCTGGGTATACTTGGCGAGCTAAATATTGAAATTGTAACTTATCCCTAGGATTTTTAAACATAACTATATATTTAGAGTTTAAAGAAATATCTCTGGAATAAGCACCTTTATGAAAAATGTTTTGTGTTACTAAAATCACAGCTAAATTTCTATGATGAGATCTCTTAGTAAAAAGTTCACACACTTTTTTATTAGATGATTCAAGCATTAAATCATCCAATATTATTAAAACCGATTCATTTTCTGCAGTAGCAAAATCCTCTGGAATACCATGTATAAACTCTACATTGTAAATTCTCGGAAGAGAATTTTTTTCTGCAAAACACCAAATAACACGATCTATGTTTTTAGATATTAAATGTTGATTTTTTATCAAATTCATAATAAATGTGGATTTCCCACAACCAGAGGGACCACAAATCATCATAGTGAATGGATATATAAACTGTTGAAACATGTTTACACTTTAGTACACGACATTTAAATGAAGTGAAGCATTAACATTCTATAAATATAAATATGAGTAAAAGAATTCTTGTTGATGAACTACATCGTCAAGCGAGAAAGAGCTTTCAGCGCCGACGATTTATTCAAAAGGGTATTTTAGATACATGGCAGATTGACTTAGTGGAAATGATACCGTATGCAAAATTTAATAGAGGTTTTAAATATATGCTTACTGTAATTGATGTATTTTCAAAGTATGCATACGCATTACCACTAAAAACTAAAACAGGAATAGAAATTTCGAAAGCATTAAAACGTATTATAAAATTAAACAAAGGAAAATCTCCCAAAAATATCCATTCTACTCAAGGGAAAGAATTTTATAATATCTATTTTAAAACTCTTATGAAAGAATATGAAATTAACCATTACAACACTTTTTCAAGTATGAAGGCATCAATAGTTGAACGTTTTAATAAAACTTTAAAAAATAAAATGTGGAAACAATTTAGTATGCAGGGAAATTATAAATGGATAGATATATTAAATAAATTGTTGAAAGAATATAATTCTTCATATCATCGTTCTATAAAAACAGCACCCAATTCAGTTAATAAGAAAAATGAACAGAAACTTCTTAATACTGTATACAGTAATTTGAAGGTTTTCAAAGGAGGAAAATATAAATTAAATGATTTAGTTCGCATTAGTAAGTATAAAAATCAATTTGAGAAAGGATATACACCAAATTGGTCTACAGAGGTTTTTAAGATAAACAAAATTTACGTAACCAATCCTATAACATATCAACTTGCAGATTTTAATGGAAATATAATTAAAGGTGGATTTTATGAAGAAGAATTGTTAAAAACAAAAGCCCCAAACATTTTTTTGGTAGAAAAAATTTTAAAGCGAAAGGGAGAAAAACTATTGGTAAAATGGCTTGGTTTCGGAAAAGAATATAATTCATGGATTCATCAGAACGATATTATTAAATAATATATGCATAACAAACAACATACTATATTGATCATTCTTTTTAAAGATGGCTTCAAGTATACAAGAAGAAAATATTTATGTTACTTTATTAAGTAATAATTCAATGGATATTTATAAAAATACTCCAAACACTTTTACAAATTTGCTAACACAATCTATAAATTTGGATGATCACTGGGTAGTTGGATTATCAGATATTTCATTTTCATTACTGGAAAGAAATAATCAAAACATTGCCAAACGTAGAAAACGAAATACAATTTCAAATGTCGACACATAAGCTATAGTACATGGAAAAACAAAAATATTGAAGCATAGTGCAAATAATGAATATGAAGACATTAAGTTAAAATTTCACGAACTTTTAGAAAGCTCTAATGATTTTATGATAACAAACCCCAATCTGAATAATAAAACAAAACTTTTGAATAAATTAAGTGATACTCCAAAAAGTAATGTATCCACAGAAAAAAAAGATTTAAGTGATAAAAAATCAGATCCTCTAAATAAGCTAAAGAATGATACCTCACAAACAAATTTAGCAACAGAAAAGAAAGTCAACGAATTTGATTCTTATACTAGTAGAGATGAATTAGAAAACGTTGAAAAGGATTCCATTTTAACATCAACAAACCACATTCTGCACAAATCTTTAACCAAATTTTCAGATAATATGACAAATTATTTTACTAAAGTCTTTTCACCAGATATAAATGAAATTGTATTTATTTACACTGATATAATTAAACCACGACATGTAGGTAATAAAAAAACTAAATGTTTAAAAATATTTTCAATATCCACTTTGAAAAATTATATTCATTTTAATAGAATTGAATATTTTCCTATTGAATCTTATAACATTAATAATATATCTATAATGATTCGAAATGATGAAGGAGGAATAATAAGTTTGAATGAATTCATACCAGTTTATTGTACTCTACACTTTAAAAAATATATAAAATAAATGTTTAGTAAAATTTTAAATCATTTTTGTAATAACCATGGATGTGATGTATACAAATTATTATAATAATCAGTCTGGAAATAATGTTCAAAATATTGGTGAAATATATCATACACCAAGGTTTGTGCAATATGGACGTGGTATTGGATCACTGTTTTCATCTTTGTTTTCACACCTGAAACCATTCTTGAGAACAGGATTAAATTATTTAAAAAATAAGTCATTAGACATTGGAAAAGAAATTTTGGAGGAAATCGGAACAAAACCTGTGAAAGATATTCTATTTAATCAAGGGAGAAAAATTATGAATAATATCAAAGAAGCTACTATTGAAAAAATAAAAACAATGCAGAAAGGTAAAGAGAAGCATATAAAACTTAAACGTTTAAAACAAAAACCGCATAATAAATCCAAACGTTGTAGAGGAAAGAACTTTAACGATATTTTTGGAAATTTAAAATATCGGGATTTATAGAATGTATGAAAAGTGAATTCGATTTATTTAAATTTCCCCCAATTCAAACTAGTGTAATTAAAACAGAAGAAATATGTTATAATCCAATTGCTTCATTGGACAACTCTAGTACAATTGAATTTGTATCATTGGGGAATGGTGAAACATATAGAGATCTTAATAGTATTTATCTTAGACTAGTGCTTGAATTCAAAGGACCTGGAGGCGTTGTTAATAACTTGTTGCATTCCATATTTAGGAATTGTGCAGTTTATTTCAATAATAAAAGTGTATCTCAATCTGACAACAACTATCACTATAGAGCATATATGGAAACATTACTCAATTATGGAAATGATGCTAGATCTACCCATCTTGAATCATGTGGTTGTGCTACTGATATGAATAAAATTAATTCATTAATCGATAAAGAAAATCCCGGTTTAGATAAAAGAAAAAATTTATTTAAGGATTTGAAAAAGGTGGAGCTTTTCGGAAAACTTCATGTAGATGTATTTAATCAACAAAAGTACTTGCTTAATAATGTTGATCTTAAGGTCACATTAAATTTGGAGAAACCAGAATTTTATATTTTAGAAAGTGGGGATAAAAATGAATCTTATCTAAGAATACATGAAGCTAATTTATATATAAATCATCTTACTATCAATAGTAGTATATTAATGGCACATCATAATGTATTACAAAGCAAAAATGCAATTTATCCATATAAGAGAGTAGAAATTAAGACCTTCACTATACATCCAGGAAACCATTAATTATCTCTAGATAATGTTATACTTGGACAATTACCAAATTTCTTAATTTTTGGAATGGTGTCGAACAAAGCTTATACTGGAGATAGAAAAGAAAATCAATACAACTTTCAACATTTTAATTTACAAAGATTTAATTTGGTTGTTAATGGAGTACAATTTCCAGCACAGCCAATAGAATTTAACTACAACAATGGAGGAATATTAAGCACTCGTGGTTTTCAAACCCTATTTAAAGGTACCGGAATCCATCATTTTGATAAAGGTCATCAAATTACAAAGGAACTTAGTATATTGTGAATTTGACAGTATAATAGAAATTGATAAGTCTCGCACTATAATTCAAACGCTATGAACTCAATAAATATTATAAATACTTTAAATTCAAATAATTATACAAAATATAAATTTAAAGGAGTTTTTGCGAGTAATAAATTACCCAAGGCACCTGTTACAAAACCATCATTTTACATAGCCAACACTGATCCATCTTGTAAGCCTGGACAGCATTGGGTCGCTTTTTATTTCCCTGAAAATAAACCAGCAGAATTTTTTTGCTAAACCGAAATTCTAAAACATTTGTCTACAATAAAATGCGAATTCAAAGTGAATCATCAATGTTTTGTGGTGTTTATTGTTGCATTTTTATTTATTTAAGATGTAAAAATTTTACTTTTAATAAAATTTTAAATATTTTTAATTATTTTAATTTACATGAAAATGATATGTTAGTTTTAAGTTTATTTAAATACTTTTATTTGTTTTTATAGAAAATAAAAATAAATAAATAAGAAAAATATATATTATTTTGTTTTTATTCCAAGTTCTTTTTCCACATTTAGTAAAACTTCCAGGAGAATTTTATCACGACCATCATGCAATGCGAGGAATAGTGGAATGTCTATAGGCGGCAGTATTAAGATTTCTTGAATTTCAATTTGACCCTTGTTTGAAATATAATTTGATTCAATTTTAGTGTTGTTGGATGTATTCATTATTCTGAATATGTTGTTCTTGATAGATAGTCTATTATATATAATATATATATATATATATATTATAAGACCCTTACCAAGTTCAAAATTGCAAGAAGTTATTGTAAAAAAAAAACAAAAATTTTTTTAAAGTTGTATTATTTTTTATTTATTATTATTTTTTTAAATTAACATATTTGAAATTAAAAATATTTTCCTATTTACTTATTTTAGACGTTTAGATAATAAATAATATCTTTTTATAAAATCCTCTATTTTGTTTATAAGTTGTATATGCTTTCTACAGTTACAAGTATCAGGACCAACGTTTGCTTTATCATCCGACCATGAACAGTTTTTGAAGTGTAGTCCATATTTAGATGATATAGGTTCTTCATTATAATTCCCAGTTTTATTAATAAGTGCCAAATACTCTTCCAGTGTTTTTTGATGTTCAACAAAAATTAAACCATCAAAATTTTGAAGAAATTTTTGAATTTTTATATGTAACATGTTCGCTATTTATACAAGTCATCAGTTTTTAATTTCATCACAATTAAAAGTGCAAAAAAAAAAAAATTGTCTCCCCTGTTAAATTGTTTGTATGTACTTTTAACATAATTACATAAATACATACATACATACATACATATATACATACATACATTGGTTTTCAATTTCATAAAATGCAAAACAATTTTTCCTCCTATTAATGCATTTCATAAAATGCAAAACAATTTTTCCTCCTATTAATGCACTCACAAGAAAAAATTACAAAAAAATTCATTGGTTTTCAATTTCATACAAACAATTTCCTCTTCAAAATTCCTCTTACTCCTCATTAAAAACAAAAACAACTATTGCCTTCCCATTTCCCTACTGCTAACTATGCTGACCATTTTGTAGAATGTGTGGGGACGTCGACGAGAGCTAGTCTATTAAGCACATTATGTGCCACTGTACGCGATTGCAACATCGTAGGATGAAATGGCTGGGCAGTCAATTCCTCGACGGGCTATGTGACGTTCGGGACATGGAGCTTGTAGACATCATAGGCTTCGTCATGGGAATAGACTGTCTAAGGGGGAATTAGGGCTACATCCCGAAGGAGTTTATTAACATTACAAATCCTCTTCTTTGATTCTTGTTATCCTTACCTCTTTTCTTTTTCCTATTATTCCCTGTATTGTTTTTCAAATGAAGGGACTCACAATGGACCGAGATCGGTCTCTGGGTGGAGATGTGGTACAGGGGTATCACGTCAACCTTCTCTATCTATCTATCTATCTATCTATCTAATAGTAGGAAACTCTGTTGCTTATAATGTTAAAAGTAATTGGGTTTGCTGAAAACATTATATATTTTAGAAAAGTAGGCTTTTATTATATATAAAAGAAATTTAACTTACAGCATTTCAAATGTTTTTTTTTATTTATAATTATTGTTATTATTTTTTTGATCGGTAATTTCGCAATGTCCATTATTTTTAAATTATAAAATACTTAATTTAATTTTTATTTTTAATTCTTAATTACTATTAAGGATAACATTTTGGCTTCCGGACAGGGACTGGTGAAAAGAATTAAAAGTGAAGTGATTGAAATATAAAAAAGTGATTTTAAATTTATTTTATATAAATTAAAAATAAAAAGTCAATTGTGTTTAAAAAATATTTTTATTAAACAAATAAAACAAACACTTAGAAAAGCACATAAAAATAATCACACACAAAATAACAACACAAACATACATAAACTACATAAAAACAATTAGAAACAATAAAATCATCAATAACAACAGCTCATCATCGTTGCTGCCATCAACCATTGTTGCCAGTTCTAGATGAGCCGTCGTTGCCTTTATTATTTGTAGGACCGAAGCCAATCAGGAAATAAATTCCGACTCTGGTTTATCTGAACAAACTTAATCAAATTTATTGAAAAAATGTATCGTCAAGTTTTAATTGGCGAAAATGATAGAATTTATCAATTAATCCTTTGGAGGCAGAATCAGTCTGAAAATTTGAAAGTGTTTCGATTAAACACTGTAACATTTAAGCGACTTATTCAAAAAGATTTTACCTATTCGTTCAAAAGTTGTTCGCAGTGATTTCTACGCGGATGATTTATTAACTGGAGATGAAAGCTACCAAGACCTAAATATATGACCTCATAAGTTCATTAGGAAATGAAAAATTACTCCATAGTGATTCCCATTCAATTAAAGCTCTTGGCATACATTGGGTTCCGAAGAATTTTTTATTTAAGTTTCAATCGGAAGACAATTTTCAAAATTTAAAAGCGAATAAAAGAAACATTTTTCAGTTTTCGCACTTTTATGCCCAATAGTTACAAAATCTAAAATGTTACTTCAAGAACTTGTATACAAAACCTTGACCGGGGAAAATTAATTCGTATGAAACCAAATACTCCATGGAAAAATTTCAAATCGAATTTAGTGGAAATTGATTCAATTACAATCCCAAGATTCGTCGTTGTTGCATTTATGTTAGATGTTTCGATTGAAATAAATTTGTTTTAAAGCTAAATCTAAAGTCACTTAAGACTAAATCTCTTCCGAGACTTTAGTTATGCGCTGCACACCTACTAGCTCAGTTGTGGAATCGAATTAAGTTTATGATAAGCTTTGAAATCGAAAGTGTTAATTTCTGGACAGATTTAGAAATTACTTTCTACTGGATAAAAACTTATATGGCGTCATGTGCCAACTTAACAAAATCCAGCTTACAATGTATCAAGCGGATGTGATGTCAATGAATTTAAAAATTCTTATTAGTTTGAAGGACCTTCGTTTTTGTTAAGCGATAGTTCGAAATGACCTTTTAGCAAAAATTTTGAGTTAACGGAGAATCAACAAACACTAGAAAAAAGAAAAACTAATATTGTTCTGGCAGTAGAGGGTCAACAAAACGGTTTGCTTAATCTGATAGAAAATATGCTTCTTATAAGAAGTTACTACGAGTAACTGCTTTCGTATTCAGATTTGTTGATGTTCTGGAAAAACGAAAAATTGAGAAAACTTCTGTACCTACAGCCAAGGAATTCAAATGGTTATTTTATCGACTTGTAGAGACTGTTCAGAAATATAACTTTTCTGAGGAGATAGCTAAAAAGCAAAAACCTCAAATCATGTCGTCAAATATGTAAAAATTAACGAAATTTAATTATTCATTTGTCGAAGAAAATAGAATATTTTCACTAATGAAGGTAGGTGGGAGATTGCTAAATGCAAATTTGGACTATAATATCAAAATCCCAGTTTTATTACCGATAATTGTCATGCTGGTACAGAAGCTTTAATAGATCATTCGCGAGAGAACGAAATATTAATACGAAAGAAGAGTGCAGCAAAATAGTTCGCAAGTGTGAACATTGTACATTGCGCCTCACTTCGGAGGACTGTGGGAAGCCGCAGTCAAGCAGCGAAGTTCCTACTTGTGCGAGTCGTAGGCAGCGCGTCGCTAACTATGGCAACCATGCTCGCAGAAGTAGAGGCGGTGCTCAACAGCAGACATTCTGGCAAGCCTGGTCTCGAGGCTATATCCTGGATCTTCAGGGCAAAGCCCAAACTCAGAGTCAGTTCTTCACTGTTTGGCCACATTTTATTTTTTATTATTTTTTTTAAATTTTGATTTTTTTGTTATTCTTTTTTTTTAATAATAATAAATAAAATGAATTTTATAATAATAATAATAATAATAATAATAATAATAATAATCATAATAATAATAATAATAATAATAATAATAATAATAATAATAATAAGTAGTAGTAGGGAAATGGGAAGACAATAGTTGTTTTTGTTTTTAATGAGGAGTAAGAGCAATTTTGAAGAGCAAATTGTTTGTACGTTTCTTGTAAGTGCATTAATAGGAGCAAAAATTGTTTCGCATTTTATGAAATTGAAAACCAGTGTATTTATTTCGTATAATAATATGTATGTATGTAGTTATGTTAAAAGTACATACAAACAATTTACAGGGAGACAATTTTTTATTATTTTTTTTTTTTGCACTTTTAATTGTGATGAAATTAAAAACTGATGACTTGTACAAATAGCGTTTGAGTATTTTTGGTTTATTCGTCTACATATTTTTATATGGTTATTTTTGTTTTTGTAAGGTGGAAAATAAACTTGAGAATTGTTTTGTTTATATGGAAAAAAATAACTTTCTGTAAGGTTTTTTGATATTAATGAAGATATATTTTATGTTGTTGAGTATGGTCATGATTAATTTTGAATATTCCAATAACAAATTAAAAAGGAGTATATTTTATTTACTTATTTAGTATATAACTCAATATTTCTATATGAAACCTAAATTAATATTTTTCTCTATTTTAAATATTAAAGAGAAATAGTATTCAATTTACTTATTTAAATATAAAAGAGTATTTTTTTAAATTTTTATAAAAAGAAGAATCAAATCATATTTGTTATCATTGATCTGAGGATTACTTCAAAGTATAGTTAACAGAATGGTAAACTATCACTATTGGAAAATGCATTTAAGTTTTCATGTATTTATAAATTTCTTATTTTTATTTTTTTTAGATGTATGAACAAATTATTAAATTGGCTCTCGGTATTGAGGCGGAGTATACAAAAATTTATGATATTCCCTTACATCAGCCATTCAAAATTTTAAAATTTGAGTGGAAAGAAACACAATATGGATGAAAAGTTATCACATATTTGAATAATAATAAATGGTTTTATCTTCCGCAACGATTCGTGAGATTTTTAAACAAGGAAGACCCCTATTTAACACAACTGAATGATAAAAACTGGACTATTGTTTACAAAGGTCGTCAATCTTCAAATGAGCTTGCAATATTTGAACTTAGTTATAGCTAAAATTTTATAAATAAAACAGTTTTTTTATTTTTTTTATTTTTATTTATTTAATAAAAATATATTAAACTTATATAGTGCTTATTATTATTTTATTTACATAATACTTAAAAATTATTATATATCTAAATTGAGAAGAAGATCATAGTCTTCGTCCATTATTTTTTATATTCCTCTGGAACTGAGTACGCTCTTACATCCAGATTTAATAGAAGATTCTCATCTTCCTCCATTAGTTTCTTATAATCCGGAACTAACTTCAATGTTGCGCCCCCTGAAGTAACTGCAGGCTCCAAAAATCTTTCGCTTTATTTTTATGAAAATTATGATATTTCATAAAATGTCTTTTTTTACTCAACTTTGTGGAAAATGTCTCATTAATACAAAATTCACATGTAAGCTTCTGTCTGTCCATGTTTGAAGTAATTTCTAATTAAAAATTACTTTATTAATACACCTCTGCATTAAGAATTATTCTTTCAATTTAATAATCGCTGGTAAATTAAAAGTGTTTAACGAAGCAAAATACTTCTCCGTTAGGTGTATCTGTATGTGTAAGTGTATAAAAATGTCAAACCTTTGATCAATATTTAAATATATATTTTGTCAGTGATAGAAGTCAGCCTTCCACTTCTAATAAATTTACTTGTGTAAAAGTGCTTTCAAAGAAAGCATTCTGACATACCTCTACAGAAACCAAACGGAGGAAATTCTGCATTCTCAAGAGTTTTTAGAAGATGTAAGCCATTTTGGAGAATGCTATAAATAAAAACATAGCATTGAAATACAATTTAAAAGTAGAGTGAGAATATATTAAAATTATAGAAGATGAAATAATGCTAACCACCATAACGCATAGAACAAAAATGTCACTTATAACCATAAGTGATAGTATAAAGAATCTTTGAAAGCACAATATACGAATATGTGTAAAAAAATGTCAGAATTCCAGCAGAGGATGGTCCCTAATACGAATGAAGCATTTGGAAATAAATATAAATAAGGCTTCGTTCATTCGAGGCTCCAAATATATACCATTACCACATTGGATAAAGAAAAAAGATGCCTGTTTCAACTGTGCAAATGATGATGGTTATTGTTTCAAGTGGTGTATCATCGCTTCATTCTTATATAATGAAGCAAATGGATTTGTGAATTGTAATGGATTTGGAAATATTCAAATAAATGAGGAGAAAATATGTGTGGAAAATCAGCTGTTAAATTTTGAAAAACTAGAATTTCCAATGAAATTAAAAGACATAAAGATATTTGAAACTAAGAATGAAAATGTTAGCATTAATGTATTTGGCTGCGAAGGTAATACTATAGTTGGACCATATTACCTCACATCTGCGGTAAAGAATCATCACATAAATCTTCTTCTTATGGACGAAGAATGGTGTCACTACGTTTTTATTAAAGATATCGGAAGGTAATTTAAATAAAAAATTAACCATGTATTTTATAAATTTAATTATTATTCAAATATTTCAGATTAGTAAGATTAAGTTTAACTTCCCACCATGGACGAGTTTACATTTGTAATGCATGTATTCAGTACTCTCCAAATGAGAAGATAATGCAAGACCATACAAAAAAGTGGTACCGAAAATGCCAGATGGTGATGATAACATCCTATATTTTAAAAACTATCAGAACCGTTCGATGTATATGCTGATTTTGAGACATATTTGGAAAAAATTGATAACGAGCAAGTAAATATACAAAAACATACAGCTTGTGCCCTTAGTTATTATATTAAGTGTAGTTTTAATGATAATGTAGATAAGTTTAATATTTATTTTGGTAATGAAGCTCTTACAATATTCATAGAAAATTTAATTAATGATGCAAAAGAAATTTACGGAAACTATTTAAATAAGGTCGTACCAATTTGATGAAACAATTTTGTATAATCTCTCAACAACTTGTCACATATGTAAACAAATTTTAGGAGCGGACAAAGTACGGGATCATTGTCATTTAACTGTAAATTTAGAGGAGCAGCTAATAGCCCATGTAATATTAATTATAAAATAGTCAAATTCATACCAGTATTCCTTCATAATTTTTCCTCTTATGATTGTTACTTATTTATGAAAGAATTTTCATAAATATGAAGGTAATTCCTCTTAATAAAGAACTATATATATCATCCTCAAAGTTTGTAACAGTTGAAGGAAATCAGAGATTTGAAATTTGTTTTTAGACTCTTTTCGTTTTATGGCCTCTAGCTTAGAATCTTTAGCCAAAAATTTAAATGACAGCGATTTTCAAATTCTAAATAAAATTTGTAATCAAAAACAACAATTTGATTGACTAAGAAGAAAAGGAGTATTTCCTTATTCTTACATTGATTCGATGTAGCGCTTTAATGAAACTATCTTCCTGGTAAAGAAAAATTTTATGATATTTTAAATAATTCGCACTGTACTGATGAAGCTTATGATCATGCTAAATCGGTTTGGACAACTTTTAAATGTAATAACTTGTTAGATTACACTAATTTATATTTAAAAACAGATGTTCTCCTCTTAACAGATATTTTTCAAAAAATTTTGGAAGTATCTATAAAAGTATATACAAACTTGACCCATGCCAATATTATACAGCTCCAGATTTATCGTGGGATACAATGTTAAGAACAACTAATATAAGGTTAGAACTTTTAAGAACGTCAATATGTATAATTTTATACAAGACGGTATTAGAGGAGGACTAGTACAATGTTCAAAGAGATATTCTAGAGCAAATAATAAATATTTAGAAGACTTTGATAGTAGTAAGCCTTCAGAATATTTAATGTATCTAGATGCTAACCATTTGTATGGTTTTGCCATGTCAGAATATCTTTCATATGGATAATTCGAGTGGATTTATGATCCTGCGGCTTTAGAAGTTATTGCTGTAATTACTATATCGGATACATCTGATATTGAATATTTTTTGGAGGTAGATTTAGAATATCCACACTATTTACATGAATTTCGTAACGATTGACCCTTTTGCCCAGAAAATAAATTTTTTGGTAAATCTAAATGTAGGAAGTTGATTGCAGACCTAACACCAAAAACAAAATATCAGATCCATTATAGAGTTCTTAAACAATGTTTAAAGAATGGATTGATATTAAAAAAATATACTGAGCATTAAAATTTCGACAATCTCCATGGTTAAAAACATATATAGATTTGAATACATACCACAGAACAAGAGCAAAAAATGAATTTGAAAGAGATTTTTTTAAATTATTAAATAATTCTGTATATGGAAAAAACTATGGAAAATGTTCATAAAGGCAAAGTTATAAAAATTGTTACAGATTGGGAAACAATAAGGCGTAATCATTTAGGAGCTAGAGCATTAATTTTAAAGCCTAATTTTTCGAGTATAACTCAATTTTCAGAAAACATGTTTGCAGTTCAGTTAAAGGTTATACAAATAACTTACAAGAAACCAATTTATTTAGGCTTTGCTGTGTTGGAACTCTCAAAATTATCAATATATGAAACCAAAATTTCAGTCGAATTTAACATTGAATTATATGGATACAGACTCATTCATATACACTATAAAAACAGATGATTGTTATAGTGGTATTCGTGAAGATATTGCCTTAAGGTTTGATACATCAGAGTATCATCCCAATAACATATTTAAACTCCCAATATTAAATAAGAAAGTTCTAGGCATGACGAAAGAGAGAATAGCGGGAAATTATGAAAGAATTTGTGGGACTTCGATCAAAAATGTATTCATTTAAAAAAGTTGACATGGAGGAAGTAATGAAGGCTAAAAGTGTTAAAAAATCATGTATAAAAAATTTATCAATAATAGACTACAAAAGGTCATTATTTGAAAGAAAAATAATTTCTGATATAATGCATACATTTAGATTGAAGTTTCACCAGTTGTGTACACAGAAATTACATAAAGTTGTTTTGAGTTATGCGGATGATAAAAGAATTATTGCTTCTGACCAAATAAATACTTATGAGCGAGGACATTTTAGACTTCAAAGTGACTTTGATAACTTTTTTGCAAAGATAGATGACGATATTTTTTTGAATATTGAAGTGAGTATATAGAATTTTGTAATATGCGGCTATTTGAAAATAACCAAAAAGAAACATTTTCCTTTTTCCTTCGAAATCAAATTGTTTAAAAACAATTGAAATCGTAATTAAGGTCTGAATAATAAAAAAGACTGCGGGAGCCATTTTAGCTAGCTTCAATCGGGTTGGGGAGGTTCGTGTCTTTTCTAAATTCAGCCCAGTTCCACATAAAAATATTTATTAAAGACTCCCTTCTTAAATGTAAAAATTATGACTTATATAGACCAAGGTAACCGTATTATTAAAAAAAAAAAAAAAAAAAATGTAGCCCCAATAAACAAAAAAAAATAATAATAATAAAACAATAAGTAAGCTAGAGTATTGATTATATTCCAATAAACTAAGATTTCAGATGTTGCATGAAATCTTTGCCTCTAAACCCACCCATTCCATGATTTTGCCGGCAAATAGCTAGTTCACAAAATCCCATAAAAAAGGTCAGCCTAACCGATTATACCATGGAAGAAAACTTGTAAGAATTAGCAATTCATTATGAATAATTTTAATATTTATTCAAGCCATTTGATAATGTAACAGAAAAAAAGGTAATGAAAAAAAATAATTTAGATGTATAATACTAAAAAAAAGTGTTAATGATTAATATTTTAATTCACTTATAATACATTTAGTTTTAAGTAGATAAGATTTACTTTTAGATAGTTAAATTGTAGATTTACATAAATTTTTAAATTTTACCATATTCAAATATTAGTTAGTGTAAATATAAATATCTGCGATAATAGAATAAACAAGCAATAGGAACATATGTATAACTTTATGTAAAAACACAATAGTAATAAAAAAATAGATTGATAGAACCAAAGAAAATGATACAGGTTCTCTTACATGAGGTGTTAATAATGTTCCTATTACTTGTTACACATTTATTCTTTGTTTATTGTATTTTTTTTTTTATTGATATGCAAGAATTTAAGATAGATTTATGAGGGGGAGAATTCTTGCATATACGTAAAATTTACAATAAGTAGTGAAATAAATAAATAACAAAATGTAGCAGTACAGGGTATTTAATCAAGATTAATTTTTAGGGTTTACCTTAAAAAATTATTACCTAGTACATTTTAGGAAATTTAAATTATCATTAATTATTTTAAGAAATTAAATTAGAAATAATAAGTTTAGAATTTAGATTAAAAATGTAGTTTTAGATTGTTATTTTAGAAAATTAGATTTAAGCTTTAGTTTAAGACTTTAGAAAATAATTTTTGTGTTTATTCAAAATGGTGATATTGTTGAAGTTTGGCATATCTTATCTGCTTTAATGTTTTATTGAATGAATTTTGGTTTTCCAGTAAGTTATCTAGGTAAATATTTAGGGTTTTTTTAGTCTTCAATATAGGTATTTTAAAATAAAGCTTTTGGAACTACTTTAAATGAGGTAAAACTGTTGGATTTGTAATACTTTCGTTCTTTTATTTTTATATTTTTATACATGCAAGAAAAATAGTAGTGGCTGGCTATCATTTAGTCTGAACGATGATAGACCTGATATAAAAATATTACTTTAGTATGGGTGGAATATTACATGAAAAAAAAAAAAAAAGATCTTACCAGCCCTCTTTTTACATGAATTTCCTATGTAAATTAAAAATTTAATTTCCACTCTTGTAAAGCTGTCGTACAAGTAAGATTTTTTTACTATTCTTGGACCAATAGTGGTTATGTATTTTTATTCCAGAATCTTAAATTGGATAATGCAACCGGTTGTTATACTTTTTGTATTTTCCTAAATTAATGAATTAATAAAAAAATTATTCTGATTTATTTTAAGAACTACCTGATTTGTATTAAAAAATAAAAAACGTGTGAATAATTGGTTATAATTATCTTACTCCGTATGTTTCTTACACGTATTTTAATTCTAATGCTTATACCTTTACCCGTTATCGTTCATTACTAACTACTAACTAAACATAGCTTTCTTTACCCTTTTGTTTTGCTGAACTTTTATGAATGAATAACATATAAATCAACATAAAATTATGAGTATTACTTTTTTAATACTTATTCATCACATTAATACCTCTTAAATTATTTAATATTTTCTTCTCTTCTGGAATATATCATAAATAAATGTTACTTTAAGTAATGTTTAAGAGAACTTAAGTACATGTTTATAAACATTTGTAGATAGATCAAAAGGAATAACTGAACATGTTAATAAAAATGTTTGTGTTATCTGTGAATTATGCCAAAAAAAGATATTTATATATATATATATATATATATATATATATATAAAGTATTTAGGGTTGCTAATGTTTACGAAGACAAAGTTATCACGGCAAATTGTTTTGGTTTTTATAATTTTATCAAAACATAAATGTTTAATTAAATGATCCGTATTATTTTGAGAAACAATTTTTAGAATTTTTTATTACTTTTTTAATACTTATTCATCACATTAATACCTCTTAAATTATTTAATATTTTCTTCTCTTCTGGAATATATCATAAATAAATGTTACTTTAAGTAATGTTTAAGAGAACTCAAGTACATGTTTATAAACATTTGTAGATAGCTCAAAAGGAATAACTGAACATGTTAATAAAAATGTTTGTGTTATCTGTGAATTATGCCAAAAAAAGATATTTATATATATATATATATATATATATATATATATATATATATATAAAGTATTTAGGGTTGCTAATGTTTACGAAGACAAAGTTATCACGGCAAATTGTTTTGGTTTTTATAATTTTATCAAAACATAAATGTTTAATTAAATGATCCGTATTATTTTGAGAAACAATTTTTAGAATTTTTTATTACTTTTTTAATACTTATTCATCACATTAATACCTCTTAAATTATTTAATATTTTCTTCTCTTCTGGAATATATCATAAATAAATGTTACTTTAAGTAATGTTTAAGAGAACTCAAGTAAATGTTTATAAACATTTGTAGATAGCTCAAAAGGAATAACTGAACATGTTAATAAAAATGTTTGTGTTATCTGTGAATTATGCCAAAAAAAGATATTTATATATATATATATATATATATATATAAAGTATTTAGGGTTGCTAATGTTTACGAAGACAAAGTTATCACGGCAAATTGTTTTGGTTTTTATAATTTTATCAAAACATAAATGTTTAATTAAATGACCCGTATTATTTTGAGAAACAATTTTTAGAATTTTTTATTACTTTTTTAATACTTATTCATCACATTAATACCTCTTAAATTATTTAATATTTTCTTCTCTTCTGGAATATATCATAAATAAATGTTACTTTAAGTAATGTTTAAGAGAACTTAAGTACATGTTTATAAACATTTGTAGATAGCTCAAAAGGAATAACTGAACATGTTAATAAAAATGTTTGTGTTATCTGTGAATTATGCCAAAAAAAAGATATTTATATATATATATATATATATATATATATATATATATATATATAAAGTATTTAGGGTTGCTAATGTTTACGAAGACAAAGTTATCACGGCAAATTGTTTTGGTTTTTATAATTTTATCAAAACATAAATGTTTAATTAAATGATCCGTATTATTTTGAGAAACAATTTTTAGAATTTTTTATTACTTTTTTAATACTTATTCATCACATTAATACCTCTTAAATTATTTAATATTTTCTTCTCTTCTGGAATATATCATAAATAAATGTTACTTTAAGTAATGTTTAAGAGAACTTAAGTACATGTTTATAAACATTTGTAGATAGCTCAAAAGGAATAACTGAACATGTTAATAAAAATGTTTGTGTTATCTGTGAATTATGCCAAAAAAAAGATATTTATATATATATATATATATATATATATATATATATATATATATATATATATATATATAAAGTATTTAGGGTTGCTAATGTTTACGAAGACAAAGTTATCACGGCAAATTGTTTTGGTTTTTATAATTTTATCAAAACATAAATGTTTAATTAAATGATCCGTATTATTTTGAGAAACAATTTTTAGAATTTTTTATCAACTTCTACATTAAAGGTTGGTGGAAGGAATATGTAATTCAATTAATTTCTGTTTCTTAAAATTTTTTAATAATGAAGATTTAATTAATAATGAAGATTTATTTAATAACGAAGATGAAAAAGAAAACATATATATGTGTTTTCGTAAAGTTAATTATTTATATAAACGATCATTACAATTTTTAAAACATTCATCAGATGATGAATATTTAATAAATGTAGATGTTTAAGTTGTACATTTAATAATTTAAATACTTTCATATTTTCTAATTTTATTTAAAGTTTACATAAGTAGAACTTCAAATGTATATATATTTCTATTGAATGGAGTTAATTCCTTAAGATATTATTAAAATATATTTATTAATGAAAATGACACTGATATTTATGTTATCACAATGAAACAATAATAAATATATGTCTTTTATTATATAATAAATGTGTTTACTATTTCGTAATCTAACTTTTTACGATTTCTAGTTAGTCGAGGAGAATATTGATATGGTAAAGTTGATTGCTTCAAATTTTTGTGATTTTCATCCTTTGACAATATTCTTATTTTTGGTGTTCCATTATTTGAAAAATGTTTAAGTCGTTTAGCTGCTGAAGAGGCAGAAGTAGGATTAAGTTTTTGTAATGTTGTATCCATATCAATTTCATCATAATTTTCATTAGTGTAAATTTCCTCAGATAAATTTATATTAGATTGTGTTCCTACACTACTTGACTCTGGTTGCATTGTTTGAGTTTCAATATGTTTCTTATATATTTTCCTAGTTTGTGTTTCATTATCACGTAGGTTATTCAATTTAGAACTTTTAGTTTGATGAGAAGATGATATTTGGCTTCCAATTAAATATTTGGCTAATTCTTGTTTAATATAATACCATTCATTAATATCTTTTAGTGTGTGTGAACTATATATTGGTATTAGTTTTCGATGTAGAGAATTGGAATCAGAATATTTAATTTTAAATTTATCGTAAGTTGATGGATTAAGAACTATTAATTTGGATAAATTATTTAACATTTTCTAAAATTTTTCCAATAACTCCACTTAAAACGGATGAAATAATAATTGGTAGAAATCCTCCTTTTTGAACTAGATGTTTCCTCTTTTGTTTTATTAAGATTTCTGGTGAACAAACTTTCCTAATTGTATAAAAAAAACCATATATTATTTTGTCAAGAACTGATTTATTGATTTTATGGTTCTCATTAATTATATTAGAAAGTATTTCATTTATTGTTTTAATAATAACATCATCTTAAGAACGTAAAGAATATATTTGTTCAAGGTCATTGTTTATATTTGCAAATATTAAATAGTGACTTTTATTGAAAATATCCGTTCTAAATCTCAATGCGTTGAGTATTTGTTGAGTGAGATCAATTAATAAATAACCATGAGCCTGTTGCGTACAGTTATTATATACATCAACCAGAGCTTTTGAGTTTTCTGGGTATACTTGGCGAGTTAAATATTGAAATTGTAACTTATCCCTAGGATTTTTACACATAACTATATATTTAGAGTTTAAAGAAATATCTCTGGAATAAGCACCTTTATGAAAAATGTTTTGTGTTACTAAAATAACAGCTAAATTTCTATGATGAGATCCCTTAGTAAAAAGTTCACACACTTTTTTATTAGATGATTCAAGCATTAAATCATCCAATATTATTAAAACCGATTCATTTTCTGCAGTAGCAAAATCCTCTGGAATACCATGTATAAACTCTACATTGTAAATTCTCGGAAGAGAATTTTTTTCTGCAAAACACCAAATAACACGATCTATGTTTTTAGATATTAAATGTTGATTTTTTATCAAATTCATAATAAATGTGGATTTCCCACAACCAGAGGGACCACAAATCATCATAGTGAATGGATATATAAACTGTTGAAACATGTTTACACTTTAGTACACGACATTTAAATGCAGTGAAGCATTAACTTTCTATAAATATATAATATAATATAAATATTTATAGAATGTTAATGCTAAAACATATTATAAAATTAAACAAAGTAAAATCTCCCAAAAATATCCATTCTGATCAAGGGAAAGAATTTTATAATATCTATTTTAAAAGAATATGAAATTAATCATTACCACACATTTTCAAGTATGAAGGCGTCAATAGTTGAACGTTTTAATAGAACTTTAAAAAATAAAATGTGGAAACAATTTAGTATGCAGGGAAATTATAAATGGATAGATATATTAAAAAAATTATTGAAAGAATATAATTCTTCATATCATCGTTCTATAAAAACAACACTCAATTCAGTTAATAAGAAAAATGAAGAGAAGCTTCTTAATACTGTATAGAGTAATTTGAAGGTTTTCAAAGGAGGAAAATATAAAATAAATGATTTAGTTCGCATTAGTAAGTATAAAAATCAATTTGAGAAAGGATATACACCAAATTGGTCTACAGAGGATTTTAAGATAAACAAAATTTACATAACCAATCCTATAACCTATCAACTTGTAGATTTTAATGCAAATATAATTAAAGGTGGATTTTATGAAGAAGAATTGTTAAAAACAAAAGCCCCAAAAATTTTTTTGATAGAAAAAATTTTGAAACGAAAAGGAGGAACTATTGGTAAAATGGCTTGGTTTCGAAAAGGAATATAACTCATGGATTCATCAGAACGATATTAGTAAATAATATATGTATAACAAACAATATACTATATTAATCATTCTTTTTAAAGATGGCTTCAAGTATATAAGAAGAAAATATTTAGGTTACTTTATTAAGTAATAATTCAATGGATATTTATAAAAATACTCCAAACACTTTTACAAATTTGCTAACACAATCTATAAATTTGGATGATCACTGGGTAGTTGGATTATCAGATATTTCATTTTCATTACTGGAAAGAAATAATCAAAATATTGTTAAACGTAGAAAACGAAATACAATTTCAAATGTCGACACACAAGCTATAGTACATGGAAAAACAAAAATATTGAAGCATAGTGCAAATAATGAATATGAAGACAATAAGTTAAAATTTCACGAACTCTTAGAAAGCTCTGATGATTTTATGATAACAAACGCCAGTCTGAATAATAAAACAAAACTTTTGAATACATTAAATGACACTTCAAAAAATAATGTATCCACACAAAAAAAAGATTTAAGTGATAAAAAATCAGATCCTTTAAATAAGTTAAATAATGATACCTCACAAACAAATTTAGCAACAGAAAAGAAAGACAGCGAATTTGATTCTTATACTAGTAGGGATGAATTAGAAAACGTTGAAATGGATTACATTTTAACATCAACAAACCACATTCTGCACAAATCTTTAACCAAATTTTCAGATAATATGACAAATTATTTTACTAAAGTCTTTTCACCAGATATAAATGAAATTGTATTTATTTACACTGATATAATTAAACCACGACATGTAGGTAATAAAAAAACTAAATGTTTAAAAATATTTTCAATATCCACTTTGAAAAATTATATTAATTTTAATAGAATTGAATATTTTCCTATTTAATCTTATAACATTAATAATATATCTATAATGATTCGAAATGATGAAGGAGGAATAATAAGTTTGAATGAATTCATACCAGTTTATTGTACTCTACACTTTAAAAATATATAAAATAAATGTTTAGTAAAATTTTAAATCATTTTTGTAATAACCATGGATGTGATGTATACAAATTATTATAATAATCAGTCTGGAAATAATGTTAAAAATATTGGTGAAATATATCATACACCAAGGTTTGTGCAATATGGACGTGGTATTGGATCACTGTTTTCATCTTTCACGCCTGAAACCATTTTTGAGAACAGTATTAAAATATTTTAAAAATAAGTCATTAGACATTGGAAAAGAAATTTTTGGGGAAATCGGAACAAAAAATGTGAAAGGTATTCTATTTATTCAAGGGAGAAAAATTATGCAGAAAGGTAAAGGGAAGCATATAAAACTTAAGCGCTTAAAACAAAAACCACATAATAAATCCAAACGTTGTGGACGAAAGAACTTCAACGATATTTTTAGAAATTTAAAATATCGAGATTTATAGAATGTATGAAAAGTGGATTGGATTTATTTGAATCTCCCCCAATTCAAACTAGTGTAATTAAAACAGAAGAAATATTTTATAATCCAATTGATTCATTGGACAACAATTTAATTTGTATCATGGTGAAATATATAGAGATCTTAATAGTATTTATCTCAGACTAGTGCTTGAATTCAAAGGAACTGGAGTTGTTGTTAATTACTTGTTGTATTCCATATTTAGGAATTATACAGTTCAGTTTAACAATAAAAATGTATTTCAACCTGACAACAACTATCACTATAGAGCATATATGGAAACATTGCTCAATTATGGAAATGATGCTAGATCTACCCATCTTGAATCATGTGGTTGTGCTACTGATATGAATAAAATTAATTCATTAATCGATAAAGAAAATCCCGGTTTAGATAAAAGAAAAAATTATTTAAGGATGGGAAAAAGTTGGAGATTTTCGGAAAACTTCATGTAGATGTATATAATCATTAAAAGTACTTGCTTAATAATGTTGATCTAAAGATTACATTAAATTTAGAGAAACCAGAATTTTATATTTTAGAGTGTGGGGATAAAAATGAATCTCATCTAAGAATACATCTTACTATCAATAGTAGTATATTAATGGCACATCATAATGTATTACAAAGCAAAAATGGAATTTACCCATATAAGAGAGTAGAAATTAAGAACTTCACTATACATCCAGGACACCATTCATTATATCTGGATAATGTTATACTTTGACAATTACTAAATTTCTTAATTTTTGGAGTGGTGTCTAACAAAGCTTATACTGGAGATAGAAAAGAAAATCCATACAACTTTCAGCATTTTAATTTACAAAGATTTAATTTGGTTGTTAATGGAGTACAATTTCCAGCACAGGCAATAGAATTTAACTACAACAATGGATGAATATTAAGCACTCGTGGTTATCAAACTCTGTTTAAAGGTACCGGAATCCATCATTTTGATAATTGTCATCAAATTACAAATGAACTTTTTGATAGCTTATTTTATTTTACTAACTTTTGATTTAACACCAGATCACAATAATAATTCTAATTTGTTTAGTTGTATTTTTTTTTATTTATTATTATTATTTTTTTTTTACTTTAAAATTAACATATTTGAAATTAAAAATATTTTCCCTATTTACTTATTTTAGACGTTTAGATAATAAATAATATCTTTTTATAAAATCCTCTATTTTGCTTATAAGTTGTTTATGCGTTCTACAATTACAAGTATCAGGACAAACGCTTGCTTTGTCATCCGATCATGAACAGTTTTTGAAGTGTAATCCATATTTAGATGATATAAGTTCTTCATTATAATTCCCAGTTTTATTAATAAGTACCAAATACACTTCCAGTGTTTTTTGATGTTCAACAAAAATTAAACCATCAAAATTTTGAAGAAAATTTTGAATTTTTATATGTAACATCTTTATTATAAAGCTTTCTTTTTACAATTAGTTAGTTTTTTAAAACAATGATACTTATATACTATTTAACAAATTTTCTTTATTAAGAATTTCTTGGAATTTTACTATTTTCCCAACTGAAATATGGTTGAGAATTTGGGATGAAAAACTCTCCCACTTCGTCTTCTCCAGCGGAGTTTTCACTGACTACTTCTTTCAATTCTAAAACACATAAACCATTATCTAACTTCCTCCTTAAAGTAAATTGTTCATTATTAACTCCATCTATTACTTTATATTCCAAATTATTATATCGTTTGGGAAGATATAACATTCCCTCATTCTTATGGCGGGACATACTTAATACCTTATATGGCTTTGATGGTAGTAAATCCTTTGCTGCTAGATATGGTCTTGTTTTTAATTTATAGAAAGCCGCAACAATATCAGCATTTGTAATTTTATTTGATTCCATTTTTGTTCCGCCTTTTAAAAAGTTTATTAACTGATTGAAATAACTACTTCAGACAATTATATTTATATCTAATCTAATTTATCTCCAAAGAAGTGTAATTTGGGTATATCTCTTAATATTTCAAATTGAGAAAATATTATAAATACATAAATATTAAGCCATAAACTAATTTTAAACATATTCTAGATATGAAAAATGTTTAATGTGAATAAAAAATACTCCCCCCAATTTGTTATTAGAATATTTAAAATTAATCATGACCATACTGAACTATATCTTCATTTATGTCAAAGAACCTTACACAAAGTTATTTTTTTCCATATAAACAAAACAATTCTCAAGTTTATTTTCCACCTTACAAAAACAGAAATAACCATATAAAAATATGTAGATGAGTAAACCAAAAATACTCAAACGCTATTTATACAAGTCATCAGTTTTTAATTTCATTCGCAATTAAAAGTGCAAAAAAAAAAAATAATAATAAAAAATTGTTTCCCTGTTATATTGTTTGTATGTACTTTTAACATAATTACATACATACATATTATTATACAAAATAAATGGTTTTCAATTTCATAAAATGCAAAACAATTTTTGCTCCTATTAATGCACTCACAAGAAAAAATTACAAAAACAAATTCATTGGTTTTCAATTTCATACAAACAATTTGCTCTTCAAAATTGCTCTTACTCTTCATTAAAAACAAAAACAACTATTGCCTTCCCATTTCCCTACTACTTCCAATCTTTCTTGTTTGTGTGGATATAAAATTTGTACTGTTTTTGTGAGAATCAATTCCTTGCTAGACATTTAGTTATGCAACTGCTAACTTGAGTAGTTTTACTGGTTTATATCGGTTCAATTGTCGTTTGAATATTACTCTATTCTAATTCTTTTTCTATTTTAAGTAATATTTCTGCTGTATGGATCTAAAATATATCGATTTTTAATTGAGTATTTTCCTGTAACAGATTATCAACTCCTATATTTTCTTTAGCTCAGTATTTTAGTATATATAGCATCTGAGCTATTCTTTATATTTCTTATAGTAAATGTTGATGACATATTTATTGATACAAACCGTAGAAGAGTATGTTCAAGTTATTTTTTTTTTCTTCCATATTGATTATAGTTTATTTCTTTGTTTATTATTTGACTTTACTATTTCGATTTTGTTATATTTTTATACATATCCATACCAAAATACTTCACCGAAATAAATATATCTTGCTTGTGATATTCGTAAATTTTATCTTCTGAACTTTGAGAATTTTATTCGACGTTATAGTTTTCGAGTATTTGTTTAGAGCTTTTACTCTTTAGAGTTAATTTTTTTAATCTTTTGTTTATTGAATTCTTTGCGTGATTTTATTTTCGTTTGTTTTTGATAAAATTAGTAAAAAAATGCTGTTAGTTCGTAGTGTAGGGGATATTTCGTCTCAAGTTGAGGAAGAGGCTCATGATACTGTGATATCTTTACATCAGGAAGTTGGAGGAGATACAGCAGTTCATACGAATCCAATTGGTAGACCGAGAATTCGACAGCAATCTCGAAGAGTAGTTACTGAACATAGTAGTGTAGAAGATAATAGAATACAGCGGATTGTAGATGAATCTTTGAAAGGTTTAGGTAAGAGGTAATAAATATGTTAGCTGATGGATTTCGAGAATTGAATTTGGCAAATCAGGAATCAAACTTCCGAGAAAGACCTACACCACGTATAGAACAATCCGATAGTGAACACATTAACCGTGACGAAGATAATAAAAGTTTAGATTCACGCAATGGACGAACAGAGAGGGAGAATCGGAATTCTCATTATAATACTAATGATGCTGATAGAAATTCGGAAAGAGTTTTGAATGTAATTCGTAATTGGCGAATTAGATTTACTGGCAACACATCGGACGTTACTACAGATGAATTTATATATCGGATAAGGACATTAACGAAGGATAATTTGCGGGGCGATTTTAGGCTTGTTTGTGAACATATTTACATTTTATTTGAGGGTAAAGCGTTAAAATGGTTTTTGGCGGTATCATAGAATTAAGGGTAGAATAGTCTGGGATGATATATGTGAAGCTTTAAAGCGCCAATTCAAGGACTATTTGACGGACTTTGACATGAAAGATGATATATTATGAAGAAAACAACGATTGAACGAAACATTTGACGAGTACTTCGATGCCATTATGGTTTTGTGTGACAGGTTACCTCTTACAGATTTTGAATTGTGTGAGACAATTCAAAGTAATTTGAGACTTGAGTTGAAGCATGAACTTCTTCACCTAGATATTACTCGTGTTGCTGACCTAAGACTCGCTGTTAGAAAACACAAAAAATTTATGAAGTATGTGTTACTTTGTAGTTCAAATAAACGTTATTTTCAAAAGGGTTTAGTGTCGGAGGTCATTGTTAAGGACTCGGAAAATGACATTGAGGACAGTGAGAGAAACGAAGTCCTAGAGGTTTGTTTAATGATTAAAACCGGAATTTGTTGGAGTTGTGATGAAATTGGTCATAGTTTCATAGACTGTCTTGAACCATGAACAGTCTTTTTGTGCGTTCAAAGTAGGACGGACATCCAAACTAAATCCAAAATTTAATAACATTAACATTAACTTACCGGATTTAAACCAACTTTTAAACACTGCTACTACAAATTCACCGGATATAATAAATAAAACTGATTCAACTAAAATACACCCATTACAGAGACATTATCATCTACGACTGGAGGAATATAATAGCGCCAGGAACAGGATTACTCAAACCCAATAGATCATCGAGAAGAATACGAGAGTATTACAAGCGTAGAAAACTACTTAAGAACTGCAATATAGTGCAAATAATGAATATGAAGACATTAAGTTAAAATTTCACGAACTCTTAAAAAACTCTAATGATTTTATGAAAACAAACCCCAATCTGAATAATAAAACAAATCTGAATAATAAAAAAAAAAATAATAATAAAAAAAATCAGATCTTTTAAATAAGTTAAAGAACTCACAAACAAATTTAGCATCAGAAAAGAAAGACAGCGAATTTGATTCTTATACTAGTAGACATGAATTAGAAAACGTTGAAAATTATTCCATTTTAACATCAACAAACCACATCCTGCACAAATCTGTAACCAAATTTTCAGATAACATGACAAATTATTTTACTAAAGTCTTTTCACCAGATATAAATGAAATTGTATTTATTTACACTGATATAATTAAACCACGACATGTAGGTAATAAAAAAACTAAATGTTTAAAAATATTTTCAATATCCACTTTGAAAAATTATATTAATTTTAATAGAATTGAATATTTTCCTATTTAATCTTATAACATTAATAATATATCTATAATGATTCGAAATGATGAAGGAGGAATAATAAGTTTGAATGAATTCATACCAGTTTATTGTACTCTATACTTTAAAAATATATAAAATAAATGTTTAGTAAAATTTTAAATCATTTTTGTAATAACCATGGATGTGATGTATACAAATTATTATAATAATCAGTCTGGAAATAATGTTAAAAATATTGGTGAAATATATCATACGCCAAGGTTTGTGCAATATGGACGTGGTATTGGATCACTGTTTTCATCTTTCACGCCTGAAACCATTTTTGAGAACAGTATTAAAATATTTTAAAAATAAGTCATTAGACATTGGAAAAGAAATTTTTGGGGAAATCGGAACAAAAAATGTGAAAGGTATTCTATTTATTCAAGGGAGAAAAATTATGCAGAAAGGTAAAGGGAAGCATATAAAACTTAAGCGCTTAAAACAAAAACCACATAATAAATCCAAACGTTGTGGACGAAAGAACTTCAACGATATTTTTAGAAATTTAAAATATCGAGATTTATAGAATGTATGAAAAGTGGATTGGATTTATTTGAATCTCCCCCAATTCAAACTAGTGTAATTAAAACAGAAGAAATATTTTATAATCCAATTGATTCATTGGACAACAATTTAATTTGTATCATGGTGAAATATATAGAGATCTTAATAGTATTTATCTCAGACTAGTGCTTGAATTCAAAGGAACTGGAGTTGTTGTTAATTACTTGTTGTATTCCATATTTAGGAATTATACAGTTCAGTTTAACAATAAAAATGTATTTCAACCTGACAACAACTATCACTATAGAGCATATATGGAAACATTGCTCAATTATGGAAATGATGCTAGATCTACCCATCTTGAATCATGTGGTTGTGCTACTGATATGAATAAAATTAATTCATTAATCGATAAAGAAAATCCCGGTTTAGATAAAAGAAAAAATTATTTAAGGATGGGAAAAAGTTGGAGATTTTCGGAAAACTTCATGTAGATGTATATAATCATTAAAAGTACTTGCTTAATAATGTTGATCTAAAGATTACATTAAATTTAGAGAAACCAGAATTTTATATTTTAGAGTGTGGGGATAAAAATGAATCTCATCTAAGAATACATCTTACTATCAATAGTAGTATATTAATGGCACATCATAATGTATTACAAAGCAAAAATGGAATTTACCCATATAAGAGAGTAGAAATTAAGAACTTCACTATACATCCAGGACACCATTCATTATATCTGGATAATGTTATACTTTGACAATTACTAAATTTCTTAATTTTTGGAGTGGTGTCTAACAAAGCTTATACTGGAGATAGAAAAGAAAATCCATACAACTTTCAGCATTTTAATTTACAAAGATTTAATTTGGTTGTTAATGGAGTACAATTTCCAGCACAGGCAATAGAATTTAACTACAACAATGGATGAATATTAAGCACTCGTGGTTATCAAACTCTGTTTAAAGGTACCGGAATCCATCATTTTGATAATTGTCATCAAATTACAAATGAACTTTTTGATAGCTTATTTTATTTTACTAACTTTTGATTTAACACCAGATCACAATAATAATTCTAATTTGTTTAGTTGTATTTTTTTTTATTTATTATTATTATTTTTTTTTTACTTTAAAATTAACATATTTGAAATTAAAAATATTTTCCCTATTTACTTATTTTAGACGTTTAGATAATAAATAATATCTTTTTATAAAATCCTCTATTTTGCTTATAAGTTGTTTATGCGTTCTACAATTACAAGTATCAGGACAAACGCTTGCTTTGTCATCCGATCATGAACAGTTTTTGAAGTGTAATCCATATTTAGATGATATAAGTTCTTCATTATAATTCCCAGTTTTATTAATAAGTACCAAATACACTTCCAGTGTTTTTTGATGTTCAACAAAAATTAAACCATCAAAATTTTGAAGAAAATTTTGAATTTTTATATGTAACATCTTTATTATAAAGCTTTCTTTTTACAATTAGTTAGTTTTTTAAAACAATGATACTTATATACTATTTAACAAATTTTCTTTATTAAGAATTTCTTGGAATTTTACTATTTTCCCAACTGAAATATGGTTGAGAATTTGGGATGAAAAACTCTCCCACTTCGTCTTCTCCAGCGGAGTTTTCACTGACTACTTCTTTCAATTCTAAAACACATAAACCATTATCTAACTTCCTCCTTAAAGTAAATTGTTCATTATTAACTCCATCTATTACTTTATATTCCAAATTATTATATCGTTTGGGAAGATATAACATTCCCTCATTCTTATGGCGGAACATACTTAATACCTTATATGGCTTTGATGGTAGTAAATCCTTTGCTGCTAGATATGGTCTTGTTTTTAATATCATTAACAATATCAGCATTTGTAATTTTATTCGATTCTATTTTTTGTTCCGCCTTTTGAAAAGTTTATTAACTGATTAAAATAATTTTACTTCAGACATTTATACTTATATCTAATCTAATTTATACCCGAAGAAAGAGTAATTTGGGTATTTCTCTTAATATTTCAAATTTAGAAAATATTATAAATACATAAATATTGAGCCATAAACTAATTTTAAACGTATTCTAGATATGAAAAATGTTTAATGTGAATAATATATACTCCCCTTAATTTGTTATTAGAATATTCAAAATTAATCATGACCATACTCAACAACATAAAATATATCTTCATTAATGTCAAAGAACCTTACACAAAGTTATTTTTTTCCATATAAACAAAACAATTCTCAAGTTTATTTTCCACCTTACAAAAACAGAAATAACCATATAAAAATATGTAGATGAGTAAACCAAAAATACTCAAACGCTATTTATACAAGTCATCAGTTTTTAATTTCATTCGCAATTAAAAGTGCAAAAAAAATAATAATAAAAAATTGTTTCCCTGTTAAATTGTTTGTATGTACTTTTATCATAATTACATACATACATAATATTATACAAAATAAATGGTTTTCAATTTCATAAAATGCAAAACAATTTTCCTCCTATTAATGCACTTACAAGAAAAAATTACAAAAACAAATTCATTAGTTTTCAATTTCATACAAACAATTTGCTCTTCAAAATTGCTCTTATTCCTCATTAAAAACAAAAACAACTATTGCCTTCCAATTTCCCTACTACTATAATAATACTCGTAATAATAATAATAATAATAATAATAATAATAATAATAATTTAATGTTTTTCTATTTTTTAATAATAATAAATAAAATGAATTTTATGATAATAATAATAATAATAATAATAATAATAATAATAATAATAATAATTAATAATAATACAAATTATCGAATTAATAATACTTAAATTAGAATACTTACCATAATTTAGATTTAAGTAATAGTAGGAAACCCTGTTGCTTATAATATTAAAAGTAACGGGGTTTGCTGAAAACATTATATATTTTAGAAAAGTAGGCTTTTATTATAAATAAAAGAAGAAATAAACAATACTTGCAAATTTAGCTTAAAGCCTTTCGGTCTTAATTTTGTTTGATCGGTAGTTTTGCAGTGTCCATTTTTGTTAAATTATAAATTATTTAATTTAATTTTTATTTTTAATTCTTAAAAACTATTAAGAATAACTTATTCTATGTACATCTTCATTTGTGTTATTTTCTTTTCCATTCATATGTATACACACACAATGAATTTATAGATGGAGTGAGAAAGCAAAAGCAGTAAAAACTTTAAAAGAAAGAGAATGTATGTAAATGAGTTAAAAATTAATTGATGCAAATGTTCAGTACATGTCCAATATATTTTTTTGTTGATATCGGTTTTGGAATTTGCGAAATTTCCAAAAAAAATAAACAAATAAATAAATAAATGAAATAAAATAAAAAACTTAAAATTGACAAAGTTTTGATTGGACTTTGGGGGAAACCGTTGCCCAAAGTGACTCCGATTTTGCTTTACACGCATTTACGTTAAGATTTCTTTCGAAACTGTTACAAAAATTCTATAGCACGAAACAAAGAAAATATTTTAGAAGTTGATGAACATTACCACTTTTTTGAAAAGGAACCTCAAAAATATGAAATTTTTTTAAATTTCAAATTCTTATTAATATAACTTTTTATCGGATAGATATATTTATATGATTCTTGCAGCAATATTATTTAGAACTTTGCAAATAAAACTAGCGGATATTTTGAAAAAGTTAGAAAAAAAAACTTAAAAAAAATTATTCCTAAAATGAGAGTAAAATTTGTTTCGAAGTATGTATCTGTTAAACTAAAAGAGATAAGCTACATATGTAAGCATGTTTTTTGTAGAGACTTTTAAGGTCTATACCTATATTTAAAGTTTTTTACATTCAAGTCATAAATGAATTTTTGGCAAATTTTTTAAAAAATTATATCCCCGAGGTGATCAACTTTGGAGGTCTACCTTCTATTCCAGTGACCCGCTAGTTACCTGTGCTCCTTTAAATCAACTCGAAAACAATTCGGCTCTGACCAAGTGAAATTTTATTTAGATACCTCCAACGGTTCACTAGCTATAGAATTATTAAAAAAAATCATTTTGGGTTCGTTGTGTGCTGGTGCGACACTGTTTGCTTTAAAAATGTCTATATTTTTTCCAAAGAAGCAATATGAACATTTGGTATCGTAAGAAGAGCCTTTCTTTGGGAAATTCAGATATTTAAATTTTTACACATAAATATTTCAAGAAATCCATCCAAATGAATATGCTATAACGCATTAGCATTTGTAACGAAACGAGTTTTTAAAATTCGGACTTGTTCGACTTTTTTTTTAATTTGTTCAAATATGTTTTTATTTAGTAACGTGGAAATAGTACCCTCAACATTACTATTTTCCCGTACATTTTTTTTAATATATTTTTATTACATTAGTGTTATTTTTCGTTATATTCATTAATTACACTTTTCCTTTTATTTAAGCATTATTATATTATATGTTCCATTATCAATTTGTGTAAATTTTATTATTATTTTTTTTAACTTTTTATTATTATGAATTTATTTTAGTTTATTCAGCATTAACATTAATCTAATAATTAATAAAGAATACAGTGAAAAAGATTTATTAGACACCAGCAGAATGGGAATGCATTTTCTGGCCCGCTACGAACTATCATTAGCATTCTTTGTGCCTTTTGATGTCAATTAAAAATATCATCCTTTTAACTTCCAGAATTGAAATACGTAATTTTCAACTATTATTGTAGTTACAACATTCTTAATTCTTAATTACATTAAGTGGGACGAAATTTACAACCTCTTTTTATATATTTGTGTGTATTTTTCTTATTACGAGGGTGGATCAATAAGTCCGTGACTTTTCGAACTTAGTTTGATCGACGTTTTTTTCGCAAAAAATAATGTTTAATGAGCACTCGAAATTCACTTTTTTCCATTTTTAGAAAAATACATGAGGTTGTATGTTTTGAACAGCTGTTAAACGAAAAGTAAATGACTACACTTGCTCACAAATGATCTAGCCAACCGTCGGTTAGTCTTGAAAGCAGAATTGTATGCTTTTACTCTTTTCTGCTGCGTTGTTTGTTCTGTTTACAAAATTCCATTCATAGACAAGTATTTTTTATATTTCTTAAACTAGTAGCTTAGGAAAGTAAGGGCCTGAAATTTTATGGAAGAAATCTTGTCGCGTTATACATGCTGTTAAAAGTAACCGATAAAGGTCTCAAAAATTATTTTTATTATTATTTTTTTGTTAATATTTGGCTTGCTATGCATCATATGTGTTTTGATTCCTTAACAACATTTATCGGCTACAAAATTCCGTACAATTTTGTTGAAGTACATTTTTGTGTGCCATCATAATTTTTGGAGTTATAACGCATCTTATGTTTAATTTAATGTTTTTAGTACCAACTATATTTCAGGATTCTATTGGAAAATTATATACTATCCATCAGCTTTAGATATTTACTCATCTTTTATTGCAAACATTTTCGAGAAATCGCTCCCTAGTCCACGTTAGTGTGTCCGCAAGTGCAAATGTTTTAATGAGGTTACAGAAAATAAAGATATTGTTAACGATAATAATGTAAATTGGAGTCCTAGACAAAGATGAGAAAAGAAAAAATGTTTGGTAAACATTGTAAAATTCGAAAAAATAAAACATGTTGGTGTTAGATACAGCCACTGTTATGGTACTGAAGGCAGCAGATTTTCTGAAGATATTTTACCGGAAGCTATGAACATGTTTGACACTTATAATTTTCGATAAATAAAAATAAATGAAATGAAAATTTCCATTGCCTTTAACACAAAAGTAGATAGATCAAAATTCAAATTTTTATCTTAAATGCAAATCATTTATCGGATATTTCGTTTCTGAAATTGGTGAATTGATTGATGACGGTATTTTGATTTCTGTTAATATTAATGTCATTTTTGAAAAAATGATTTCGAAATTTCTTGTGTGAATGTATGTTAGATTCGTTCATCAACAATTTAAAAAAAAAAACACTGCATTTCTGAGTGTTTACGGGACCTTTTGCATTTCCTAAAAAGTAACATTTTCGTATTTTTTAAAATAAATACGATTTTTTTTTATTCAAAATTTCAAGAAAATAATAAAATAATACAAAGTTTTAGTAGGTCCATTACTTGAAAGAATTTTTTTCTTTAGTCAAGTTAAGAAACTGCGTTTCTTTTTTTTTTAATAATAATTTTTTTCTATTAGTGGAGTTGATACTCCTTTATTAAATTCTAAAATTGAACTGAACTTTTCTTTATTAAACTAAATTGTAATACAATATTAATTATTATAAAATCATCTGTCTGCTTTTAAAACTGCTATACATAGTGTCAGCAATTTTTTTTTTGGGAAAGAAAATTGGTCGTTTAGTTTATTTGAATGTTTTTTATTTTAACTCCTCCGCCCTTAATTTTAAACGCCCGCGTTCGTTATGATGAATGAGGGATTTTTGTCTATTATTTGCATGGCTGGCTGAAGTGGGGGAGATATATTAATTTTTGCTGATTTAATGCTTCCTAGATACTTGTAAATAATAGCTTAAAGCCATTGATGAGAGGCTGATGGCAAATCCTCTAATTTAACAGATGTATTTTGATTTCGAACCAGATATGTGCTTTCAAATTTAGTTGTTCCCCATTAATTTCCAAGCTATCATTAAAATCATTTAACATCAGCAGACCGGAAATTATACTTTCGACCTTTGGTATGTGGAATCCATTTGTTATAGTACAGTGTGATTTCTTTCCCTTTAGTAGGTTAGGCAAACACTTATAGTTAGTTACATCTAATATATTATTATTGTTATATATTCCTAACTCATTAATTGTCTTACATGATTTTCTTATAGCTAATAAATTTTCTTTACATATCAATATTTCATTATATCTGATTTTACAAATAATATTATCTTTCTTTACGGGATTTATTAGTTTGGATTCGCAGATCTCACTATCCGTAATTGGAAAATTTATAATAAATATTAATTGATCTTTGCTACTTGCTATCTTTGTTTCAGAAAATTCTAATCCTTCTTCTAAGTTAACATATTCTAGATTATTTTTATAAATTTTTTCTTTTAAAATACTAATTTCGTTTTCAGTAGTATTTTTGTGTATTTTCTAAAACAGGAAATTAAATTGGTTTGATCCAACCAAAAAGTGTATGTACTCGTATGTTCGTAAACAGGAACTGGAAAATGGTTTGGTCATACCAAAAAGGTCTATGATAAACATCTCGTTTGATCATACCAAATAGGTGTTTTTACTTATGAAACGAATGTATGAAGTGGTTTAGAAGTGTGGCAACGAAGATTGCTGTAAGAAAAAATGTTTTATGATTCCCGTCACGATCGTGTATTGTTTGTAAGATACCTGTGGTTTTTGTGATTTCTTTGTTTTATTTGAAATGTTGTTGGATGGTTTTGTTTTGGAAGGATTTAGATTGATCTGTGATTGTGTAGGGTAATTTTAGTTTTTTTTTATAAGTTGTTAAAAGTTTTTCTGACGTGTAATTGTTAGATAAAATAGATAGGCTAATGATAATTTCAATTGGATGTCAAACTTGTTGTTAATGCATTATCCCTGCAAGCATTTAGGGAATTCTTTTTCGAAATAGCTCACTAATTCGCCACTCTTAGAAGTGCAATAGAAGATTTCTCTCAATTTTCCAACAACAAAATATATTAGTATACGAATTGAATCTTCTAGACGTAACTACTTTAATCACTATTAGAAGTTGTTTGGATAATAGTTACAGTTATCCAAAAACGAAAACACTATTTTTCAACATCTTTTCTAGCATTTGGAAGATTGTTGTTTACCAATCCACATAATCTGTCGAATTCGGCACTCTAAGATGATTAATAGTAGAATGTGCAAAACTTTACAAAAACAACACACATTAGGTTCGAAATTTTATCATAAAATCATGATTTTGGCGATTGTTTACATTTCATAATGGGAAAAAGAACAAGCAGAAACAATATAATTTTTCTTAGTAAAAATAAAAATTTTCAAGTGATTAGAGTGAAAAAATTAAATTATTTTATTAATTAAATAAAATTATTTACGTAAACTGATGTGAAACAAAAAATTTATAAGTTTTAAATAAAAATTAAGAAAATAAGGTAAGCATTTATCATAATTTAAAAGATATTATTAATATTTCAACTAGTTCTGGGCAAGCGAATAAATTTAGGAAAACATTTTCATTTTCTATAAAAATAAAAAAATATGTTGTTAACAATTTGAGGGCCAGAAAATTTAGTTTTATATAAAATTCTTAATAACTAAAACAACATTTTTTAAAAGTGTGGGAGTTTGACTTATGTATGACATGCCCGCAGCAAAAGTCGCTAATTTTCAGAATAATTTTCTATAGAACAAAAAATTACGAATATATTAAAAATTCAATTTTACAAGTCTATTCTGTGGAAGATTAAAATTTATATATATATATATATATATATATATATATATATATATATATATATATATATATATATATATATATATATATACATATATACATATATATACATATATATACATATATACATACATACTATGCAGCAATTGTAATGAACAAACGGACGCCTATGTTTTAAACATAGAAAACCGCTAAAAAAAAAACCCCAAATGAATTGTAAGAACAATTTAAAAAGTTTTGGAGAATTGAAAAATTTAGTTGGGAGAGGACTGCGGGAGCCATTGCATTGCTAGCAGCAGTCGGTGTGGGGAGGTTCGGTCCTTCCCTAACTAATTTCTGAAGCATTACAAAGTCTATTATAGACTCCCTATTTTGTATGATATTATCGGTGTAAGGACCATATTGACTAGACTTTAATCCAAAAAATGTTTTTCCCCAAATCTAGCCATATTGAAGTGTGATAGTATGTGATGGTGTTAGTCAATAAATCTTATAATTTCGTATCTCTAGATGTTATTGTTAGAGATTCTGCCTCACAACCCTCACCTTCCATAGTTTCCCAGGCAAATGTTTACGGAAACCCCTATTTCAAATGTCAATTATGCACTAAACCACCAAATTCATTCAAAGAAAACACCCTGCGATATTACTTTAACTTTCCATTATGATAATAACATATTCTTTATTCAGCTCATTTAAAATGTTTATACTAATATACGTTATAAAAAAAAACTCTCTTAGAAGTATCACTTAAAACTCTTCTTGAAATTATTCATACTCAATATAACTAGTAATAAAGAGAGATATAAAATAAATAATTACAAAGTAATATCTAACATAGTTCGGCTCACAAACGAATAATTTTAATAATTGTTTGCTCTGTATACTTATTTGGTTTTGTTTGGCAAAAGATGAAGAAACAAAAATCAATATAAAGCTTTAATAATTTAAGAGAGTTGTATCATGTTATATTATCATTACATTGATCATGTTAAATTAAATATTTAACATAACTAACATTATACATACATGTTACGGGTTAAGTTACAGAATCTCTTTATTTTAATTGATTGTTGTTTCTTTTGATTTGTAATGCAAGTATAAAAAAAAATTTTGTAAATGACTTACCGCATCAAACCCCTCCGGTGAAGGCCTCCAACAGGAATTCGTTGATGTGGATTAGTTGAATAGGTTATTTTTTTATGTTCTTGAAGTTAAAATTTAACTTGCATTATGTAGTTTGCCATTTGTAGTTATGGGTTAGTTAAATTAATAATAATAACATATGTAACTATGTTATTAGGGGTTTAGATTCTTAATAAAAATGGTATATTTATGGAATTTTAATGATCATTATAGTTTAGTTTAGGATTAGGTAAATACTTATAAATATAAAATAGTTGGATTAGTCTTTAGGTTATAGAATTAAGTGTTACATTTTAAATAGTTGAAATTTTGCAAGATTTTAACAGTCTATCAAGTTTAAATTAAATTTAATGTTAATATTCCATAAATCTGTGATATTAAGTTAATAATTATTTCATTTTTTCTAGTGTTTACTTAATAATTTATATTGTTGTAAGATTAATATATACCGTTTGATATTTGTATAGATATAAGTTATTCGTATTGAATATTTATTAGGTTTAATTCATTTTAATAAGTATAAGATTTAAATAAATATGTTTATATAAATATAGATTTTAATTTTATCTAAATACTCGGCAATTATTTTATGTTTTTATCATTGTTAATTAATATTTATAATAAATTTGTTTTACATATTTTTAATATAGGATTTTGGAGAATTTTGTTATTTTATTTTAAGTAATATTATAGTATATATATATTATATTATAGAAATATTATATATTTAGTTAGGTGTTTTTCTTTAATTTGCTAATTGTTAGAAAGGTGAAATCTTGGTTGATATGTTATTATATAGTGTATATCTGGTTAATAGTATTTATGACCTTATTATATCTCAAATTTAATAATTTAGGCAATAACTACATAACTCCTGAAGTTTTTCCTTGGATTACTAGCAGATGTATACGTTTGTAGTTATTTGATGTTGAACTAGCACTAGTAGTAATTATGCTGACAGGTTCAAGATTATGTTTGTAGTCTGTGTGGAGTTAAGATTAAACCTCGTAGAGAATTTGCAGATGACCAATTTGGTATATGGTGGTTTGGATGTGAAATGGTTTTTTAAATCTTTTACACTCGTGGTTTAAGGTGTAAATTGTAGAAATTTGTAGATTATTGGCATCCCAAGAATTTCGTCGATAGTACCTCTTGCAGGTTAAGTTTGACCAGTACAAGTCTCAACAAAATTGGATTGAACTTGTTGGAAGGTGAACCACAAAAAAAGTTTATTTTTGAAAATTGCACCAGATTCCAAAATTGTGTGCATTAATTATTTATTACAAAACAAAAAAAAATATTTTTTTTTTTTTTTTTTGGTAATTAACAAACTACTTTAGAACACTTTAGGTCTTAACACTTTAAAGTTCAAAATCGAAAAGAACCACGCTATTTCACTGCGTCTTTTAGATCGCTTTTTTTTGATTTCTCGAAAGATCTTCGATTGTGATTGTGTTATGTGAAAATGGGGGTAAGATAAAATATGAAATACTGCTGCATAAAAATAGTAGTAAATTCATATTGACACATTACTTTTTTAGTACTATTTAAAAATCGCAAAATCTCAGGCAAAGGAAAATTATTTTCGAGATTTCTTATCTGAGCATATATTAAAAACAATACCCAGATGTATATAGTTTATCCTTTTGAATATGATTTATAAGCATTTCAATGGTTATTCTTTAATTAAATATATTTAATTTATTTTATGTTATGATCATATTTGCTAATGTCATGATATGGTATAATGCATTTTAGCAGAGTTACCTTCCTTAGATATGGTAATGCAGTGCATATTATGTTAAATCTACAGCTGTATGAACAGAAACAAATATTAAGATAACCAGAAAACAAATAAGAGATTATAATGCATGTGTTTAAAGAAACAAATAAATGCAGAAAGTTGTAAGCTTACTAATTAAAGTAATAATAAAATATCAAACCTTGAAACAAAAAGAATAATTATAATATAACCGAAATTTCTCTTTATAGGTAAGTGCATGTGTGTCATTTGTTATTTAATGATCGTTGATATATTAAATAACATTTCGTTTTTTGCAGACAAAATAATGAGAGAAAGATCATTCAGTTAAAAAGATATAAAAACAAATATACAAGTTGGATCTCATTTATAGGGGTTTTTTTTAAGTAAGTAAATGATGTTGTTTTTACTTTACTTAATGATCATTAATTACTTTTTGTTCTACAGGTCATGAAATCAAAAATTATTTGGTAAATTAAAATGTCCAGACATTTAAAACTCTGTTCAAATTAAACAAGACTATTTCATTAATTGTTAGTTTTGTGACATCCAGATCTCTAAAGGCTTCATTCGCTAAAATTTTGTTTCAGTTCTTTTGGGATTATAATTAAAACATTTATACCACTGAAATGTAATTACTATGGATTTTATTAAAAATTATACCTAATGAATCAATATAAAAATAACAATATTTTTATGGATGTTAGAACAAAAAACAAGTTAAAAAATTTTTTTAATAAAAGGTAGTAAAATGGAACTTGACATAACGACCATTACAAAACCGAGCAATTTTAGAGCCATGTGATATAAAATTGTCTGGAAAAAGGGGAGTTTAAGATCTAATGTCTTTCCCGTGATAAGTTCCTACTAGCTTCCCTTGTAAATCCTCTAGGATGTAATAGTTATTTCCAACCTTTTCCCGAATTCTTGCCTTTATGAATAAAGGTGCTAATTTGGCGTTGAACCGCTTTTCAAAATTACTTTGGGCAAAATTGCGCCGAAATATTTCTTGCCCTGTATGAAATGTTTGAGGTTTTGTGCGGAGATTATATTGATGAGTATTCCTATCATGGGCTTGTCGAATAAATTTTCTAATATGATCACGAACTAGTTGAAGATTATCTTCTCTGGCTATTTGTGCTGTCGGTTCATCAAGTAATTGTACCTGACGTAGTAAGTTATAAGAAGTAGCATGCGTTATCATATTAAATCCGAACAACGCATAAAAGGGTGAGCTATTTATAGATTGATGAAAGGAATTTCGGAGAGCACAACTGATCTCACTAAGTTTTTCGTCCCATAATCGGTGATCTGTTTTTAAATAAGCTCTAATTCCAGCGATAAGAGACCGGTTGACACGTTCCGAAGCGTTGGATTGAGGGGAGTATAACGCAGTATAAATATGTTGAATGCCTTTGGTCGTCAAGAACGCATTGAAATCGTTAGCACGGAATTGGCTTCCATTGTCGCTGACAATAAACTCCGGTACACCATATAAATGGAAAATTTGTTTTTGTAGAAAATCCTGAATTAAATTTGAGGTGAATTTTCGTAATGGGCAAAGCCAATGATATTTGCTGAAGTGGTCTAGCACAATAAGGATTCCAATATAGCCAGATTTACTGCGTGGATATGGACCCAGCAGATCTATATAAAGGCGCTGGAATGGTCGAATAGATACGCTTTGGTTACCCATGGGTGGCTTCATAATAAGGTTTGGAGCTTTTGTTGTTTTACACACCTCACATTGCCGAACATAATTGCGAACATCTCGGACCATTCCAGGCCAAAAGAAGTTTCTCCTCAACAGTTCCAGTGTTTTAAACATACCACCATGAGCTGTTAGTGGGGTATCGTGCGCTCGGGATATCGTGTCTCTTCTCAATTTGACTGGGACCCATAATTTCCAACATGTTACCTCCTGGTCTTCGTGGCCGTTATAATGATCTGTTCGATAATAAATATATTTATCCATAATTTTTATATCAGGGTATTTCGCAGAATTATAGTTGTACTTTTGCATTAAATTTAAGTATTCTTCGTCACTAAAATGTGGAGACTCTAGATCTATTTCAGGCTCTACACTTTCGATGCCAGCAACGTTGTTTACAGGAATTCTGGAAAGCGCGTCGGGGACTACATTATCTTTGCCCTTGCGATGGCTGATAGAAAAATTATACGCTTGCAGCTTGAAAACCCACCTCGCGAGTCGGCCACTTAGGTCTGGTTGTCGCATTAACCACAGCAGGCTTGAGTGGTCTGTGATCACCTCGAACTCTTGCATTTCCAAGTAACACCGGAATCGTTTGATAGCTTCCATTGCAGCCAAACATTCCCTCTCTGTGACGCTGTAATTTCGTTGTGCTGAATTTAACTTTTTGCTCATGTATGCAATTGGACGTTCCTGGCCTTCATCATCCAATTGCACCAGAACCGCGCCTATTCCAAAGTCACTAGCATCACAGTGAAGGAAGAATTTCTTTCGGAAGTCCGGGTTTGATAATACAGGAGCAGAAGTGAGCAATATTTTGATTTTTTCAAATGCTTCTTGAGCTTCTGCTGTCCATTTGAATACCTTTTTGGTAGATAAGACTTCCGTGATTGGGAAAACGATAGACGAAAAGTTCTCTATAAACCGCCTATACCACCCCGCCAATCCAAGAAAACCACGTACTTGTTTCAAGTTTTTGGGTGTGGGCCAATCTCTTATCGCTTGAACTTTTTCTGGATCAGTTGTGATCCCCCCATTTCCTATAACAAATCCTAAATAGTTCACCGATGTTACACAAAATTTGGACTTAGATATGTTTAATGTTAAGTTTGCTTTTCGAAATTGAGAGGCTATACGTACCAGTATTTCTAAGTGTGTTTCAAAATCTTCTGAGACGATAATTAGATCATCCAGATAGCCAAAGACACAGTGCCTTAAATCTGGAGGAATGATTTCGTCCATAAGTCTGCACATTGTCTGTGGAGCATTACACAGCCCGAATGGCATAACTACAAATTGATAGAGAGGCCGACCCGGCACTGTAAATGCTGTCAGACTTTTTGATTTGTCATCTAAGGCAATCTGCCAGTAGGCATCCTTTAGATCTAATTTCGTTATGAAATTCGCCTTTGGGAGTCTCGCGAAAATCCCCTCAATGTTTGGAAGTGGATATGCATCCTTAATGGTTACTGCATTAACTTTTCGTGCATCTATGCACAATCGGACTTTATTTGGTTTCACAACCAAACGCATAGGTGAACTCCAGGGGGATGTGGAAGGTTCTATCACCCCTAGCGCCAACATACGATCTAGTTCACCATACATCAGTTTCTCAACCGCGGGAGAAACCGGATAAAACCGTGACTTAACTGGTGTTGCATTACCAACATCAATTGAGTGTCTAATAAGACTGGTTCTTCCCAAACCCTGTTTTTCAAAACTTGGAAAAAGTTCAATGACAGTACTAAGCTGCAAACGTTGACTATTTGAAAGTGGATAGGAATTTTTGTCTAAGGAAACTTTAGACTGCTTTATACTATCGGACTGAACTTCGGACTTACCTGAAAAAACGGACAAATCGGACGAAGACAAGTTGGACGAATTATTAAAAGAAATGATGTCTACAGATCCAACAATATCTGGAAACAGCGCAAAAGACTTCACAAAGTCGATTCCCAAAATCAATCTTTGAGATATCGATGGAATTATAAAGATTTTTAAATTTTTTGATTGATTTTTAAAGAAGATTTCTACATCCAGCCAACCACAGACTGATTGCAAGTGGCCATCAGCAGTCTTCACATAATGTTTACATTTTGTATAACCTTGAAATTTCGAAAAGTCAAACGATGCTAAATCTGAACCTACACAACTTATATTAGCCCCGGTGTCAAGCAGGCCATATTCATCAAAATCCAAAAACTTGACCTTTGCGTAATAACGCAAGTCTTTTGGGTTCGACACAATAGCAGATATAAGAAGTTTTCGACAAGTTTTTCGCATTTTATAAAATTTTCTGAGGCGAATAGTAGAACGTTTCGGTTTTAATGGAGAATAATTGGCAATTTCGGACAAATTAAAGATTTCATTACGTTTTTCTAGGTACAATTTCCATCTTTCGTGATAAGGTAGTTTTGGTCGAATTAAATTAGAAACTTCAATATTTGGTTCTTTAACAAGGGTATTTGAACGATGTAGCAAGATAACCTTTGTGGGTTTGTTATAGCCAGATTGTAGATTTTCAGATAAACTAAAATTGGGTTCAGTAGAAGTAGCTTTGTCACATTTGGGATTTGATTGGTAGAAATTTATATTTTCTTCTAAACTAGAATTTAATTCATTCCGCCTGTTGGACCCATTGGTCGATAGTTTTTTGATAAATTTTGTTTTCTAGCTGCGCATTTGGAACAGTTGGGTTTATACACTTTTTTAGTGCCACAACCATAACAAAATATGGTTCTGTCTTTTAGACAGTTTTCCCAGTGGTGACCAACCTCATCGCAGTTCCAGCATTTATTTAGGGATTCATTCCCCTGAATAGCATCAACAGAACATGCAATATCTTCGACTCCATCAGGATCATGAAGAGTGTAATTAGAATCAAGTTCTGAGATATATCTACGTGGTAAGTTTGGGTTTTGATTACGAACAGATAAATTTTTACGAACGCTTTCCTCGTTTAAAAAATGTTCTCTCATTTGAACAAGTTTTCTTAAGTGGGCAATTGAGTGTATGGGTACATACAAGAGATCTTGCCGAATATCGGGGCGTAGATTTCTGGCTAATATTTCTATAAGTTCTGAATCGGACATCGGAGTGGCAAGATGATCCATAATCGCCAAAACAGAATCGAAAAATGAGTCAAAAGACTCCCCTGGCTTTTGCTTCCTACTTCTCATTTCTTCTCGAATATCAAAAGAACTCTTAAATTCCTTATACTGGCACCTCAATGCATCGCAAAAATCATTCCACTTCACTGATTGTACCTGCCTGTGGTACCGCCAGTACCAATCACGGGCCTTTCCTGTTAATAGGATATTCAAATTCTTGCATATAACAGTGAAATCACTGTTGAAGGTGTCTCGAGTTAAAGATTTAATACGGTACAGGAACTCTTCAACGTGTAGTCCATTAGACGAACCGTCAAATTTGAGGTTCCAATTCTGAATCACGGATGTGATTTTGTCAGCGTGAATGGTACCAGTATTAGATATAGCAAATGGGGATAATAGATAATGGTTGTTACTATTAGGCTGCGGAGTTGGTCGGTGAGACTCCTCAAGATTTGGTTGGTTGTTGTTGGTATTGCTCTGGGCATTATTATTAGGACGGTTATCGTTAACCTGAGTTGTTGGACGTTGAGTCCCATAAAAATTTTGTTCGTTGTTTTTAGTGTTATTCTGAGCGTTGAAAGCTGGTGGAATTACATTTAGGTTTTGTAAAAGTCTAGTAAGGTTTGCTTCTATTAAACGATTAATTGAGTCATAATCAATACCAGAAGGATTATTATTAGAGGTAGCTAAATTTGTCTGGGCTGGGTTTTGGAAAGGAGAATTTGAAATATTCTCATTTGCCCCAATTGGGTCCAATAAAATGTCACTTACATGTGAAGCTTCCTGGTCATTTGCCTGAGTATTTGTATCCGTAGCAGTAGAAGGATTTGATTCTTGGAAAAGGTTACGATTTGAACTTCGAGTATTATACTGTCGTGCCATTGCTCCCCTGCCTTTAGTTCTAGTTGTTGCTTTTGAAGAAGCAGCTTTGCCATTTATGACTAGCCTACGCAAGTCACAAAGTCTACAGGAACGTTTACAGACTGGACACTGAGAACTTGTTGATAGATGTGATTCAATACAAGCCCTGTGAAATGCATGTGAGCACTCATTAATGATTAAACAATCATCTTCTTCAACCATTGTCTCATTGCACACATGGCATACTGATGCCTCTATGTATAAAGGAGCCAAAGGTAATGGTGGAGGAATACTTGGTTGCGGAGGAGTTCTGTCTACGGACATTTTGAATATTATTTATTCGAATTTGAAATAATTAGCAAAATATTTAGAAATTTGATTCCAAAAAAAAAGAAAGATATATAAAAATATTTAGAACAATATAAAAAATGATCCAATTTCTCCTTAAAGTTATTTATGAAAAATCTATATTTTCTATGTTGCTATCAAAAAAAAAATTTTTCCATGAATACTTTTTTTATAAGCTATTGTGACGTACGCCAAATATTCAAAAAATTAAGTAAATATTTCAGAGATCTGTAAGTAATGAAACTAGAAATGATTTTTGAATGAGATAAATTTAAAAATGATTCAGCTCTAAAAGAAATATTTGAATAAATATTAAACTTTAAGGATACAATAGTAAAATAAAGTTCAAATAATTGATATATTTCTGAAGGTTGAATATATCTATTTTTTATAGACAAGATGAAATTAATAATATGCAATTATAAACTACAAGAAAAACAGCTTAAAAAAAATACAGTTTAAAATATCCAGATACGTTGAATATGAAATGGTAGAATTATAAAAAAATAATTAGAGTCATAACAAAAAAATGTGATCCTATACGATGTACCGCAAATGAACGAAATGAGTAGAAAATATTTACAACCATTTCAAAGAACTCAAAAATTGTTTTATATATTATTCTTACAGTCAAATATATTCATAAACGCAAATTTTCACAATAAAATTTTTAACAATAGCTGAATAAAAATAAACGAATTGATGAAAAGAAACACATTCAAAATTTCTGATTTCTTCCTCATTTGTTTTTTGTTTTTTTTCTAAATAAATTCTCTACAAACGATTAGAAAATTTTGAAAAGCTTTCTTTGATTAACAATTTAGTATTTAGATTTATCAAAGAAATATAGTTATGAGTAAACAATAAATTATTATGTGTTCATAAAATTCTTAAATGTTGACGAAATCAATATTTAACGTCTCACTTTTCATTAGTAGATTTTTTCAATCATTTACTAAAATTACAGAAAAAATAAAATGTTTGTTCGGATCTTAAAATAAAATAACTAGAGTGTTTCAATAGCATTACAGGGAATTATATAAGAAATAATTTGGAACAAAATTAAAAGAGTTTTTACCTTAAATTTTTTTTTTTTTTTTTTAACTTTATTTTAAATTTTATGAATGCTATTGTTTCGAATAGGAAAATATTCGATAAAATGAGAAAAATATGTATCAAATATATAATATACAAGAGAAAAAATGCCAAAATTAAGAAAAAGTTTTCATGTGAAATTCATACACTTTAGAATATATTTCGATTAAGTAACGAAATTTCATGTTTTCCATATAACAGAAAATTTCTTATGAAAATATAATGAAAATTTTATATACACAGTGATTATTTTTATTTTATACTTTAAATACGGGTGTTTTCTTCGAAATTTATTAGTTTTCTGCTTAATTGATTAAAGACTTAAGTTGACTAACATGATAAAAAAAAAACCGGACTATGGCGTAATAAATAATATTAAATATACTGACAAATTTTAACGCATCAGCTATGTTATACATGTGTATATACTATTTTGCTCCTAAATTTTAACATATAATGCACATCGGTCAAATAATCGCAGGTAGCATAGTAAATGAAATCCTATATGTACATTAGCAGCTGTACTCGCAAGAAAGATTTTTGGTAGTATATGAAATTTTATTCAAAACTTTAGAAAAACTATAAAATCTCTATAAAAATTTACTCTAGTTTACAAAAAAGTATGTAGGCATTAAGCGGTCAGTCTACTCGAACTTTGAACCTCGAATAGCTGAAAAGTTCCATCAAAACCCTATACACTATTTGCAAAACAAGTTTCAATAAATATAAAAACTTTAAAATTTTTCATAATGATGAACTCTAAAAACAAACTGATTTTGTAGAGCTGACAAAAAGACTGTTACGTCTTTTCGTGCCCCACGTTGGGCGCCATTATTTTTATGTAATGAACAAACGGACGCCTATGTTTTAAACATAGAAAACCGCTAAAAAAAAACCCCAAATGAATTGTAAGAACAATTTAAAAAGTTTTGGAGAATTGAAAAATTTAGTTGGGAGAGGACTGCGGGAGCCATTGCATTGCTAGCAGCAGTCGGTGTGGGGAGGTTCGGTCCTTCCCTAACTAATTTCTGAAGCATTACAAAGTCTATTATAGACTCCCTATTTTGTATGATATTATCGGTGTAAGGACCATATTGACTAGACTTTAATCCAAAAAATGTTTTTCCCCAAATCTAGCCATATTGAAGTGTGATAGTATGTGATGGTGTTAGTCAATAAATCTTATAATTTCGTATCTCTAGATGTTATTGTTAGAGATTCTGCCTCACAACCCTCACCTTCCATAGTTTCCCAGGCAAATGTTTACGGAAACCCCTATTTCAAATGTCAATTATGCACTAAACCACCAAATTCATTCAAAGAAAACACCCTGCGATATTACTTTAACTTTCCATTATGATAATAACATATTCTTTATTCAGCTCATTTAAAATGTTTATACTAATATACGTTATAAAAAAAAACTCTCTTAGAAGTATCACTTAAAACTCTTCTTGAAATTATTCATACTCAATATAACTAGTAATAAAGAGAGATATAAAATAAATAATTACAAAGTAATATCTAACATAGTTCGGCTCACAAACGAATAATTTTAATAATTGTTTGCTCTGTATACTTATTTGGTTTTGTTTGGCAAAAGATGAAGAAACAAAAATCAATATAAAGCTTTAATAATTTAAGAGAGTTGTATCATGTTATATTATCATTACATTGATCATGTTAAATTAAATATTTAACATAACTAACATTATACATACATGTTACGGGTTAAGTTACAGAATCTCTTTATTTTAATTGATTGTTGTTTCTTTTGATTTGTAATGCAAGTATAAAAAAAAATTTTGTAAATGACTTACCGCATCAAACCCCTCCGGTGAAGGCCTCCAACAGGAATTCGTTGATGTGGATTAGTTGAATAGGTTATTTTTTTATGTTCTTGAAGTTAAAATTTAACTTGCATTATGTAGTTTGCCATTTGTAGTTATGGGTTAGTTAAATTAATAATAATAACATATGTAACTATGTTATTAGGGGTTTAGATTCTTAATAAAAATGGTATATTTATGGAATTTTAATGATCATTATAGTTTAGTTTAGGATTAGGTAAATACTTATAAATATAAAATAGTTGGATTAGTCTTTAGGTTATAGAATTAAGTGTTACATTTTAAATAGTTGAAATTTTGCAAGATTTTAACAGTCTATCAAGTTTAAATTAAATTTAATGTTAATATTCCATAAATCTGTGATATTAAGTTAATAATTATTTCATTTTTTCTAGTGTTTACTTAATAATTTATATTGTTGTAAGATTAATATATACCGTTTGATATTTGTATAGATATAAGTTATTCGTATTGAATATTTATTAGGTTTAATTCATTTTAATAAGTATAAGATTTAAATAAATATGTTTATATAAATATAGATTTTAATTTTATCTAAATACTCGGCAATTATTTTATGTTTTTATCATTGTTAATTAATATTTATAATAAATTTGTTTTACATATTTTTAATATAGGATTTTGGAGAATTTTGTTATTTTATTTTAAGTAATATTATAGTATATATATATTATATTATAGAAATATTATATATTTAGTTAGGTGTTTTTCTTTAATTTGCTAATTGTTAGAAAGGTGAAATCTTGGTTGATATGTTATTATATAGTGTATATCTGGTTAATAGTATTTATGACCTTATTATATCTCAAATTTAATAATTTAGGCAATAACTACATAACTCCTGAAGTTTTTCCTTGGATTACTAGCAGATGTATACGTTTGTAGTTATTTGATGTTGAACTAGCACTAGTAGTAATTATGCTGACAGGTTCAAGATTATGTTTGTAGTCTGTGTGGAGTTAAGATTAAACCTCGTAGAGAATTTGCAGATGACCAATTTGGTATATGGTGGTTTGGATGTGAAATGGTTTTTTAAATCTTTTACACTCGTGGTTTAAGGTGTAAATTGTAGAAATTTGTAGATTATTGGCATCCCAAGAATTTCGTCGATAGTACCTCTTGCAGGTTAAGTTTGACCAGTACAAGTCTCAACAAAATTGGATTGAACTTGTTGGAAGGTGAACCACAAAAAAAGTTTATTTTTGAAAATTGCACCAGATTCCAAAATTGTGTGCATTAATTATTTATTACAAAACAAAAAAAAATATTTTTTTTTTTTTTTTTTGGTAATTAACAAACTACTTTAGAACACTTTAGGTCTTAACACTTTAAAGTTCAAAATCGAAAAGAACCACGCTATTTCACTGCGTCTTTTAGATCGCTTTTTTTTGATTTCTCGAAAGATCTTCGATTGTGATTGTGTTATGTGAAAATGGGGGTAAGATAAAATATGAAATACTGCTGCATAAAAATAGTAGTAAATTCATATTGACACATTACTTTTTTAGTACTATTTAAAAATCGCAAAATCTCAGGCAAAGGAAAATTATTTTCGAGATTTCTTATCTGAGCATATATTAAAAACAATACCCAGATGTATATAGTTTATCCTTTTGAATATGATTTATAAGCATTTCAATGGTTATTCTTTAATTAAATATATTTAATTTATTTTATGTTATGATCATATTTGCTAATGTCATGATATGGTATAATGCATTTTAGCAGAGTTACCTTCCTTAGATATGGTAATGCAGTGCATATTATGTTAAATCTACAGCTGTATGAACAGAAACAAATATTAAGATAACCAGAAAACAAATAAGAGATTATAATGCATGTGTTTAAAGAAACAAATAAATGCAGAAAGTTGTAAGCTTACTAATTAAAGTAATAATAAAATATCAAACCTTGAAACAAAAAGAATAATTATAATATAACCGAAATTTCTCTTTATAGGTAAGTGCATGTGTGTCATTTGTTATTTAATGATCGTTGATATATTAAATAACATTTCGTTTTTTGCAGACAAAATAATGAGAGAAAGATCATTCAGTTAAAAAGATATAAAAACAAATATACAAGTTGGATCTCATTTATAGGGGTTTTTTTTAAGTAAGTAAATGATGTTGTTTTTACTTTACTTAATGATCATTAATTACTTTTTGTTCTACAGGTCATGAAATCAAAAATTATTTGGTAAATTAAAATGTCCAGACATTTAAAACTCTGTTCAAATTAAACAAGACTATTTCATTAATTGTTAGTTTTGTGACATCCAGATCTCTAAAGGCTTCATTCGCTAAAATTTTGTTTCAGTTCTTTTGGGATTATAATTAAAACATTTATACCACTGAAATGTAATTACTATGGATTTTATTAAAAATTATACCTAATGAATCAATATAAAAATAACAATATTTTTATGGATGTTAGAACAAAAAACAAGTTAAAAAATTTTTTTAATAAAAGGTAGTAAAATGGAACTTGACATAACGACCATTACACAATCAAAATTTTGGGAATGCATTGCATTATTTTTAGTAGAGATGAATTTTTACACTTTAAATTTGAATTTTTAAAATTTTAAATTAAATTTATTTAAAAGTTTGAAAAGAATTCAAAGATTGTTCTTGTTGTGTAGAGTAGATTGTGGTAATTTTTGGTTAAGTAGCGGTATTTATTTCCAAGTTTCAAAAATCTTAAATATTGACAAAAATGATTGAAAAAACTTTCAGGGCCAAGATGAAATTTAAATAATGATTTAAAATGGTACATCATCATTAAAATTGGTAATAAAGTATGGAAATGATTAAAAGATCATATAGTTTTTAATAAAGGGAATCTCCTTTATAAAAATGGAAACATTTGAAAGAGAAATTAGAGAAAATTTATTATAAATATTTTTTCAAATATTTCCAAAATTCTTAATAGTCAGCTATGTGTTCAGCGAGAAAGTATGATTTTAGAAAAGTATATGGTGTTCGCCTTGTAAAAAGTGTAATACATTTGTTCTTTAATAATTTTTGAAAAACTGGCGATTTTAGAAAAAAATTAACCAAAAAATTTTTATTTATTTTAATTACATAGAAAATTCAATACAAAATTAAAATAAATAATAATGTAGTCTTGTAATATTTAGAAATCGTATATTATATTACTAATCATTTTATAATGCGAACATCATAACCTTTCTAAAAATCATACATTGTCGCCGAACATACTAATAACTGCAGGAAATTTTGCAAATATTCTAATAGATGTTAAATTTTCATTTGAATTCAAAATCTTTCTGTGCATTTATATTAATTGTTTTCTGTAGTAAACACAAGGAAGAGTTATTTTTGTTATTTAAAAAATAAATTACAATATTAATAATTATTCTTATTTTATTATATATATCTACTTTATTAAATTTGAAAGAAACAAATATTCTTTTCTAATTTTGTTCTTAAAATATTTTTTAGTATTCTTTTTTAATTTAATTTTTTTTAATGTTAATTTGAATTGAAAATATTGTTGTGTAATTAATTTTATTGCTTTCCATAATAAATATCAGAAAGAATTAATTTTGTGATTTAAAAAATTTTAATATTTTTACTTTTGATAATTTTGTTCATTCCTAATCCTTCATTTTAAAATATAAGTATTACTGGCATTATTATTTTAAAAATTTTATGCAAAATGGTTTTAAAATTCTGCAAAAATTTTCTATCGAAAGTGTAACTACGTCGGCACACCGGAAAGTTGATATGTTTCGCTTTTACTATTGAATTCTCATATAGTTAGAAATAGCATCTTTTGAGTAACGCTTTAGTGGGGATTGGAAGATTCGAATTAGGATTTTTTATTAGACACTTTTTACTGCGGAATAGTAGATCTTAATACGTGACGTACAAAACTTACTAAAGCGTTACGAATTCTGATCTACTTAGTAACACCGTTCGTTAAGAAATGTGCCACTAAGAGATAGTTCCTTTTGAGTAACGCTTTAGTGCGAATTTGAAGATTCGAATTAGTGACATTCAATAATGACTAAAGCGTTACTCAAAAGGAACTATCGCTTAGTGGCACAGTTCTTCACGAACGGTGTTACTAAGTAGATCAGAATTCGATAGTAAAAGCGACGCATATCAACTTCCTGGCGTGTCAATATAGTTACGATTTCGATAGATAATGTTTGCAGGGATGTGGGATATGTGAATAAGTGTGTAAGTTAGTGGTAGTTATTATAAAGCAGTGCATAATTGTAGTAGCCCATAAATTAACAGAGGAAGCTTGTTGTTGTAACAAATATTTTTGAGAATTGTTGCACCCATAAAATCTTTTTGTTTTTTTTTATGATTCTTGTCATGATCGTATATTTTAGGTGAGACACCTGTGTCGTTTTTGTGATTTCTTTATTGGTAGGCGGTTTTGTTTATTTTGGTAGGATTTTAGGTTGAGGTTTAATTATGTAGATAAATTTTTTGACTTGTTAATAAGTTGTTGACAGTTTTTCTTACATGTAATTGGTAGAAAAGATAGATATTTTAAACTGTGGCAAGTAAAAATATACGAAATTGTTATTTATGAAATTTATGGCGATGTACTTTTGTTTGTTTGTTGTACCCTAAACCCTAACGACATGACATTTATGATCTTTCAAAAGTGTCACTTTATATAATTGAAAAGATAGAGTTTTTTCTTTTGTTTTATTTCTGAGAAAAAAAGGGAAAAAAACTAGAGAAAACTTTATTTAAAATCAGTATATTTTAGTTAATCCACACGTAGAGTCATTTTAAAATATATATATATAAATAAAAATTTTATAATTTCTTACAATTATTGTATAAATTCTTAAATAAAAACTGAATTAAAAATATAAATAAAAAAGCGTTTGACAAGTGAATTAAAAAAATCGAGAGCACGCTTTCGACTTGCGGCTAGTTTAACATTCTATACATGATTACTTTCCTATATTTAGCTGTGGATTAATATGACAATCCCAACTTTGAAATGCTATTGGTATAGAAGCGCCACTATTTATTATTTTTATTATATTCAATTTACTAAAATCAGATAGTTGAACATGAGAAATTCACCAAGATATATTGAAAATTGTCATTTTCGCTTTTCAGTAGAAACAGTTGAATAAACAAGATTGTCCTAATTCTTCTTGCACAGCAGTATCAGCTCATGTTTTTCATTTAATATGAACATTAATTGGAGCCATTTTTATTGTGCGATGAACTTTTCTATTATATGACCAATTTTAAAATACTATTCATTGCTTTTGCAACTTTAAGTGCAGTTTTATTTTTAAGTGCTGCAGCCCAAGCAAACTTAGAAAATGTGTTAATGATAGTTAATAAATATCTATAATTTTTAATAGATTGTGAATAATTTCCCACCACAACCAAGCTTCCTTTTCAGTCATTATTATTAATTTTTAACAGTTGTTACTACATTTAAATGTTCAAATTTATAAATTTTTTCACGTATCACTCTAATTTCTTCTTCAAATGTTACTTAAAAATATTTTTCGAATTTCTTTAATATTCTCTTCTAAAAATATCTATTATCTCCTTCTTTGATTTCTCAATGTAAGATTGCAAAAACATTTTATTGACAACATCATTCGTTTCCAAAGCATATGAAACATTTCTCATACTTTTGTTTTGGACGTCAATGTGGTTATCTCCATCTATAAAGAAGCGCAACAATTTAGGTGCATTTTTTATTGAAATTATACCACTTGTATCGTTAAGATAGTGACTAAATTTATCAACAGACATCGTTTTGATTGATATTATTTTCTAATACTGTATCGTTAAGATAGTGACTAAATTTATCAACAGACATCGTTTTGATTGATATTATTTTCTAATACTAACTTCATGTAATTCTTCAATGATTGATACAATTTCGTTATTATGATAGGTATGACCAGCAGCTTGTGATGATGCGAGTAGTATTCTAAGTCGATCTACCAACTCATTTGGATCATCCCAATATCTATAGTTGGGTTTATGTAAGTTTAAATTCATCACTCCACTACCAATATAATTATTTTTTTCAGTACTTGGAGATGATGTTGCTAATATTGCGGTATTTATTTGTGCTTTTTCTTTGAACAGTTTTCCAATAATATTTCTATATTTATATGCTCTGGTTCCCTTTACTTGACCATCAGATTTATAATCTCTTTTATACGCATTTGTATTAATGAGAATCTTTTTATAAATTTGTAATTCTGATTTATCATAGTTTTTTTGGTATTTTATGGAACATCAGTGAAAACAGACCTGGTATTAAGGCCCATATTTGATTTCCAATAAGAATTTTATCTTCATAGAATTTAATGTTACTATTTCCAAACTTCCATTCATTATTAGAATCTTTATGTGAGCCATAAAGTGCATCTAATTCATTTTTAATTTACCCCAAAGTGATAAGTTGGGATAACTTCCATTACTCCTAAAATTTTCTAGAGTATCTGACTGAGATTAAAAACCATCATCATCTTCATTATCATGAAACGATTTGTTTTTGTTAAATAATGTTCCTTATACAAGCTTCTTAGGAGTGCTGGCTTCTAAATTCTACGGTGGGTTGTTCATAAAATCATTAATTTCGTTTTCTAATTTATATTCATATTTTCCAATTTGTTTTCTACTTTTTATGTTATTAGGTTCTATTAAATACCTCCTTCACCCATTTTTATATTACGTAGTTTTTTCTGTAAAACATTTCTTGTTTTCACCAAATCTTTTAATTTTTTTCATTCATTTTAGTTAGATCTGATTTTTCTACCAACAACAAATTTTATTATCAGGTCGGATATCAGTTATCAAGTCTGATATCAGCTATCAAGTCGGATATCAGCTATCAGGTCTGGTATTAGCTATCAGATCGGTTATTAGTTATCAGATCTATACTGCGATGCAGTAACTTTTAACGATTCGACAATCGTTGTTTGCAGTAACGATTGTGTGATTCACAAGGTAATGCCGAAATAAAAGTAAGGTTCAAAACCAAATAAAAAAGAAAAAACAAACAAATTTGAGACAAATAGAAATTTTTTTAACAGTTTTAAGACGGTGATTGATTAAATTATCTCTTTGATATTGATTAAGATGTGTTTCTGTTAATGGTTTTCTTCAAAATGACCACTACTCCTAAAAGAAGATTCGCAAACGTAGAAGCACGGTCTATAACCATGGCGGCACAGACTACAACCACAAAACAACGACTGAATCATTGGGTTGACTTTTTGGTTAATTTTTGTCAATATATTAACAACACAAAAATTTCTGTCTTTAAGTTGACTCAAACAAATATCGCTAAAAATGATAGATAATAACTAATTCGGCAATTTTGTTGTTTATTGTTTTTAACGATTCGATTATCGTTAAAACCAGCTACTGAATCGCACTACAGTAGTGCTTTGTTTTAACGATAATCGAATCGTTAAAATTAGTAAACAACAAAATTGTCAATTTCTTTATTCTCTATCATTTTTAACGATATTTGTTTGCGTCAACTTAAAGACAAAAATTTTTGTGCTGTTAATATATTGACAAAAATATCAACATGATCACTATATATATATGTCTCAAATTCATTCCATCTTGCTTAAATACAACAATCATATTAGCATTATCTCTTATTAAATGTTTTGGGATTCTTGTATAAGTTTATCATAAATACTCGTAGAAAGAATCAACATTTCTATGTCTACTCATACAAAAATATGCACTTATATTGTTTTGTTTTTCACATGCAACATCATCGAAAATCATAATTGAATTGTTTTTGGTTTCTTCAGTAGATATAACAGATTCATTATCTGAAAAAGTATAATAGCCCATTCCTTTGATCGATGATAACAGACTCTTCAAGTATTTTGGTTGATATAAAAGTTTTGAGTATAAAAAGATGTTTTGAAATTTCAGTTCATTAGGAACTGAATTTTCTAACAATCCAATCATAATATTAGTCTTTCCATAATTTGATAGATCTACAATCAGCGCTCGAGTAGAATTCGATAATAAAGAACTGTGCCTCATTTTCGTATTTGTATTCGTTGAAGAATCAATATTGCGAATTAAAATATTTTTGTGTTGTTTTACTAAAAGCATTTTTATAACTGAAAATAATAATTTAATATTGCTTTTTATTATATAGTAAAAAAAGATGGTAATACAATATAATAAAAAAGTTATTCATCAAAGAGGTGTTAATGAAATAGGTTTGCTAAATAAAATAATTAACTTCCTGGTTATCAATTTTGCGGTCCTGGAACAAAATTACAAAAACGTTTAGAAAGAGAAGATAAAGGAACGCTGCCAGGCAACGAGTAATTTCAAAAGATAATTACCTTTCAGAAAAATCCTTTGTATACCTGGTTATTAACGTCATGAAAGCCAAAAGAAAACTCGGTATGTGGTTGCAGAAGAAAAAGAATAAAAATATAAATTCTAAATCTAATGGAAGAAAGCTTTTTAATACAACAATAAAAATAGCAACAAAAATTTTAAATAAAGAAAAACCTCAAGATATTAACTCGGCAATTAAGATCACACGTAACATCGTCAACAATTCGTTTAAAGGAAAAAAATCTCAAATTGTAGCAATAGGAAGCCTATCCACTGGGGGTGCCGCCATAGCTTAAGCAGTAAATGCTGGAAAGAATGAAGCAACTAGGCATAACAAAAAATTCAAGCTATAGCAATGGTGAAAGGTCTATACCATGTAAAAACGGATATGGACTGGTTTGCGAAGAAAAATCAAAAAATTTGTAGAAGTGCTATCCAACAAACCACTAACTGACGTCGATCTAAGGAAATTCTCAGCAAATTTACCATTCTTTAGAGGAATATTTATGTTAAACTCACTACCAAATGTCCGAGAACATGAGAATGTGGAATAGTTAATTTGGATTCTTCGAGTGGGATTGGAACACGTTGGGTAGGATATTATAAAAACAACAACCAAATAGAACATTTCGATAATTTTGGAAATCTATAGCCGCCATTGGAATTATTTGAATATCTACGAAAAAATATTAAGTATAACTATAATCAACATCAAGGTTTTAATTCTTTTAACTGTAGTTTTTTTATGAAATAACTAAAAAAAAAATTAATAAAATTTAATAAATAAAAGACTTTTTCTTTTTTTTTACCAAGTAAAAATTTATTTATTTTATGCAGATATTTATTAGTATTTAATTTATATTAATTTAAAATAAAAGCAAAATATTTTAGATTTTCCATACTGGATACTGTCCATTTGGTTGAAGTCTTCAATGGCATCAAATGTATTTAAAATTAAATTTTTCTCTCCTTCTCTATAAACACATAGTTCGGTTACATCATCATCGCTTAAAGAGTTATATCTGTGTAGTAGGAACATTATATTATTCTCCAATTCTATGAGTATCGTGGGGCCGTGTTTGGTTATAATTTATTTGGCCAACTTAACTCCAAGCTCTAAGTCTTTGATATGAATAGCTGTTTTGCTATTCTATCCATTTCATATTGTGTCTTGACAGTCTTAGTATCTTTTCGAAATTGAAATTTCAAAATATTTTTGCTATTTATTAGCCCCCTAGCAAAATTTCTAAAAATGAAAAAATGTTTATTTGATAATTACACATCAATGAAGGATATGCCTAGTATAACATTCTTCATTATTCTTACTCCATGTTGTATATTAAAATGTGACTAGAATATTAATTAGTAATTGAATATTAAATATATACATTATTCGATCTAATAATGAAATGAGAAAGGGCTACATCAATTCATGATATATATCTCGTTCTATCTTAAGGAATCAAATCTATATAATTTTTGTAAAAATTTTTAGAAATAAGAATCAATAAATTGGGGTAGTAAATTATTCTGGAATAAAATAAGTAGAAGTAAAAGTTCAATTCCATATTTTGCTTAAAGTGAAAGAGATAATAACATCATTTATAAAAAAAAAAAAAAATTAAAATGGTGACCTTACTGCATTCTTTGAATATATCCGAATAATATCTAAACATTTTGTAAATTTAACAGTCAATAACTTACGACAGAAGCGATCACTCCAAAAAAATAAAAAATAGAAAATGTGTCCACTTAGTGATTTACTTAATGAATTTCTAATAACATACAACGATGTCCTTATGCACGATCATAAAGATATGATTACAATTTTTTTAAATATGTTGGAGGAAAATGAAGATAAACTTGGAAGTGATGATGAAACTAAGGATGGACACTTCAATTGCTGCTTCTGGATTAATGACGAAAGAAAAGAAGGAGTGGACATTATGCACAGTATACCATTTAAGAAAATTTAATGTTTTAAGTTTAATAAATTCATATAATCTAATATTTAATATTTAATAAAGAAAAATTTAAACAAAATTATATGTAAATGATTTATTATTTTTAATAGCTTGCATATATGTATATAATTTTTTTCAGATAAAGATGCAACTAAAACTTATTTAACAAGCTTTGCAGAAAATTGTTGACAATATTTATATATTAGGTGTTAAGAATCAAACAAATTTATTTATTTATTTTTTTTTTCAGGTAATGATAGAATATAAAATTTCTTGCCTAGCTTCAATTGTTAGGGGTGTAATATTTACAAAACCATTTCAAATGTGTTAAACTCATGCATTTTTAATTTTTTTTAAGTCTACAGGTTGAAATAGACCTTTTTTAAGGAAGGAAGTCATAAATGTCTCGTGGTTTGCTCTTTTTTTGTTTTATTGTATACAAGATAAAATTTTCAATTATGAAACCCTTTTTTAATTTTCATAAATCTTGTAAAAAAAAAATAGTATTCACCTATTTTCACCTTTAGGTTTTTGGTTTGTTGTCTTGAAACGTCATGTCAACATATTTTATTTGTTCCTTACTTATGCATGTACGTGTTTCAAATATTACAAAGAAGTAATTGCATTTATTGAAATACAAGAATAGACATGCTTAATTTTTTTTTTTTTGTGTTTGAATTAATTATTCCACTCCAAATCCAAAATCATGATCATTCATGTTTTAGGATCTACAAAGATAACGTTTAAATAGTATCATACAAACCGGATAAAAGCAGTTAAAGTGTGCAAGAAAAAATAAAGCGACGAAATATATTTCTAAGAAAAATGTCATATAAAAGTATAGTTGAAAAATTTTTGTATGACTTCAGTGATTGCATTTTTTATGAGCATTTACTAAAAATAAACCATTAAAAAAATGCTTCAACATTATGAGAACATGGAGTTGATCGATTCTATTCATGGAAATCATTTTATTAACTGTCCAATGATCTGTCAGATTTGTGTGCAATAAGTATATGTCAATATATTCAATTTGAAATGAATCGTAAAAAAGTAATAAATTTAACAGAATTATATTATAAATTTTTGCAGAATAATTAATAAATAAACATTTTCTTTTTATAAATAATATTTGTTTTTACTTTTACTTATTCTCCCGATTAATTGTCTGGTATATTTCTTGTAAATCAATTTGATATTCAGAGGTGTTAACCGAGTGGATCAATGTGAAAGATCATATCTGTCTGTTTCGAATATCCTGTGTCGAACATTATTATTGGTGAGTTTGAATAATTTAATATTTGTACTTCAGCGCCACTTAGAGTGCTCTTCAGCACTGAAAATAATAAGTTTAATTTCTAATAAGACTTTTATGTACAATTTTCTTCTTATCTGTAATAATCATATCAGGTTTATTTTCTGCAACTATTTCTTTTCTATACCTTGCTGAGCCCTTGTTCCTGGGATACTAGTTTATTGTTACGTAAATCGTTTCTCGTATTGGAAAATCTTTACAAGGCTTCCTATTCCTATTGTGATATTTTAGATCTGTTTCCTGTTTTGTTATTAATTTTTTTGCGTTTTCTTTTCTGAACTGCCCTGACTCTGTGGGGTCTGTTGTTATTCTATGGCCAAAGAATATTTCTGCGGGTTTTAAGTTATTGATAGTGTGAATGGAGTGAATTGTGGTAATGTGAATTATTCATTAAGCGACGAATGAAGTCTTTTTACCTATCTGTTCGTAGCGCTTATATACGGGGGGGTTTATAATTTTCTATCCTTCTTACTGATCCCCCAAAATAAACTTTATTGAAGCGGCTTCTAGGAATTTTTCGTTATCGACTATAATTTGCCTCGGAAAACCAAGCGAAGTTATCAATTCGCGAAGAGGTTCTCTCAAGTTCTCTACAGCACGGGATTTTAGTATTTTTACTTGAACGTACTTAGAAAATTTATTCATGCCTGTAAGTATTATTTTATGGTTTCTATAGAAGAGACCTAAGTGAACTGTTTGAACGGAATATTCAGGAATCGGTGTTGCTTTTAATATTGGCTTGTTTGGATTTTTTTTTCCTATTTTCACTCTTTACAAATTCTGCATTGTTTTACTATTCTGTTTATTTTAGCCTCAATACTAGGGAAATATAATTTTTTAATTTAGCTTTTATTTTCTTTGCCGTTTCTGTGTGCTTTTTTGTGTTCTTTTAATATTTCACTTCCTTGTGATGATTCATCCGTCAGATCAGTAACAACTTCTCTTGAAAATCGTATTTTATAATTTCTAAAATAAATTCTTTATAATCCTCTTAAAGTTTGTTCATTGGTATTGATGCCGTTTACCACTGATGGACTAAGACACAAGATCTTCGTCACTGTAATTATTCTGTGTAATAATGTGACGATGATATGTGGGAAAAACTATTTCGAATTTATAAACTGGAATGTAAAAATATTTGGTTCTTGAAAACGTTTATTGGCGCATTGGCAAATGCTATCAAATCCTCGAATGAACTCTCATCACTGTGCTCTGCGGGTGTCAAAGAATTTACCTGTAGTGCTATCGAAAGGGCATCAGACATGACGTTAGTTTTTCCTGGCTTGTACTGCAGATCAAAATGATATTCTTCTAAGGCTTTTCATCTCCTTAGCTATTACTATTTTTGTTACTAAGTGTGTAAGAGACTGGTGATATGTTATTATTTTTACTTTAGCTGATCCGTAAAGGTAATTTCTTAAATTCTTCAAAGCCCATATGATAACGAGCATTTCTCGCTCATTAGTAGCATAATTTTCTTCTGGTTTTTTCAGAGCCCTAGAAATATAAGCTGTTGCACAATCTTATTGAGATTTTTTTGCTATATTCGCATAGTATCCAATGAAACGGCGATTATAGTCTAACAGAACTAAAAAGGATCTAAGTTCTTTCACTGTCTTAGGCTGCGGAAAATTCTTTACGGTCTTCAACTTTTTGGGATTTATTTTAATTTCATCACTTAAAATGACGCATCCGAAAAACTCGAATTCGTTCTTCAAAAACTCGCTCTTATCAAGCTGTACTTTTATATTCGCGTTATGCAATGTCTGGAATATTGTTTCAATGTTTTTAAGGTGTTCTTCTTCGGTTTGTCTGAAAATCAGTATATCGTCTATATATATATATATATAAAGAACATTTTTCCAATATGTTGACGTAATATATTATCTATTATTCGTTAAAAAATTGCCGGTGTGTTCTTTAATCCAAAGGGGAGTCTCGTGAACTCATATTTTCCATTATTCACCAAAAACAGAGTCTTTTCAATATCCTGCTTTCTCAGTAGGATCTGATGAAATCCACTTTTGAGATCAATAACCGAAAATCATTTTTTTTACCTAATTGTATTAAAATGTTAGCTATTGGTTTATTTTTATTTGCTTCAGACTATCGTTCCCTATTATGGCATGAAAAGTTTTAGGAGTTAAGAGTATAAACATTTTTATAGGAATTTTATTGTTTCCAAAAAGATATGCGAAAACATGATAGGTCCTCTTATTGAGTTAGCATAGAATGGAGTATCATTTTCGATAGGGTTATTTGTTAAATTTGGATGAATATAGTTTTTCTTTGAGCCTATAACTAGAAGAATTTTTAGAAATTTTCCATAGTTAATCCTACAACTAAATTAGGGTAACGAGGATTGAGTTAGTCTAGAAAACGAATATCTGTAAAATCTTCCTCGGGTTTGCTCTTTGGTATTCCGAAAAGCTGCTCATGTATTCTTGTAAGGTTTCATGGTTGTTTTTATCTTCTTCTGTGGTGGCAAGATCGCATGGTTCTTGTTCTGCTAGAGTATGGAAATTGCACTGCACTTTTGGAGATGGCATTACTTGAAAAGAAGGCTGTGTTGGCCTCTTTCCTTGGAACTGGTGCAGAACTCTTGGCCTGTTCATGTAGTTTACATTTTCAGTTTTAACACTCTCATCAATTTCCATTGGCTCCGGACGTTGGAGTGGCTCGGGAGCGAAAGATCTCTGTGGGGGTTGTTGATAGTTCTGAAATAATTTAAATTGTAGTGGATTATTTTTCGGCTGAAAAGCCTGATTGTGTTGGTCAAACCTGAATGGGTATGGTGTAGGCTTAGTTAAAAAATTCGGCTGTGGTTGGTACGTCAGGTGTAGATAAAATGTCGTTGGTCTACTTGAATGATTATTGGCGGAAGTTGTGGTGGTGTCGCATAATTCTTGCCACGTAAACGAGTACTATGGGCGTAGTTGGTATTAAACGCTTGGTTGTCTAGTTTTTGGCACAAAGCGAGTGCTTGCGGAAGATCTCTCGGTTCTCGTATGGCTAATAGTCTTGGCATATCGCCATTTAATCCTCTGACGAATGTGTCAAGCGCCTAATTGCGGTAAGTTTGGGTTAGAATGTTTCATTTCCAATGATGACAGTTTGTTAAGGATCAGTGAAAAGCATGTATAGACTTCGTGGTAGAACTCCTGAATGATTTGACTTCCTTTCACGAGTGACGTTAATTAGTATTCCAGTTTCACCTTTCTTGTAATAACTCAAAAGTTTGTTTTTTGGTTTTTAGGGACAGCCGCTAGTGCGACTGTCTCTTTTAAGTATATCTTTATTAATCATTGTTTTTATTTATTGTTAATGTTAATCTAGACTACAATTATTCTTACACTAATACACACATAATATGTTTATCATGGGAGAATGCTGAGACATGCACAATACATGCTGTCTAGCTATCGTGCAGTGCACAGTGGGGTAGAATCGAAATTTTTTGGAAATAAATCTGTAACTTCTGATCGGCTGGTTGGATTTTCATGAAATTTGGTATAGGCGTAACAGAGGAGTGTACAATGTTATGTTTGGAAGGGGGCATAACAATGCCCCCAGGGGCGGAGCTAAGGAGGCTCAAAGTTTTTTGTTTCTCGTCCGATTTCAAATATTTTTATATATTGTTGTAGGCCCTGATAAAACCTATATAAAATATGTCCTTATCTCTTATGTTAATATAAAATGTTAATCTATTGAATTGTAAACAATAACTGTAAATAGTTATTTGCGTTTGAATTTTTAAGCACCATAATTTTGCATGTTCTTGGTCCAGTTTTTTCATATATATCCTAGTATTTCCGACCGATTTTATTAGCTTTTTCTTAACTATTAAAGAACAAAATTATCTATTGAGTAAAAAAATTTGAAGTCGATTCCTTTACCGACTCCAAAATAAACGATTTTGAATTTGAAATTTGCAAAAAAGACGACTTTTTGTGTTTTTTTTAGCCGAAAAAGTATCTACACTCTTTTTTATCTAAAATAAAATTTTCTTTAGCAGCATATAACAAATTTGCACTTTTCTGAAAGGTAACTTCACAGAGATGACTTTAATATAAAAAACAAGCCGAACAACTCAATTGGTCATGGTACACACCCTCCCGAATTCGACCCATTTTATGTGAAAGTTTTGATTTTACACCATATTTTCTCAAATCCCAAAGAATTCGGTATAGGTACTCTTCCAAATTGAATCTTTCAGATATTTTACCTAATGAAAATTCACAGAAAACCTGTAAATATATATACCTGGGCGATATATGTATGGATATATATAAATGCGCAGCTAATACTTGCCATGGTGATTACATTGAAACATGAACAATTGTGTTGTGTTCTGTGGACTCTATGTAAATATGATCTTAATTTATTTATTTTTAAATTTATACAACTTTGTTGAAAACTTATTGACCTTTTTCGAATTTTTCCCCGTTTTTTGCAAAATGTATTTTTTGTTTTTATTATTTTTACCCCTTTTATATAAATTCTCAGTTTTAACGTGATAATTTTCAAGCTTTTTTCAATTAATTTTGAAATAATACCTTTTATTAAAAAAAAAGCCAATTTACCCATTTTTTGAACGGCTAGTTCGATTTTTAGTTTTAACACATTTTTATTTGCTTTTTTTCAAAATTACACAATACAAATTAAGATCAGAAATGGATCTATCAGCTTTGTTTCATAATACAGATCGTTTAGCAGATTTTGAGGCTTATGTTGCCATTATACCCGCTTCTGAACACAGAATAGGTTCGTTAGTTAGTCATGAAAAGGAACTTAACCGTTTATGGGAAGCTGTTAGGTCAACATACGACACTTTGTTGATTGAGGCTGAACAAAAGAAAAGCCCGCAAATTGTCGAGGTTAAGTCCCGATATATGGGCTCTTATAGTACATATACCCGTGGTATCGGCCGCTCAGGCTGAAAAGTTAATGAAAACATCAATACCCATTATGAATTTACCCCCTTGTGATACCCCTATTTTCTATGGTGACTATAAGAGCTGGCCCTCTTTCCGAGACACGTTCTCTGCGTTGTATGACAATAACCCCCGATTAACATCAGTTCAAAAACTGTATTATTTGTTACAAAAAACTGGCAAAGATGCCCATGATGTTATACAAACCGTCCCGTTAACTAACGATGGCTATGCAATTGCATGGAAAAAGTTGGTTGACACGTTTGAGAACAAAGGGGCCTTAATTAATGAACAGCTTCGTACTCTTTTATCCCAAGAAAATGGTCCAAGTATAAAAAATCTACAGCGGACTATTAATGATTGTATTACGAATCTTTCATTGCTTGAAGTAACCCCAGAAGTTTGTTATCACGTAATATTAGTATATATTTGTGCTACAAAGTTACCTGAAAACACTCCGAGTCTCTGGGAACAATCAAAGAATCTTTGTACGAAAACTCCTAAATGGGAAGATATGGACGCATTTCTGACTGCTCATTTCAAGACTCTTGAATCGATTTCAGACATAAGGCAGTCTCAATCGCAAACCGTTCAAAACCCGAACAAAAATTTGAGTACTGCAAACCCCCGTAAAAATCCCAATTTTAATGTCTCGAAAAAATCTTCAAATGATTCAAGGAAAGTCCAAAGTTTCGCTACAAAAACTGTTTCCACTCCAATAACTTGTCGTTGTTTTATGTGTCAAGGATCACACCCCCTAAGACTTTGTCCTTCCATTTTGAGTCAAAGTGTTGATGAGAGAATGTCGACCGTTAAAAAACTTAAATGTTGCACAAATTGCCTTGCGACCTCTCATGAATATAAGAACTGTAAAAGTATTCATGTTTGTTCCCTTTGTAAACAGAGACATCACTCCTTGTTACATAGAGATTTAAGGCTACAGGGACACATTCCCAGTGTAGTTTCATCCCAACTACCTTTAGCTACTGGTTCTGCTATTACCCAGCAGACCACTCAGAGTATAAACCCAGCAAACAATCAAATACAAACCCCTCTTAATTATAACCCTTCAACTTCTACAGCCGCTCAAAATACCCATACTTAGGCTCTTAGGCTCGACTATATGTATAGTCCACATTAAAGATATCAGATGTACTGCTCGAGCGCTGGTTGACCCCGGCTCGCAAGGTACCTTTATTTCAAGGAGGTTACAAAGGAAACTTGCAATTCCTACATTTTCTGTGCCAACGACTAACGTTACTGGCATGATGGATTGTTATGCTGGAAAAGCTTCAACCATGTGTGTTGTAACAGTCGGATCTCCGATCGACCCCAATTTTAAACTGAAAATTTGCGCATATCTTGTTGATAAAATTACCGGTCGGTTGCTCTCGTGTTCTCTTACTGATATTGTAACCTCAAATTTCCCCGATATTACAATGACCAATGTTATGTGTACCCGTATGGATATTCTTTTCGGAGGAAATGTTTATCCAAAAATTTTAACTAAGGATGTTAAAATACATCCAAATGGCAACCTGATTGCCCAGAGAACAGTTTTCGGTTGGATAGTAACTGGTGAAGTTCTTCAATCTGAACCCCTACACTCTGTTGCAAACTTTTGCTCCCAAATTGATTTAAGTAATCAACTTTCTCGGTTTTGGGAACTAGAAGAAGTTCCACTAGCCACCCGTTTTTCAGAAGCCGACGAATATTGCGAAGAACTTTATCGGTCCACCACATATCGAAACCCCGATGGTCGCTATGTAGTTTCACTCCCCTTTCGTCCAGAATTTCTTAATGAGTAAACTTTAGGAGATTCTCGATATAGCGCCCTGTCTCAATTCAAAAGAAATGAAACCCGTCTTTTAAAGAACCCTGAATTAAAGGTACATTATGATAGCGTGATTAATGAATATTTTGAATTGGGACATATTAGAGCTGTTGAACTCCCGAGTGTAACTGCGACCACATATTATTTACCCCATCACGCCGTATTTAAACCCGATAGCATCACTACTAAACTGAGAGTAGTATTTAATGCTTCAAACCCCTCTTCTAATGGCGTGAGCTTGAATAATATTTTATACCCCGGGCCTGTTTTGCAGGCAGACCTTACGGTACTAATTCTAAAATGGCGACTTTTCAAATATGTCTTTAACGCGGAAATTGAAAAGATGTATCGCCAAATATTGATTTATCCCAATCAAACCCAATTCCAACGAATATTGTACCAGGAAAACCCCGAAGTTGACGTAAAGGACTATGAGTTAAATACGGTCACGTTCGGAGTGAACTGTGCACCTTATTTCGCGATTCGAACTCTCATACAATTGAAAACCCAAATTTATGTCGATGATGTACTTGCTGGCTCTCATGAGCTAGAAGAGGCTTTTAGGAGACGGGTTGAACTTACGCATGTTCTAAATTCGGCTGGTTTCATTTTGAGAAAATGGATAGCTAATCATATTCGTCTCTTAGAAGGTTTACCCCGTGAGAATCTGCTTGATGCAGACTTCTTAAAAATTTCAGATGCTAGCAATACGAAAACTTTAGGCTTGCGGTGGAATGCAAATAATGATTGCTTTTATTTTAGACTAGTTTCGCAGCCTCGTAGAAATACAATTACAAAACGTGCTGTCTTGTCAGAAATTGCTAAGCTTTTCGAACCAGCAGGTTGGCTATCCCCAAAGATAATTGTAGCAAAAATTATCATGCAGCAAATTTGGAAAGACAATACTGATTGGGATGATAATTTAAAACCCTTAACCCTAATTCAGTGCAAACCTTTTTAAATGATTACCCCAATATCGAGAAAATTAATATTCCAAGATGGGTTAATTTTCACCCCGATTCCGATATTGAACCTCACGCATTTTGTGATGCATCAGAAAAAGCTTGTGGTGCAGTGCTTTATCTACAAAATGCAATAACAAATAATATCACGGCGCACTTACTCGCGCCCAAAACGAAAGTACCTCCCGTAAAGTGTGAAACATTACCCCGTTTAGAACTTTGTGGAGCGGCTTTGATGGCAAAAATGGTAGAATCCTTGAGTAGTCAATTAAATCTAGACAAGAGAACGATTTTTCTGTGGACTGATTCTACCATAGTTTTATCCATGCTCAAAACACCCCCATGCCATTGGCCCACTTTCGTCAAAAATAGAGTTGCGTTAATTTTGAAGAAGGTTGGTAACGAAAATGGGTTTCATGTTAACTCCAAAGATAACCCCGCCGATCTCGCAAGTCGCGGAGCTCCAGCTCGTGACTTAATTGAAAATTCCTTGTGGTGGTATGGTCCTTCGTGGCTAACGAAACCTCAAGAATATTGGCCCCAGTATTCTGTTACCGATCATCAACATTTAGAAGTTCAATCATTTTTGGTTCAGACAAAACCCTCTTATGACATACTTGAGCGCTTTTCAGATTTACCCCGAGCAATGCGAATTATTTCGTATTGGTTCAGGTGTTTAACATATTTGAAAACTCAAAAATGTTTGCACAACACCTTAGATTTAACCCAAAAAGAAATGAAATTTACTCGTGATCGATTAGGTCTCGTATGTCAACAGAATTTTATTTCGGAATATAATATTCTTTCAAAAGGTACCCCTTTACCGGCAAAAAGTAATTTGCTCACACTGAACCCCTTTATCGACTCAAATGGTTTCGTAAGAATCAATGGTCGATTAGTCAGATCATCTGGCTTGACATATGATGAGCGATACCCAAGGATTTTGCCTTATTCGGCACGTTTTACACGTTTATATGTGGAACATGTCCACAAATGTTCAGCCCATGGCGGACATTCTCTAACGCTCCGATTAATTAGAAGTGAGTTTTGGGTCCCGAAATTAAAGAACTTACTTCGTACTGTGATTCATAATTGCAAAGAATGTACAATTTACAGAAAAAAATCCTGTCAGCAGATAATGGCTGCATTACCCGCTGAACGAGCGTCTTTTTCGAGACCGTTTACCCACACCGGCTTAGATTTCGCTGGTCCATTCGATATTAAGTCTTACATTGGTAGAGCTTGTCGAATTACTAAGGGCTATGTCCTTGTGTTTGTTTGTTTTGCAACAAAGGCAATTCATTTAGAGGCGACCGGTGATATATCGAAGGAAACATTCCTTGCTGCATTCTCCCGATTTTTCTCCCGACGAGGCTGACCTTCACATTTGTACTCGGATAATGGTACTGCCTTTGTAGGTGCGGCTAATATCCTAGAAACAGACCGCAAATATTTTTTACCCGATCTTAATACGAAATAGTTTTCAACCCATTTATACCCCCTGGAGCACCTCAGTGAAGATCCCAATGATTTAGTTCCTTTAACCCCAGGCCATTTCCTTATTGGAGCACCTCTTCTTTCACCCCCTGAACCCGATCATTCTGATCTTTCTTTGAGCGTAGCCAACAGGTGGCAAAAACTCAAGATGCTTCATCATCAGTTTGCTCAGCGATGGAAAGAGGAATATCTCAAAGAACTCCATCGTCGTGTAAAATGGAAATATCCAGAAAGGGACTTCCAAGTAGGAGATTTAGTTGTTGTTCGTCAGGATAATTTACCCCCCAATGAGTGGCGTCTAGGTCATAGTGAAGACCCATGTCGGAGAGGACTCTAAAGTCCGCTCAGCGGACGTGAGAACAGCATTTTCACCCGCCCAATAGTGAAGCTTGTTCTCTTACCCAAAGAAACAAACTAATTCTCCCTTTTTTTCTTTACTTTTTTAATATTTCTTTTTTCAACCCCAAACGCCGGAGAAATGAAAAGCGGCGCACCACCAAAAACAACACCGATGTTGGACCCACCAGCATCAACAGCAGTTCTATAAGCCGCAACAGCAGCTTCATCATCAGCAGCAGCACTACCCGCAACCATAGCAGCAGCTCTACCCACAACAAGAGTACCCCCAGTTACAAAATCCGGCCACCATAGTAATTAAAGTGATTTCTAAAAGAATAAAATTTTATTTGTATTGTTGTAAAAAATAGGGTACATATTTCTATTTTTATTTTACCCGCGCAAACTTTAGCCTTTCTTGTTGCAGTACTGCAAGGGGGGCGGGATGTTTACGCGCATAGTGTAAACAGCTACTAATTATTGTTCAGTGGCTGTTTTCTATGTTTTTTACCCTTTTGATATTTTCCCACATTCTTAATATACATAATTTTTTGTAAACTCACTTACATTTGTAAACCCCGAGCGTACGGTACGTACAAATTACAAAAAAAAAACCCGAGCTAAATAAAACCCCAAGAAAAATTCTAATACCCGTTTTTTTTATTTTCTATATATATTTTCTATAAAAATATTTCAAGCAAAACATAAAGAGTTACTTGAAAGGACTAACATACTATTAATGGCAATTAATAGTAAGCACAAAATTAACTTTGCTCGATTTGGAGAACATGCAACAGAAGTATCTAAGCTACTTGTTTCTCTATATCCATGGAAAGAAATGACACCAACAGTACATAAAGTATTGTACCATGGCGAAATTATAATTGAACGAAATATTCTTCCACTTGAAGAGCTTACAGAAGAGGCTCAAGAAGCAAGAAACAGAGATTTTAAGTACGTTCAATTATTCAGCTCCAGGAAATGCTCCAGAACGTCACTAAACGAGGATATTTTTAATAGCCTATTGTAGTAGTATAAGTTTAAAATATTAGAAAAATTGTCTACATAAATTTTATGTAAATAAATAATAAAAAATCGTATTAGAAATAGAATATTTATTAAGGAAGATGATAAATACCAAAAATAATAATATTGATTAAGTTAAAATAGACATTTTTTGTTTGTTTTGTTATTTTAAATTCATTAATAGAAATATATGAATGGTTAGAAAAGGATAAAGATTTTCTTAAATTTGGGAAATGTGGCAACTCTATTACAAATAAAAAATATTTATTAATTATTTTTATAAAAATATTTTGTGTATAGATATTATTAAAAGTATACAGAAATATTCATAATTTTCTAAGTAATTATTCACGTAAAGCTAAAGGCAAAAGTTGCAAGTTTGTAAAAATATAGTCATATATACAATAAATTGGAAATATAAAAGTTTAAAGGCGCATATTTCTGAAATAAGGCACGATATTGACTTAAATCTTTTTACAAAAGATCGGAAATTATATATGCTAAAGGAAAAAACTTAATTTGGAATACATATTTTTAAAATTTCTTTCGCTATTTAGAAATAAACCAAACAAAAGGTCCAATTTGGGGTTTTTGGAGAAAATACAAATTTTTTAATTGTAATAACATATTTGTTTATAAAGATATCTTAATAAGATTTGCAGGAAATATGGACCTTATTAACATAAATAAAAGCTCGTTAACCAAATTTCAATCAGGAGTAGGGTTTTCCTGAATTCCCAAAAAAACTAATGAAAATTCCCAAAAATGGGATTTTTTACATTTTTGGCTATAGAATCCACATTTTTCCGAAGTCCCGTAGAGTTTGATTTAAAAATTTTAACAACATATTGAGGATTCTTAAAATACATTCCGCATGTCGATTCGTGCATTGGATTTGAGAAAATATGGTCTAAAAGCAAAACTTGCATATAAAATGAGTCGAATTCGGGAGGGTGTGTACCATGGCCAGTTGAGTTATTAGGCTTCTTTTTTATCTTAAAGTCATCTCTGTGAAGTTGCCTTTAAGAAAAATGCAAAATTATTATATATTGCTGAAGAAAATTTTATTTTAGATAAAAAAGAGTGTAGATACTTTTTCGGCTAAAAAAACACAAAAAGTCGTCTTTTTGCAATTTTCAAATTCAAAATCGTTTAGTTTTGGACTCGGTAAAGATATCGACTTAAATTTTTTTTATTCAATAGACAATTTTTTTCTTTAACTAGTTAATAAAATAGTTAATAAAATCGGTCGGAAATACTAGGATATATATGAAAAAAACTGGACCATGTTCTTCAAACGCAAATAACTCTAAAACTATAAGAGATAAATAGGACATGTCTTTTATAGGTCTTATTTGAAATCGGACGAGAAACAAAAATTTGGCAAGTGATTAAGAATTTTTTATGTCAGAGGTACCTAACTTTTAGCCCCCTTAGCTCCGCCCCTGAGAGGTTGGTTGTACCACCCTTCCAAACTTAATACTTTACACTCCTACGCCTATACCAAATTTCATGAAAATCCAACCAGCCGATCAGAAGTTACAGATTTATTTCCAAAAAATTTCGATTCTTCCCCACCGTGCAATGTAGACGCATTGAGTTAAATGCAGAAAGCAAGCAACTTCGATTAGTCAAACACACTACACCTCCTTTCTTAATTTATAAAAGAAATACAAAAATTAACATAATTTTATATTTATTTATTCTAACGAGGTTTTGGGGCCGTTCCGTCCTTCCTCTTTTAAAGGGATAAATAATTATTTGTATTTTATTAAATACAAATTAATATATATATTGTTTATTTTTTTTATAAAATAATTAATTTTGTAATCTTTTTATTAATTAATTTTAATCTTGTTGTTTAAACGTAGATTTAGTTCTTAATTATAATTAATATTAAATTTATTTATTAATTTATTTACTATAATTTTAAATATAATAATTATTTAAAAATATAATTGTAGACTTATAATTTAATTATTTGTTTACTACGTAATTTTTATTATATTAATTTGTTAGTATATATATAACCAATAAGCTTTTTCTGCTTTTCTCTGTACTAACTGTTAGTATTTTCTTCCGCTAATTTTCTGTTGTTATGGCTTTTACCATAACCTTTTTTTAAATTTTAGATGCAAAAAAATTATCATTAATGTATGCTCCCTATGTATTTCGAACTCTTTAGAACGTCTAATCATTTGAGTTACCCAGCTATATATACGTGAGGTTTCCCGTTGCAATCCTTAATACGTTCGATATAATAATAAGAAAAAAGAAAAACCACTAAATTATATGAAATATAAAAAAAAAAATAAATTGGGAAAAAATGCTAAAGAAAACAAAGAAGATGAGGTGCCATGTCCTATTGAAGTTCTATCTTTATGAACCTAATGATACTTCCATTCTTGTCCATCATATCAACGTTATTTTTCCCATCAAGAGCTATTACTTTGTATGGTCCCTTGTTAACCGGGTCCAGCTTGAGCCTCGCATCGTTTCGGACTAGTACCCAATCATCTTTAGTTATTCTGATTGTGTTAGCTTTTTCAGTGGAACTCTTTTGCTTCTTTAATTTAGCATTTGCTACTAAACCATCAGCTCTGCGATGAGCAACTTAGAGTCTGAATTTAATCTCCTTATGTTATGCTCTTGTCATTTATGAATTCTAGGGATGGTGGTATCCTTCCAAAAATGAACTCGAATGGAAAATACTCATGAGTCGTTGACGGAGTTGTATTATAATAATACAAGAAAAATTTTAATCACACATCCCAATCAGATCTATCTGCAGACACATAGGCCCTTAAATATTCTTTAAATGTTCTGTGCGATCTTTCTACAGTACCAATTGTCTCATGATGATATGATGTAGAATACACCTTTTCTATTTTCATAAGAGCACAAAACTCCTGTTGGCTTTGATTCATGTATTCCGTGCCGATGTCCGTGACTATTTTTGTCACGGGACCGTATATCAATACAAAGCCTTTCATGATTACCTGTTCAACATTTCTGGCTGATTTATTCTTTATGGGCACCGCCACCATGTGTGAGATCACTCATTATAGTGACTGCATATTCATTTTGAGAGTCAAACTTTGGTAAAGATCCAATGGTATCTATGATGACTATCTCAAAAGGTTTAATAGGAGTTGGCGTTAGTACAAAAGGTTCCTTGCCCCTGATTATTGGTTTATTGGTTTGGCATAATTTATATTGTTTGACGTATTTACTCGTAGTTATTTTTCTAGTCAGGGCTTTTCATTAAGAAAGAAGTCTTATTTTTCCTATCATGCGAGTGATTCCGACATGACCTCCGTTGACAGGGTCATCATGAAACCTTTGCATGATAGAAATTTTTTCTGACATTTTTATTAAATTTTGGAGTGAGCACTAGTATTCTAGAACGTTGTCTGCTGGCTATAATATCTTGCAGTACCTTTAATTGATTCAGAGATTCGGAGAATCCTCTCCACACTTTTCTTACATGAAATGAATTCTATATTATTCCCCCAACACTGTCTCAAACTTTTAACTATATCTCGAATTTTGTCCATATCACCTATGTTTGCCCTATGTTCCCGATTTATTGCTTGATCTATACCGCCAAATTCATTAGAATAAGGGTTTATAATAGAATTAAAAATATCAACTCCCTCTGTTCTAAGAGTCTATACTATACTTGATATGGCAGTTTTTGTTTCTATTGACATGGCTACCTCTTGTCGTTCAGTCTTATTTTCAGGTGGACGAATTAGGTTATTTGGATTGGACATGATAATTGAAGGATTTTATGGCATATTTAGAAATTTTAATGATTAATTAAATTTCTTTCGCTTATTGTATAAAATTAAAAATTGATTCTTGACATTGTAATACAATATTAATTATTATGAAATTTTATATTCAAAGGATAAAAATTATTAACTTATTTTTTGTTTCAAATTTCACACTTAATGATCTTAAATTTAAAAGGATAAAATTTATTAATTTATTATCTATTTAAAATTTAATGATTTTAATTAATTTTAAATTTAAAAGGATTCAAACTTCCTTTTTTTCTTTAATTTATTATGATTTTTAATTCACTTTGGTTTTTAAATTTGAAAGGATAAAAATTATTTATCAGTATTTATTTTCCAATTTTCTTTTCTCATTTACTTTTACTTAATTTTATATTTAGTTTTTAAAGAATAGAAATAAGTAATTTGTTGTATATTTTCACATTTTCCTTTCTTTTCATTAATACTTAACATTTTATAATTTTTTTTTTTTAAATGTATAATTTACAAAATAGTAATTATAATAAGCAACATCATCGCTAGTTCCGATTTTTTCCGTTTTGCTTTTGGCTGGTCAAGATCTTTCCTCAGCGTTATCGTGAAGATATCCTGTGTTGGGAAACTACAGGAATGTGGATCCAAGGTTATCCCATTGGTGTCAAGGAATTATTTTGGCTTTATACAGCATAGAAGAAGCACTTCGTATTATTTTTAACACCGTGTTCTTCGTATTCAAACACAGTTTTTCCCGTTTGATATTTTATAATATCTTTTTCGCAAAAACTTTTTATAGCTTTGAAAAAAGTTAAACACCGTTTTTCCCGTATTATATTTTTATAATATCCTTTTCACAACTCTGGAAAACCCTCGAAGGTTGGGCGTCAGTTAAAAAACTTTGCGTTTCTTAAAAAAAATAATAATAATATTTTTTTTATTAATGGAGTTGATACTCCTTTATTAAATTCTAAAATTGAACTGAATTTAAAACTAAAATACAATATTATTTGTTAAGCTAAATTGTAATACAATATTAATTAGTATGAAATCACCTGTCTGCTTTTAAAACTGCTAGACATAGTGTCAGCAATATGCTTGAGAATGGAAATTGAACGTGTAGTTTATTTGAATGTTCTTTGTTTTAACTGTTATAAGCAATCAAGTAGTTTCATAAGTTTAGTTGACAAAATGCAAATACACATTCAGATCGAAAGAATTTTTAAGTTATGATTTAGTTCTAATGTCTTGTTATCGAGGAATGTATACTGCCAAAATTTTATCGCTAATAAATCCTTTTAAATTAAGAAATTTATTTAATAAATTCATTTTATTACTAAAATATCGTAATATACTTTTGTGATTTAAAAGTATTATCGTTAAAATCAAATATTATCGCTCAATTTATATAAGAAAGACACTATTTTCTCCAGTGTGATAATTCACCTGGATCTGTTTTATATGACGAAAACTCCACGAAATTTTCCATTGGCAAAAACTTTATTACTTAAAATTTTTACACTGATATTATATTATAGTTTGGGCTTAAAATGAGATCTCTGATTCACTTAAGATTTTTTTAATTTTTTCATCAACGATAGCACTTTTAACGCTAAATATATTAATGTAAGAAAAAAAATTATTATACAGGAAAAATAACAAAATATTAATAAAAAAGGAAATGTGTTAAATGAACTCTTATATAAAATTATTTATGTTTTTATAAATGCGTGTTTACGAGCTTTCAATTTATACTTAAATCATTGCAATCGAATAAATAGTATAGAAAATATTTACTATTTTAAGTGAGTTAGGGATCTCAATGAGTTCCTATGTTTGTACTACTACTACTATATATTAAATTGAAATACTGTTTTTTTAATGTAAGCATCGCTAAAATTACTTTTTGTGTAATTTTATAAACCGAAAATGTACCACAAAAATCGGAATAATTTCATCCGCCACTAAGAACATAAGATTGTTACGTGCAAGAAAAGAGCATACTTCAATTTTAGTTTTCATCAACATAACTGATGTGTTAAGAGGTAAATTTTGAGTAAGTTCCGAAAATCTTGTTAACTGTTCCAAATTTAGATACATATTTGCATAATCTGTCATGATATCTATGGTATAATTTTTACAAATAGTAATAAATTTTGTCGAAGGGATAAAAATTTACGAAAATAAGGTCAAAAGCAAAAAAATTATACATGTTACGTAGATCGTTAAAAAGTTACAAAAAATTAACAAATGTAACCAAACGGCAACACTGGTTCTCACAAATGACCTCGGTTAGTTGTTCTCACAAGTCACTTTGGTTGCTTATTCTTGCTAGTGGCTTCGTGTTACTTGTTCTGACAATCGACTTCTGTTGATTTTTGCCACAATCGAACCGTGCTTGATATAAGTTACGTCAGCCGACGATACAACCACGTTATATTCTTCGTCCGTCCCACGAGAGATTTATAAAAATGCGAATTTTTTACGGAGGATCACAGGCTTTGTTCATATTTGGTACTCATATAACCTGTGGAGCCATTTAGTCTTTCTCACTATTATTTTTTCAAATTTCAAAAAAAAAAAAAAAATTAACAAATCCTAAAAAGTACGCAATATTAAGTGTTAATATCACTTTACGATGTAGACGGATTTTAATGATTCTGGACTCTAATGAATGTCAACTGAGATCTCTTTAAAAGCAATAATGCATTGTTTATTTAAAAATGCTTTCATAATGCAATTGCAGTTCTACAATGCATTTGTTATTCTCATGACCAACAGACGTATATTTTTTTACTACGCAAATTTTTTAATTTTAATTGAGATTTAGTGAAAATTTAATATATTATAATACGCGATTGGACGCTATAAAAATAATTGTGTTAATAATTGTTAATATTTATTTATATTTAAGGCTGATGATACCTGGGCCTGTAGTGCGAAAGAAAAGGGCAATTTATTTGCATGCTTAAGCACAGTGTTTAAACCCAATCTCCAAACAAATGATTTTGTATTGGGAGATACACTTGACATACATTAAACATTTAAAGAAAACAATATTAAATTTTATATATAAACAAACAAAACAAAATTTGTAATAAAAGAGTGTAATAATCATCAGTTATATATAATTTAAAGGAGTCTATGAGTTCTCGTGATGAGAGAAGACTCAGCGTAAACGGCAGAAATGCGTATATAATTCTCTATGGGGAAGTGCAAAAAATAAAAATATTTGTGATCCACAATACAATAAAAATTATTAAACCGCCAAACCACTTGAGAGAGCTCGCTCTTGTTCCCCCGTAATCCAAATACACGAAGAAAACACACAAAGAAATAAGACCATCCAAAAATTGTTTGAGAATAAAACATGAAATAAAATATGAAAAAACAAAATACAACAACAACCATGGATTTAAAAACAACACAATCAATGCCTGTTAATACACAAGCTTGTAATCCACTACCAACAAAAAGTAGTGAGAGTCTGAATGTATTTAACCCTTCCAGCTGCACAGTGTTAATAAAATAAATTTAAGCCTCCAGAAAAGTTTGACTTCTGCTAAAAAATCCGAAGGTAATCGATAAACCCTTAACCGTTTTGCTCTTTTGAGTGTATATTATCAAAAATAATCATACTAAAGATGGCAATTCTATCCAAAAATCATCAAAACCCCCACCAATATAAATTCGTCAGCCTAACTCCAATAATTTAGTTAAGACATTTATTGAGCTTATTGGAAAAATCAATTTTCATATTGTTCCAATTAGAAAAAGTTGGCGTGCAAGAGACAAAAATAGAAGTATACACTGAGGATTGTTATAGAAAAATCTCTCATTACCTAAATGATAATAAGAAAAATTTTTATACATATCAACTTAAAAGTAGTAAAGGTTGGACTGTTGTCATTAAAGGAATAGAGTCCAGTGTTGAACCAGTTGAAATCAAGGAGGCCCTGGAAGAGTTGGGCTATCAAATAAAAGTTGTGATAAATATTTTTATTTTATTTGGCAACAGCGACTCCAATCATTTAGCCAATTACCGCGAGTGTCCAGTGCATAAGGAATTATTGAAAAGATTAAGAGAGAATCAAAAGATAAAAAGAAACGAACTTGTTGAACTAGTAACTGTTAATACCTTTACTAATCAAATAGATTCTGGTGTTAGCGTCAGTAATGAGTATATGGCTTCAGTTAAGTTAAAATTGTCAACTAAACAATCGAGCATTTCTAATCTTAGAAATATTTTCCATGCCAACATTTTAAGAACGAATTAAAAACAATCTAATGTCCTCCGAAATTTGGGAGGGTTAGAAACATAAAAAAAACTCTAACGCAGACAGTTACCACTCTAAATCAAAATATGACAAACTTTATTTTATCCATGCAAAACACAATACAAGAGTTTCTAAGAGCACAGAACCAAATGATACAAATCCTCTTAATGAGAAAATGAGTTATTTGAGAGTGTGTTTCTGGAATAAAAATGGTTTAAACCAACATAAAACGGAAACTTCATACTTAATAAAAAAGCAAAATATTGATGTGATGTTACTCTCCAAGAATTATCTTATCAATAGATATAATTTTTATATTTCAGTTTATTCATTCCATTCTACTAATCATCCAGATGGAAAAGCACATGGTGGTACTAGTATAATAATTAGAAATCGAATACGACACTACGCCCTAACTTAATTATCAAAAGATTACTTGCAGGCAACATCTATTCTAATAGTCAAACTTTTATAAAGAATGACAAGATTACTTTCAATACTGAAATTGAAAAACTTCGCCTTGAAAAAAGAAAACTCAGAAGAGAATGGCAACAAACCAGATCACCAGCTGCAAAGCTGAGGCTGTCCACAGCAGTTAAGAAACTGAGAAAAGCGCTTCCATTAGAAGATGATCGCTAAAGTAGGAAATACATTAAAAGCTTAAATAATAAAAATAATAATTTTTCAATATGGAAATCAGCGAAGGATATTAAACCACCTGTAGAGGCACAAAGCCCTTTAAGGAAGGCTGATGATACCTGGGCCTGTAGTGCGAAAGAAAAGGGCAATTTATTTGCATGCTTAAGCACAGTGTTTAAACCCAATCTCCAAACTAATGATTTTGTATTGGGAGATACACTTGACACTACACAAAATTATGACTACATACTAGTTGTTAGCCAAGAGGACATTGATACAATCATTAAAGAAAATAAAAATGTTGGAAAATCATATGGATGTGATTCAATAACACCCATCGAATCTGGCAATAATTGTGCTATGAATAATTTTCAAAGCGATCTTGAAACTTTGAGTTTATCCAAAAATTTGGACAAATTTTCTGATCATTTTCATATTACTAGCTTACTTTCTTGCTTGTCGAAGCTGTTCGAAATAGTATTTCATAAGAAAATTATACCACTCTTGAACGGTGGATATATCGTCCCAGTTCACCAGTTTGATTTTCGTGAAAAACATGGAACCATAGAACAAGTGAATCGTCTAACTGGAGAGATAAGGAAATGTTTCGAATTAAAATAGTATTGTTCAGATATATTCTTAGATATCACACAAGCATTTGACAAAGTTTGGCACAAGGACCTAATCTATAAAGTTAAATGTTTATTACCACCACGTACCCACAAATTTCTGGAGTCCTATATATTTGACCTTGTATATAGGGTAAGGTATAATGACTTTGTGACAAAAGAATTTGGAATAAAAGCCGGTGTTCCACAGGGAAGTGTTGTTGGATCTACTCTATATCTAATTTACACCTCTAGCTATATGTGATGAACTGACTAATTCAACATTTGCTGATAACACTGCAATACTCAGATAGATATTTACCTCCCACGTGCGGAGACATGGTTGAAAAACTGTCGTATTCGCGTAAATGAAGTGGAAAGTAACCATGGTACATTCACCCTAAGAAGAGGAAACTGTCCTCGGTATTCATTTAGATAAGCGACTAATTTGACGTCGTCATGTAGAAGCCAAGAGACTTCATATGAAGTTAAAATCTTCCAGTCTTCACTGGTTAATTAACAGTCGTTCAAAACTAAGCCTTGACAATAAAGTATTCCTGTATAAAACCGTTTTAAAGCCAATTTGGATATACGGCATCCAACTATGGGGAACAACCAGTAATACGAGTATTGATGTTAGTAGTAGAGAAATGGGAAGGCAATAGTTGTTTTTGTTTTAATGAGGAGTAAGAGCAATTTTGAAGAGCAAATTGTTTGTATGAAATTGAAAACCAATGAATTTGTTTTTGTAATTTTTCCTTGTGAGTGCATTAATAGGAGGAAAAATTGTTTTGCATTTTATGAAATTGAAAACCAATATATGTATGTATGTATATATGTATGTATGTATTTATGTAATTATGTTAAAAGTACATACAAACAATTTAACAGGGGAGACAATTAAAATTAATGAAATTAAAAACTAATGACTTGTATAAATAGCGTTTGAGTATTTTTGGTTTATTCATCTATATATTTTTATATGGTTATTTTTGTTTTGTAAAGTGGAAACTTGAGAATTGTTTTGTTTATATGGAAAAAAAATAACTTTGTGTAAGGTTCTTTGACATTAATGAAGATATATTTTATGTTGTTGAGTATGGTCATGATCAATATTAAATATTCTAATAACAAATTAAGGGGAGTATTTTTTATTCACATTAAACATTTTTCATATCTAGAATATGTTTAAAATTAGTTTATGGCTCAATATTTATGTATTTTTTATATTTTCTCAATTTGAAATATTAAGAGATATACCCAAATTACTCTTCTTTGGAGATAAATTATATTAGATATAAATATAATTGTCTGAAGTAAAATTATTTCAATCAGTTAATAAACTTTTTAAAAGGCGGAAAAAATGGAATCAAATAAGATTACAAATGCTGATATTGTTGCGGCATTCAATAAATTAAAAACAAGACCATATCTAGCAGCAAAGGATTTACTACCACCAAAGCCATATAAGGTATTAAGTATGTTCCGCCATAAGTATAAATATGGAAATGTGGTGATGGCAGAGCTTGAAGAGGGAATGTTATATCTTCCCAAACGTTATAATAATTTGGAAGATAAAGTAATAGATGGAGTTAATAATGAACAGTTTACTTTAAGGAGGAAGTTAGATAATGGTTTATATGTTTTGGAATTGGAAGAGGTAGTCAGCGAAAACTCCGCTGGAGAAGACGAAGTGGGAGTGTTTTTCATCCCAAATTCTCAACCATATTTCAGTTGGGAAAATAGTAAAATTCCAAGAAATTCTTAATAAAGAAAATTTGCTAATTAGTATATAAGTATATTGGTTTTTAAAAACTAACTAATTGTAAAAAGAAAGCTTTATAATAAAGATGTTACATATAAAAATTAAAAAATTTCTTCAAAATTTTGATGGTTTAATTTTTGTTGAACATCAAAAAACACTGGAAGAGTATTTGGCAATTATTAATAAAACTGGGAATTATAATGAAGAACTTATATCATCTAAATATGGATTACACTTCAAAAACTGTTCATGGTCGGATGATAAAGCAAACGTTGGTCCTGATACTTGTAACTGTAGAAAGCATATACAACTTATAAACAAAATAGAGGATTTTATAAAAAGATATTATTTATTATCTAAACGTCTAAAATAAGTAAATAGGGAAAATATTTTTAATTTAAAATATGTTAATTTAAAAAAATAATAATAAATAAAAAATAATACAACTTTAAAATTTTTTTTTTTTTTACAATAACTTCTTGCAATTTTGAACTTGGTAAGGGTCTTATGAATTTTGAATTTTAGAAATAATTTTAGTAAATAATAGACTATCTATCAAGAACAACATATTCAGAACAATGAATACATCCAACAACACTAAAATTGAATCAAATTATATTTCAAACAGTGGTCAAATTGAAATTCAAGAAATCGTAATACTGCCGCCTATAGACATTCCACTATTCCTCGCATTGCATGATGGTCGTGATGGTGATGGTCTCCTGGAAGTTTTACGAAATGTGGAAAAAGAACTTGGAATAAAAACAAAATAATATATATTTTTCTTATTTATTTATTTATTTATTTTTATTTTCTATAAAAACAAATAAAAGTATTTAAATAAACTTAAAACTAACATATAATTTTCATGTAAATTAAAATAATTAAAAAAATTTAAAATTTTATTAAAAGTAAAAAAAACTAAATCATTTAATTTATATTTTCCTCCTTTGAAAACCTTCAAATTACTGTATACAGTATTAAGAAGTTTCTGTTGATTTTTCTTATTAATAATGATGTATATAATAACTGTACCCAGCAGGCTCATGGTTATTTATTAATTGATCTCACTCAACAAATACACAACGCATTAAGATTTAGAATGGATATTTTCAATAAAAATCACTATTTAATATTTGCAAATATAAACAATGACCTCGAACCTAAAACTGTTGAAGGAGAACAAACATATTCTTTACGTTCTTAAGAAAGCAGATCCTAAATGGAATATTGAAACATGTTGATGATGTTGTTATTAAAACAATAAATGAAATACTTTTTAATATAATTAATGAGAACCATAAAATCAATAAAGCAGTTTTTGACAAAATAAAACCATATAAAAATACAATTAGAAAAGTTTGTTCACCAGAAACCTCAATGAAACAAAATAGGAAACATCTAATTCAAAAAGGAGGATTTCTACCAATTATTATTATTTCATCCGTTTTAAGTGGAGTTATTGGAAAAATTTTAGAAAATGTCAAATAATTTATCCAAATTAATAGTTCTTAATCCATCAACTTACGATAAATTTAAAATTAAATATTCTGATTCCAATTTTCTACATCGAAAACTAATACCAATATATAGTTCACACACACTAAAAGATATTAATAAATGGTATTATATTAAACAAGAATTAGCCAAATATTTAATTGGAAGCCAAATATCATCTTCTCATCAAACTAAAAGTTCTAAATTGAGTAACCAACGTGATAATGAAACACAAACTAGGAAAATATATAAGAAACATATTGAAACTCAAACAATGCAACCAGAGTCAAGTAGTGTTGGAACACAATCTAATATAAATTTACCTGAGGAAATTTATACTAATGAAAATTATGATGAAATTGATATGGATACAACATTACAAAAACTTAATCCTACTTCTGCCTCTTCAGCAGCTAAACGACTTAAACATTTTTCAAATAATGGAACACCAAAAATAAGAATGTTGTCAAAGGATGAAAATCACAAAAATTTGAAGCAATCAACTTTACCATATCAATATTCTCCTCGACTAACTAGAAATCGTAAAAAGTTAGATTACGAAATAGAAAATGTACAATGGAAAAATATTTAAAAATAAAACACATTTATTATATAATAAAAGACATATATTTATTATTGTTTCATTGTGATAACATAAATATCAGTCTCATTTTCATTAAAAAATATATTTTTATAATATCTTAAGGAATTAACTCTATTCAATAGAAATATATATACATTTGAAGTTCTAATTATGTAAACTTTAAATAAAATTAGAAAATATGAAAGTATTTAAATTATTAAATGTACAACTTAAACATCTTTGAATTTAGTTCCGGAGTATAAGGAACTAATGGAGGAAGATGAGAATCTTCAACTGGATGTCAGACCATACTCAGTTCCAGAAGAGTATAAAAAAATAATGGACGAAGACGAGGATCTTCTTCTAAATTTAGATATATAATAATTTTTAAGTATTATGTAAATAAAATAATAATAAGCACTATATAAGTTTAATATATTTTTATTAAATAAATAAAAATAAAAAAAAAAATAAAAAAACTGTTTTATTTATAAAATTTTAGCTATAACTAAGTTCAAATATTGCAAGCCCATTTGAAGATTGACGACCTTTGTAAATAATAATCTAGTTTTTATCATTCAATTGCGTTAAATAGGGATCTTCCTTGTTTAAAAATTTCACGAATCGTTGCGGAAGATAAAACCATTTATTGTTATTTAAATATGTGATATATATATATATATATATATATATATATATATATATATATATATATAAATACATGAAAAGTTAAATGCATTTTACAATAGTGATAGCTTACCATTCTGCTAACTATACTTTGAAGTATTCCTCAGATCAAATGGTAATAAATATGATTTGATTCCTCTTTTTATACAAATGTTAAAAATACTCCTTTATATTTAAATAAGTAAATTGTATACTTTGATTAGTTCTCTTTAATATTTCAAATAGAGAAAATATTATAAACTAATTATGTAAATAAAATATACTCCCATAGTTTGTTATTAGAATATTCAAATTAATCATTTCAAATTGAGAAAACATTATAAATACATAAATATTGAGCCTTGAACTAATTTTAAATATATTCTAGATATGAAAAATGTTTAATGTGAATAAAAAATACTCTCCTTAATTTGTTATTAGAATATTTAATATTAATCATGACCATACTCAACAACATAAAATATATCTTCATTAATTTCAAGGAACCTTACACAAAGTTATTTTTTTCCATTTAAACAAAACAATTCTCAAGTTTCCACTTTACAAAAACAAAAATAACCATTTAAAAATATATAGATGAATAAACCAAAAATACTCAAACGCTATTTATACAAGTCATCAGTTTTTAATTTCATCACAATTAAAAGTGCAAAAAAAAAAAAATAAATAAATAAATAATAATTGTCTCCTCTGTTAAATTGTTTGTATGTACTTTTAACATAATTACATAAATTAATGCACTCACAAGAAAAAATTACAAAAACAAATTCATTGGTTTTCAATTTCATACAAACAATTTGCTCTTCAAAATTGCTCTTACTCCTCATTAAAAACAAAAACAACTATTGCCTTCCCATTTCCCTACTACTGATGTTATATAGAGTCAATCAAAAATTATTAACACCATGACGGGTGCACCATGGTGCATAAGAAATGAGAATATCCATATGGACTTAGAGGTAAAATTTGTAAGAGGCGAGTTTAGGAAGCTCAATGAAAAATACATTCTCAAACTATAGACTCACTCCACCCACTCGCAAGGCTTCTTTCTGAAGTTCAAACAGATACAAAGCTTCGCAGAGTCGACTTTGAACCCCGTTAATAGTAGGACCATGAAAGAACCAATGATCTCGATTTAATTTTTAGTTTTTAAGATTTTAATACATATTGTGAAGTCTAAAATAAGACAGATTCAGGACATAAATAAAACGTGTAAAAAAAAGTTTCACAATGCCTTTTTGAAAAATTTCTACCCCTTGGATTTTAATTTACTCTTAATATGTTTAAAAGCAATATTTTTATTACAAAATGCTATTATAATTTTTCTGGGATAACGTGATCTACTTTTTTTAAATATTTTTTTACAAAAATGACCACCAGCTTTTTCATACAAAATTTTAAGTTTTTCATAATATTCTTCTTTTTAAATTTTTTTGGTTATACTCATTCAGTAATATGTAACTTTAAATGTTTTAAACACCAGTATAAAGTTTATTACAATAAATATTGTAAATGATTTTGTATAATTCAAAAATAATGCTTTCGCACTCACAACAAGAGTACAATTTTCAGATGCATTTTTAAAAAATGCCTACTCTTTTTAATTTAAATATTTTTACTTAATATTGATGACAAATATATTTATTACACAGTAAATTAGCAATTATCCTGGGACAAAATGATATTATACCACAAATAACAAATAATGAAATGTTATGACTAAAATTAATTTCAAAATAAACTCAAGAAACACAAAAATTAAAAAAAAAAAATATTTTTGTATGAACAAATCTGTAGGAATATTTTTTTAAAAAGTGGACCATTTTGTCCAATTTTTAGTAAAAATATAATTTTTATAACATCAGCAGGAGAAAAAAATTAAAAGGTTAGAAATTTTTCAAAAATACATCCCAAAATTGCATTTGCATTATGAATACATTTTTATGCGATATCACTTTTAAATTACTGTGTTTAAAGAGGGCATATTCATGTTCTAAATGTAATTTAAATCAGTAAAATCCGTTTAAGCTTATAGAGATATTAGTGTTTGAACTTACACACTTTTTACAAAAAATAAAAAAAGATATTAAAATGGCTCCATACGGTAAGGGTATATCGAATATTAACAAAATCCGAAGACCTAAGGAACATTTTTGGGCGTTCTTTCATGGAATGAATGATACAAATTTTTTGTATGAGAAGAAAAAATGTTTCGAAAAAAAGAATAAATTTTGAACATGTTAAAATTAAAAAAAAAATTAAAAAAACTGTTTTGGAATAAATACTAGATGCTCATATTCTTTCGTCAAATACTGTAAAAAATTCAATAAACAAAATGTATTTGGATATAGTCCAAAATTTTAGCTATTTCGCTTCACATTCTTTCTTTAATAACATAAGGGTGATCAATTTAAAGGTTTTTCTCCTAATTTTAAATAAAACCCTTAAAATAAAATTGGATGACGGAATTAGGGGCGGACAGAACATTCTCTGACATTTACTTTTTAAAGACAATTTCATTCCGCTACTGCGCTGTATGTGGTCCTTTCGGAGGGTTTAATTTTCACTCACACTTTTCAGCATTGCTACCGGTATCTCGCAAATTACGCGAGAAATGTTGGCTTCCAAATCTTGAATCGTAGCTGGCTTATCGACAAAGACTTTTGGCTTTACATTCGTTAGGTTAGGTTAGAAAGGGTGGCGTATTCACGCCTACACCCAGAGGCCGAACGGCCCATTGTGATCCCTTTATGATAGAAAGAGAGAGAAAAGTGGAACCTATACCCAAACAATCAGTTATGATTGCTCCTAAGCCATTTTACTCCCATTACAAACCCTATGAGGTTGACAAATCTTTTGCCATTAACCTCACCTAGTTCATGTAGTATATGGCTTCCAAACCACCTCAACCTATTACGCTGAAGCCCTACGCAGTGACAGAGTATGTGCTCCACTGTCTCTAGCTCCTCAACATCATCACACGTTCTACAAAAGTCTGATGTGCCAATGTCCCACTTATTCATCATATTCCCTATTGAGAAGTGACCCGTAACCATACCTACTATGACTCTAAGACTACCACGACTCATACCTAGAAGATGCTTGGAATCCACCAGTTTTAAGCTAGGCCATAATGCCCTAGAAACTCTGCAGTCCGATCTGTCACTCCAGGCTCGATTCGTGTTGTCCAGAGTCCACTCCCTTATGGCCCTAAAGAAGGACCCAATTGGAATCTTAACAGATGACTCTATGAGAGACCTATCTAGCTCCGAGACACTGCGAGCTAGCTCATCGGCCATTTCGTTGCCAAGAATGTCACAATGACCAGGAACCCAACATAGTCTTATCATATAGGAATCCATTAACCTTCTCAATTCCCTTCTGCACTCAAGTACCAATCTGGACCTAACAAAATGACTAGTCAGAGCCAATAACGCTGCCTGACTATCAACATAGATAGTAATCTCAGACCCTCGTTCAACATTCCCCTCAATCAAGCCTAGAGCCTTATAAATGCCAAGAATCTCCGCTTGAAAGACACTACAACTGTCAGACAATTTGTTGGATCGTCTGATATCAGTTCCCATAAAGTATACACCTGCTCCAGTGCCAACTTCCATTTTCGAACCGTCCGTGAAGACCGCACACCCTCCATAGAGCTTTTCTACTCCATCCCAGAGGTCCCTGCTAGGTAACACCAAAGCGGGAGTAGTCCCGAAGTCAATCGTAGTCCCGACATAATCCGTAGGCTCAGTCAAGGATAGTTTCCGACCGTTGAATTTGACTTCATCTAGTATGCTGACGTGCCCCGCTCTAGAAGTACCTAACAAACCCAGTTCCTTCAATCTAAATAGGCCGCGGACAGCCATACCCCTCACAAATTCCTCAATTGGAAGAAGGTGGAGGATTATGTCCAACTGAAGCACACCTCTGAACTTTAGAGAGAAGTTTCCTATACGTTTCTTTACCCAATACCTTCCATCAGACTGTACAGCCATAAGTAAGAATCGGTCTTACAACCGAAGTGTAAATCCAGTATACAACTTGCGGCTTAAGGCCCCAATTCTTACCTTTAGAGTTCCTGCAGGTGTAATAGGCATTGAGACCCTTCTTGACCCTCTCCTGGGTGTTTCTCCTCCAAGACAATTTACTGTCCAAGTACACACCCAGGTATTTGGCCTCACTTGACAATGCAAGCTCCATCCCGTTCAATACTGGCAAGCTAAAATGCTCGACCTTGTATTTCCTAGTGAACAAAACTAGTTCCGTTTTCTCGGGGTTTACCCCTAATCCCTTACTGTTGGCCCAAAGGGACAGATCACGTAAACCTGTCTGCATAACCTCACTGATCGTAGATAAAAACTTACCAGAGGCCAGTAAAACAACGTCATCGGCGTAGGCCACAATCTTCCGTCCCTTAGCATCAAACTGTCTTAAAACGACGTTCACGGCCAAGAGCCACAGTAATGGAGAAAGGAGCCCCCTTGCGGTGTGCCCCTAGTCACGAGTTTCCTCATACAAGTGCCTCCCATGTTTGAGTTGATAACCCTGCTGCTAAGCATCAGAATTATCCACTCAACAAGGAGCTTACTTATATTCAGCGTAACAAGTGATTCGTCAATAGCCTCTATCGTGATATTATTGAAGGCCCCCTCTATATCGAAAAAAGCTGCCATGGTATATTCCCTCTGCAGCAGACCTCGTTCAATGTAACTCACAACGTCATGCAGAGCACTCTCAACGGACTTACCCTTGAGATAAGCATGTTGAGACTCGCTAATGACCTGAGTTCCTATACTAGTCCTAAGATAAAAATCGATCAGTATTTCTATTGTCTTCAATAGAAAAGACGATAGGCTGATCGGTCTGTAATCCTTGGGCTTCGAGTGAGTCGTCTTACCCGCTTTGGGTACGAAAATGACCCTTACCTCTCTCCACCCTCTGGGAATGTACTTCATTCTAAGACATTCCCTAAAAACCTCCGTCAATAGAGAGATGGCTCTTTCATCGATATTCTGTAGCATGGCCGGAAATATTCCATCCGGGCCCGGAGATTTGTATGGCTCGAATGAATTTACCGCCCATAATACTTTGTCTCTAGTGATCATCTCCCTTATCACATCGGTATCCCCAGCATCTGATTCGGGTTGTAGGTTATCACTGACGCTACCTGTCCCTCCATCAGGGACTGAGGGACTCTGAGCTAGACTCTGTCCACGAGTTATCCGCACGTTGTATATATCCAGGTGCCACTGGGTCCTTGGATAATACTCGCCTAAACCTAGACAACTCGTTAACAGAGTCCACCGATTCACAGAAATTTATCCATGAAGTCCGTTTCGCTCTTCTAATGTCCTTCTTATACTTAGAGAAACTATCCCTATAGCTATTCCAATCCTCTTCGCTCCTCGTTAGTTTGGCTCTATTAAACAGCTTCCTAACTGTAGACCGCTGGTCCCTAAGTTCCATAGTCCACCATTTCGGCTGTTTCCTTTTTCCAGGATAAATCCCTGGACAATTGAGCACAAAACTATTCCTAATAACATTCGTGAAATTATTCACCACCAACTCGATACCCTCAACTGAATCTCTCCAGTCCTCAGTATCCCTAAGGTCCCTACAGACTGACCTAAAGGACTTCCAATCTGTCCTTCTCGAGTTCCTATAGGGCTGCTCCCTCGCTTTCTCAAAGGTGAGACCAAAAGATATCATGCTATGGTCGGAAAAAGAGTAATCCAAAACTACTCTCCAATCCCTAACATAATTTCCCCCACGGTTAGCCAGCGTTACATCTATAACTGTTTCCCTATCTTTCGTTCTGAACGTAGGAGTACTACCCCTATTACAGATGTGTAGATCATAACAAGTTATAAAATCGTATACCAACTCACCTCTTTTGCTTTCGCATCACATCCCAAGACCATGTACGCGCCTCTCCTCCTAGCGTGCTCCGCCAGCTGCTGCAGAGCGATACCTGGTGGATCGGCTGCCTCGTACGGCATGTACACAGCCGCCATTATAAGCCCGCTACCACCTGCGGCTTCCTGTTGGACGACTGTAAGGTCCCCACTGCTAAAGGAATGAAGAAAATTAATATTTAGATTATTCCTAGCCAGTATACATGTCCGTACCTTTTCCGTTGTGGATGGTATGAACAGGTTGTACCCCGTGACCCTCAGACCACATATCCTGGTGTTATTAATCCAGGGTTCCTGTATGAGGGCCACGTCCACGTTGGAGTCAATGAGGAGTCTTGTCAGTTCGGTTGAGGCTGCCTCAAAGTGATGCAAATTAATTTGCACCACTGACAGCCTCTTTGGGTTTATCAGGTTTGTTGTACCTAAACCTGATCACCCCAAATCCGAAATTGACAACTCGCCCCAGTGACTCGAGCTTCTTCAGAGACTCCTGATCCACTGCGAATCTGAAGTCTCTGCCTTGGTTCTCCTTACAGGTCATGGTGTTCACCAACTTCCATTGACCTGTAAGAAGACCCTTATTCTGATTTTCCAATACTGTCAGAATGGTTCCAACCTATAAAATGGGTGGAGGGAACCATGCTGTCACTATTGGACGCAGGGGCATCTCAGATGCGAGTATCACCTCAAGCTTCGCTCCTGGATAGATAGCGTCGCACCTAGCAACTGCGTTCCTGAGAAATTCAAATGATTTCTCATTCCTGCAGTTAATAGTCTTAACGCCCTTCATCCAGTCTGCGCCTTTGAAGGATAACTCATCCGGCCTTCCTTTAACAAGGGCGATTTCCTCAATGAGCTTGTGTTCAATTTGTCGCCATTGCTCAACGCTGATCCTCCCATCCGGATTAACCCTGTCAATGACAGCAGCTTGAATACAGTTCTGCAACACTGATTCCTTCGCTCTTTTCGATGTTGAGGGTTGTTCACTTCCTGATACAGCTCTCTTAATGACCTTCTTATGGTGGCCCTTACTAGAGCTGTTTGGCATGTGAACAACCTTCTTGGCCATCGAAGGTTGTTGGTCATCCCCAGACCTGGCCCTCTTAACAGCCCCCTTATGAGGGCCTTTAAGAGAGCCGGATGGGCTTTGACCAGCGTTCTTCGATGTACAGGGCTTCACAATCAATCCTGATACAGCTCTCTTAATGACCTTCTTATGTTGGCCCTTACTAGAGCTGTTTGGCATGTGAACAACCTTCTTGGCCATCGAAGGTTGTTGGTCATCCCCAGACCTGGCCCTCTTAACAGCCCCCTTATGAGGGCCTTTAAGAGAACCGGATGGGTTTTGACCGGCGTTCTTCGATGTACAGGGCTTCACAATCGAAGCTCATACAGCCCCACTACTGGAGCTGACAGGCTGATCATCTCTAGGCCTAGCATCTCTGACAATTTTTTGTTGGTTGCCAGGTTTGCTGGATAGTGTATGACCAACCATTTCAATGGTAGTTGTTGGCTTACCAGACGTTACCTGCTGTTTCTCTAGGACTGCAGGTTTGCCCGGGTTGCCACTACCAGAATAATTCGCTCCGGTAGGGATTGATGAAGAGGTTGGCTTTTCTCCTGTGCTCTCACGAGACACTTCTGGAGTGTTGCCAGCATCCACATGCAATCCTTCAGGATAAGACATTCGCAAAGAGGCACAGACAGGACCGTAGATTCGTTCGAATCTTTTAAAGTGCTTCCTGGTAAGGTACTTATCCTTACCTGTGAGTGGCAAAGAGCTTCTATTGGCTATATTGTGCAGATAGCCAAGAGAGGCTCTTGCGCCACTACGAGCATTCTCCTCTTTAGTTCGGCTTATATCGTAGGTTGTCACATCAAGCATTACCGCGTCTTGCCGAACTAAACCACTGCCAGACGAATGACCCTCTGAGTTCGTCGAGCCATCCCCCCGTTCAGACCCCGCCTCAACACTCGAGTTTTTCTCCAGACTCTGAGCGCGAACTGAGATCACAGTGATCATCTTCAGAGCCGAGAGTAAGATTCTCAAGTTTCTCAGTGGCGCTTGTCCCAGTGAAGGAATCCCTCGAGATACCCAGAATCTCATCCGTCTCTGATAGCTGGCCCAACAGTTGACTTTCCTGAAGAAGAATGTCACGTTGGACCCCTATCATCACATCATCGTCGTCCGTATTCACGTCCGTTTCAGTCCTGTCGCCCTGCGACTGTCCGTTATCCTGTGTCCGATTTTCAAAATTTCTAAAATTATCAATCTTGTCCCACGAGTATGCCAGTAAAGGGAAAGGACCATCTCGCGCAGTGACGGCGTGCGCGGACTAGGCTAGAATTACAACCAACCCGTGCCATGGGCGTTGGAGGGGAGCTGTTAGCTGTTAGTTTGTTTAGGCACCAACTAACCATTCAGGTCCTCAGCACTACTGCCTACCACCTTGACCTTAAAGTGCACTACATTTATTTGGTCCGCGAGAAGCTGTAAAAGCTCTAAGATCGGAGATAATACACATGATATATACCCCCATACGATGGGCCAGAATGCACCATTCAGTAGAGTGTGTATATCATGTGCTTTACAACCAATCCCCCCGATCCGCCACCTGGGGACGCGTCCGATAGGAGTAAATGTAGCAAAGACTCCAACGGATTGGCTTTACATAACCTGAAAGAAAAAACTCCAGTGGTGCGATATAACATGATCTAAGCGGCCAGTTAATAGTTCCGTAGCACAAAATTCGCTGATCACCAAAATGATTTGTCAACAAAGCCATTGTTTCGCGCTCTGTATGTGCTTAGCACATATATCAAGATACTGTCGTAAAATTCGCCAAGTTGTTCCATACGAAAGGCCAAAATGCAGGGCACGGCGTTGAATCTATTGATTCTGGTCTTTACTCATACTCTTCACTACAGCCGGAATATTCTTCTCACTACGGGTTGGATGTGGTCTATTCGGTCGCGTATCATACAATAACGTATACTGAAACGTATATTTACGGATGGTATTGACAATAGTAGACTCAGAAGGTTGATGATGCACACAATAGCAATGCTGAAAAGTGTGATCGAAAATGAGACCTTCCGAATGAATCCCCTGCAGCATAGTCGCGGCCAATATTTGAATGAAATTATTTTTTAAAATTAAATGTTAGATAATGTTCTTTCAGGTCAGAATAAAAATTCTGACATACAATTATATTTTAAGAGTGCAAAAATGTGAAAAAATTTATATTTAATTAAAAATATATACTACTTATCGGAAAGTTTAAAGAAATCCTACAGCCTCCAAAGCTCAAAAGCTTGAATTTTAAATAATTAATACCTATAAATATTCTATATTTTCAGCTTTAATGCATGCCGTAGTTTTTGGTAATGTGACTGCAATTATCCAGCGAATGTACTCGAGACGATCATTATACGAAAGTAAATGGCGTGATCTAAAAGACTTTATTGCATTGCATCAGGTAAGTACACAAATATTTTTTGATGTTCTAGTTTTCAGTTACGAACAAAAATATTCGGATTCCTATTACTTAAAAATCTAATGGTGAAAAGAATTTGAATGCAAGGTGTTCATAATAAAAAAAAGTGGTAGATAATGAAATTTTGAATTGTTATTTACAATTTGTCTTGAAAATTTTCATCGAAGCTCTGTGATTTCATTGATATACTACCCCTCAGATTTGCAGCTTCAGAAAATAAATATGAAACTTTTTATAATACACTCTGGGGACTAATTAACCCAAAAGATTTTTGTTTAAAACAATTTCAAAATTGGCTTTGAATATAATTTCGAGTGGGAGTGGGAGTGAGAAATTTACATATTGGTCAACTGGTCCAAATAAAATATTGCTTGTCATTGATTTTACAGTTTTAAAAAATTTAATTAATTCAAGTTTAATTTTCATTAGAATTATCTTCAGATCATTCATCCAATTTGTTACCCCGAGAAATTGTATCCCCCACTGATAGTTTAGCGATATTAGCACACAATGCGTGGAAAATAAAATACAGTCAATTTGTTACTTACTTGATTTAATCCCCAAGATTTCCCTATGGTCTTCCTACACATATAAAGGGCAAAGTTTGCCTTTGACGTTCTAGCCTGGGTGCACTGGAGCCAGGACAGTTTGGAGTCCAGATGCTTCGCACTGTATAACACATTTAATTCAAATCCATTTAGGCAAAGAAGTGAGAAAGATGGTATTTTATATCTCCTTGAAAAGAGAACCAGTTTCGTCTTTCCTGGATTCACGCTAAGGCCACTACTTGTACTCCGTTTACATTTTGAAGGCGGTGAAATATAGTATGCAAATATTTTCCAGATACGGCCACCGCTACATAGTTCGCATACGTGACGGTCTTGAAACTCAGGGAATCAAGTTCCCATAGCTTTGAGTTAACGGCAATATTTCAAAGAAGTGGAGATAGAACTCCCCCTTAGAAGTCCATATGATGACAATAATCGACTGATGTATATTCAATCTTTCCATAGGCATTTTAACAGCATCCGGGGTTACATTATTGAAGACTCCTTCTATATCAAGAAAGGCCACTAATGCATATTCCTTGTGCTCGGGAGCATTTTCTATATACCCTACAAGCCGACGCTGACAAAACGTTAGGGTTGTTTGGATTGGGAAAGGGCAGGTCAATCAGCCTTTCCAAAATTTTCAAGACGAAGGACGATAGAGTAACAGGTCTGAAGGCCTTCGGTCTCATTACACGCTTTTGGGATAAGACTACTTTATATCTAGTCCATGAGTCAGGGATATGAGAGCATCATAAGCAAGCCAAGTATATCGCAAGCAGCCATGGAATCAGCAATTTACTATAAGTCTGTATGATGCCTTCTGGGCCCGGAAATTTAAACGGGGCAAAGCTGTACAGAGCCCATCTCAGTTAATCTTCAGTTATTTGAATCTGAACGTCACTTAGGTCTGAAACTGTCGCAGGGATCTTAGAGACACAATATTGAAACGATCATGTCTTTAAAACTTTATACAATTCACGAACAATAGATATTTGATAATACCCGAGTGAACACATGTGGCAATTTAAAGCTACTACTGCAACTAATCGTTGATTTTGTGATGTAAATATAATAACGGGAAATACACATACCAAATATTTATTCGAATCAAAGTAGCACCTTGTGTAATAGAAATGACGGCCGATTACAACAACTTAAATTAATTTAAATTAACTTAAATATTTAAATTTTGGACTGTCTAGGTAGACATATTTCCTTAAATATTAATTTCCAATAATAAAAATTGCAACAGTTCAATAATCACGAACGATAAAATTATAATTATTTAACATAGGAACAGCGTCAAAAAGGTCAAATTGTTAATTGTCTTCCCTTGTGCTAGAATATGCTCCATAATCAATATCAAGGGGTATTTGAACTGGATTGCGTTTAGGACATTAAATTATTATCATTATATTTAGCTATTAATTCCATAAAGATAACAATCTAAACTAGTTGCATTATTTCGGTGGAAGGCTCATAAAAATTATGAAGTATCAAGTTAAACCAAACTATCATAAATATATGATCGCCTTTGTTTAGAGAATCTTTAGATTTCAAATTAATAAAAAAATAAATAAAAAATAATTCAAAAATTTACGAAATAGTATAGCAGAATTTAATATAAAGTATAATTATTTAGTAATATTTATATTGTTTGTAGATTTCACGTCTCTAAATCTATATTTAAGAATCGGTGTTGCCAGTTTAACCTTTTAAAACTAAATCTAGCCTTTTTATTTTGCTTTTAGCCTCATAATTTTCGATTTAACTCCTACTTTTTTCTAGCATATTTTGATTTTTAAAATTGCCTTAAAAAGGCTAAAATGTTATTATTTCAACAGCGGAGAATATAGTTCCTTTTTTGGTTTTTATTTTATTTTTACAGAATTATATAATTAAGCAATTTCGTGTATTTATCCGCACAAAAGTATAAATTGTTTATATTTAGCAAAAAATTTTCCCTGCAGTGCTTTATTCTCCAAATCAAAAATAACTTAACTAATTTTATGCACTTACTAAATGGATTACACGCTACTACAAAAGGACACTTTTTATTTTCACTCGAGAAACAATCTATCTTACATTAGATCTTCTTGAGGACATCACATAACAATTTCCAAAAATTTCGAAACACGTCCTTAATTTCGACCGTTTTTACTGTTTTCCTTCACTAAAGATCTCGTAGTTCCTTGAATTTTAAGTAAATTTAAGATTTTTAAATTGGCTTAGAAAGAAGAAGAACGTAGCTTTTAATTATATTAAAAGCTTTTATATACCCTTTAAATGATATATTCAACATTTTAAAATTTACTTTCAAAACCTTTTCTGAAATTTTGATTTAGATTATATATATATATAACAAAAATAAATTTCAAATTTAAAAAAATATTGTTACGTTTTTACCTTTTAAAAACGGTGGTTTATTTTCTTTAAATAACCATATACTTTGATTGAAAATGAAAGCAGTTTAGTAGTTTAAAAGTTTTTACGTTTTTACCTTTTAAAAACGGTGGTTTATTTCCTTTAAATAACCCGTATACTTTGATTGCAAATGAAAGCAGTTTAGTAGTTTAAAAGTTGTAACGAATATTTATTTTATTTGAAAATGTACAACAATAACAGCTTACATAGTCACTTGTGTTCTAATATACACACACACACACTTAAATTACACACTTTATACAGCACACTTTAATAATGTACAAGATTATACAGCCAAGGCAGTTAATTTGTCTTTACTTAACGATGCTTCTAATTAAACTGACTCAATGGATTTCTCACGGCCAATTTATATACACTGCACTGCCATCTAGATGTTTCTCGAAAGCTCTATCACTTTCTACAATGTTCTTAACGGACAAACTAGTATATTCGAATTTTAGAGCTTTCGGTGTTAGTGTTAGCAGTTTCAACATTTAGTGTTGCCATACTTGCAAACAATGGCGAAAGCTTTTTATTCAATGTTGTATGTTTACAATTATGTTAATAATTTCTACAGATATGCTAACTGCTACTTACATAAACAGAAAGGTCTAGAAGCATTGAGAATGGTTAAGAAGCATTATTTAATTTTAAACCAGCCGTTAAAACCGTTATATTTGAATTCAAGTACAATTTCGTAACACATCCCCCGCTTAAGCCTGTTCGTAACGAATAGGCACAGATTCTCTTCTCCCGTAGGCAGCTAGTCGTTCTAGATGTACGACCTTTATTTTAGATCTCGGGGTCTTTTATTTCTGTATTCTGTACACCACGTCGTTTGATTTCTTAATCACCTTGTATGGTCCATTCCAATGGGTTTGTAGTTTGGGAGACAGTCCTTTCTTACGTTGTGGGTTATACAACAGTACAAGCTGGCCTTCGTTAAATCCTTCAGAATTCGCAGCTCGATAGTATCTGGCTTTCATTTTATCGCAGGGCATTTTTATTCGTCTGCGTAAGAATTCATGTAGTTCGTTCAGGTCATCTTGCTCTTGGGAAGTGTTTTCCTTATTTGTTGATGAGGGCTTAATACCAAATTCTTAATCACCAGGCAACTTGAGTTCTGTCCCGAACACAATTTTTGCGGGTGTTCGAGGGGTTGAGTCATGAACAGCTGATCTGTATGCCAATAGAAATTTCGGTATGTGTTCATCCCAGTCCTTCTGATGTGTACTGACCACTTTTCTTAAATATTCCTCCAGAGTGCGATTGATTCTTTCGACCATGCCATCAGATTGAGGATGCAGTGGCGTTGTTCTGGTTTTTCTTATTCCCTATAAATCGCACATTTCCTTGAATACGTCACATTTCCTTGATCAGAATGCAACTCCAGTGGAACACCATAGCGGCACACCCAGTTGTTCACAAATACACTTATAACCATTTTAGCTTCTTGATCAGGTATGGCATATACCTCTGGCCATTTGCTGAAATAATCCATAACCACTAGATCGTAACGATTACCGGCATCACTGACGGGGAAAGGGCCTGCTACATCCATTGCAATCCGCTCGAATGGCGCAAATGAGTTATACTGCTGAAGTTGTCCGCGACTTCTTCTTACTGGGCCCTTCGCTGCTACGCATTGTGGACAATTGGCTACCCAATCGGCTACTGCTTGCTGACAACCCAATAAAAACGTTGTTTTAACTTTTCTAAGGTTTTTGTCACACCAAGATGACCACCACTGGGACCCTCATGGAACTCTTTCATTACTTCGTTTATTTTAGAGGATGGTACTACAATTAGATTTGTCACTGTTTTACCGTCAGCACTTTCCCATATGCGGTATAAGCAGCTATTTAACAACTATAGACTATTCCATCGGGCCCAATATGATTTCATCAGTGGACTTTCGGCGGATATTTCATTGCGGTCTGGCCTTCTACCTTCTTCTTTTGAATATTATTTTTGCCAGTATGGGGTCATTTCTTTGCGCTACAGACCAATCTTCACTGGACTCTATATGCATTAGTCGAATAACGATGACATATTACTTTTCCTCGGCTTTTGTACAATGCTTACATTCCACGCTACATAGCCGTCTTGACAGTGCATCCGCATTGCCGTGTTGCAAACCCTGCCGGTGTTCGATGTTAAAATCATAGCTCTGAAGCCACTCTATCCAACGAGCGAGTTGTTTTAGGTTGTTTAAATTGTAGCAACCACCTGAGGGCAGTTGGAAGTGTCGACCATTCAGATACTTGTAGTAATGCTTCATGCACTCTAATACTTGCCAAAAGTAGTTTCTTTCAGGCTTTCGAATGACCCTTTCAGTGCCACCGATTACTTGAGAAAGTACACCGCCTATTCCGTATCCGCTCGCATCGCTATCTACCACAAATGTTTCTCCAGGTATAGGATATGACAAAATTGGTGCGGTACATAATAGATCCTTAAGCTTCTGGAATGCTAGTTCTTGTGCTTCACACCATTGGAATGATTGTGACTTCTTGGTCAGCTCATGTAAGCTTGCGACTACATTGGCGAAATTCGGGACAAATCGTATGTAGTATGTGTAAAGGCCAAGAAAACTACGCAATTCGTGGAGATTTCTCGGCCGTGACCAGTCCTTTACAGCAATTATCTTATCTTCATCTGTTGATATTCCTTCCGCTGCTACGCGAATGTCCCAAATATTTGACTTCTTTCTGGAACAATGCATACGTCTTTACACTGAATTTGAGTCCAGCCGCTGATATTCGTTTAAAGACTTCTTCAAGGTTTTTCAGATGTTCATCAAAAGTCTTACCTATGACAACTATGTCATCGAGGTACACCAAGCATGTCTTTCCGTGAAGTCCTTTCAATACCTGTTCCATTAAACGCTCGAATGTGGCTGGAGCATTGCAGAGTCCAAATGGCATCACATTAAACTGCCATAACCCATCATTCGCATTGTTTTTTACTTGTGTTTTTCTGAAATCTCTACCTGCCAATAACCACTTTGCAAGTCCAATGTGGAGAACCATTGTGTTCCAGCTAATGTATCCAGAGTGTCGTTAATTCTTGGTAGCGGGTAGCTGTCTTTCTTGAATACGTCATGTTTTCTATAATCGATGCAAAATCTAGTGCTGCCGTCTTTCTTCTTAATTAAAACAACAGGTGAGCTCCAAGGACTTGAAGATGGTTCGATTATACCGTTCCGCTCCATTTCATTGACCAACTCCTTCACTTCACTTCGTTTTGCCAGAGGAACACTTCTGGGCGCCTGCTTTATTGGTCTCGCTTCGCCAGTATTTATTTGATGCTTCACAATTGCCGTTCTACCATGGCTTTGACTTTTTAAGGCGAAGACGGAGGTATATTTCTTCAGAATCTGTTTGGCCTTATTTCTGTTTGGCAGCGCTAATCCTTCTACCCATTTCCCCACATATTTCGCTAGTAGCTCGTGTTCTTTGGTGGATTTATTGGCATGTTGCGGGTTTTTCTCGCAATTGATTACTGCCTCTGTTGAAGTGCATTGACCTATTTTGGAATTTGACTTAACGACTTTTTCGTAGCATTCTTATAGGAACTATTTTGTTGTTGCAGGGTTTAACGAGGGCTTTTGCTGTTACAACATCACTTGTTATTTCTGCTGGTTCTACCACCCACAAACTGTTGTCCTCACAATCTCCCTCCATACGAGCCCATACTAAAGTTTCTGACTGTGGTGGTAGCTTTTGATGCTCGACGCTAACTAGCTTTCTTACTTGAGTCCTATTTTCTCCACATTTCGACAAATCATAACTTTTTGTCCCATATCCAAAGTAATGCCGTGACTAATCATAAAATCAGCACCAATGATAACTTCGTCCACAATGCAAAGTGTGGAAATATTTTGGAAATAAATCTGTAACTTCTGATCGTCTGGTTGCATTTTCATGAAATTTGGTACAGGTGTGGCAGAGGAGTGTACAATGTTAAGTTTGGAAGGGGGGCACAACAAACCCCTCAGGGGCAGAGCTAAGTTAGGTACCTCTGACATAAAATTTTTTTAATCGCTTGCCAAATTTTCGTTTCGCGTCCGATTTCAAATATTGTTATACATTGTTGTAGGCCCTGAGCTATAAAAAGCATGCTCACATGTCCTATTTATCTCTTATAGTTTTCGAGTATTTCGCCATGGCACAATACTTTATGTATTGTTGGTGTCATTTGTTTCCATGGATATAGAGAAACAAGTAGTTTAGATATTTCTGTTGCATATTCTACAAATCGAGCACAGTTAATTTTGTGCTTACTATTAATTGCCATTATTTGCGTTTGAATTTTTAAGCACCATAATTTTGCATGTTCTTGGTCCAGTTTTTTTCATATATATCCTAGCATTTCCGAACGATTTTATTAGTTTTTTTCTTAACTAGTTACAGAACAAAATTATCTATTGAATAAAAAAATTTGAACTCGATATCTTTACCGAGTCCAAAAATAAACGATTTTGAATTTGAAAATTGCAAAAAAGACGACTTTTTGTGTTTTTTTTAGCCAAAAAGTATCTACACTCTTTTTTATCTAAAATAAAATTTTCTTCAGCAACATATAATAAATTTGCACTTTTCTGCAAGGCAACTTCACAGAGATGACTGTAAGATAAAAAACGAGCCCAATAACTCAATTGGCCATGGTACACACCCTCCCGAATTCGACCCATTTTATATGAAAGTTTTGATCTTAGACAATATTTTCTCAAATCCCAAAGCACGAATCGACAAGCGGAATATATTTTAAGAATTTTCAATATGTTGCTAAAAGTTTTAAATCAAAATCTTTGGGACATCGAGAAATGTGGATTCTATTGCCAAAAATGTAAAAAATCCCATTTTTGGGAATTTTCATTATTTCAGGAAAACCCTACCCCTGATAGAAATTTGGTTAAAGCGCTTTTATTTATATTAATAAGATCGACATTTCCTGCAAATTTCATTAAGATATTTTTATAAACAAATATGTTATTACAATTAAAAAATTTGTATTTTCTCCATAAACCCAAAATTGGGCCTTCTGTTTAGTTTATTTCTAAATAGCGAAAGAAATTTTAAAAATATGTATTCCAAATTAAGTTTACCCTTTAGCATATATAAAATCCGATCTCTTGCAGAAAGATTCAAGTCAATATCATGCCTCATTACAGAAATATGCGCCTTTAAACTTTTATATTTAAAATTTATTGTATACAAACTTGCAACTTTTGTCTTTAGTTTCGCGTGAATAAATACTTAGAAAATTATGAATATTTCTGTACACTTTTAATAATATCTATACACAAAATATTTTTATAAAAATAATTAATAAATATTTTTTATTTTTAATAGGGTGGCCACATTTCCCAAATTTAAGTAAATCTTTATCCTTTTCTAAGCATTCATATATTTCTATTAATGAATTTAAAATAAAAAAAAAACAAACAAAAAATGTCTATTTTAACTTAATCAATAAGTATTTTATTAGTTTACATTTATGGTGCTTACCTAAATTTAACAAATGTATTTATATATTGGTGATGGTTAAAAATTTATATATATATGATCAAGTGGTAATGTACAGGTGTACTTTCCGGTGATACCTAGCTGCAGCATTTATCTATTACTGATGGTTCAAAAACTATATTTTTATGAGCTAGTGACAATGCACAGGTAATATCCTTTCCGGTGATACCTAACAGCAACATATAATATCAATGAATTCGGTATAGGTACTCTTCCAAATTGACTCTTTCATATATTTTACCTAATGAAAATTCACAGAATACCTGTAAATATATATACCTGTGCGATATATCTAATGGATATATATAAATGCGTAGCTAATGCTTACCATGGTGATTACATTGAAACATGAACAATTGTGTTGTGTTCTGTGGACTTTATGTAAATATGATCTTAATCGTTTAGAAGCTATAGTGGAATTCATAAAAACTACATATCATGCAAAAGTCGACGTCATTGGTAAATCTCAGATAGAGAGCTTTTTAAAGTTGCATGACGTAAAAATTAAGTCCTTGAATCAGCGTACTAACAGGTTAAAAATTAAACATTCCGATTGGATGGATACTGATATAGAAATATCGGCGTGCAAAATATCAACTGGAGCACCCTGCAAGACATATGATGATTTAAGTACAAGATCTAAGAAGAAAAGCCTGGCCCATAAGCTTTCTATATTTTCGAATGAAGAAGTTTCTGATACATTCAAAGAAATGTTAAAAAAGGAGAATCAAGCTAAGAGTGCAATTAATATTGCTGAAATACTGCCAACTGCATCACCAAAACGTCTTAAACGGATTGCCGAAAGTGTACCTACTCCAATATCACAATCCAATTTTACAGAGGAAGAAGCAATTGCTTTAATGCTTGAACTGGACCTCAGCCGAAACAAATACCAAATTTTAAGAAAAGCTCAGCGTGAAAAGGAACACTCAATTCATCATAAAGGATTTTCAAGAAAAAAGCAAACTATTTTACCATCTATTTCGGTTACCGAAAAGGAAGTATGCATAGAGCTATCTTCTTTGCTTGAGAATACAGCTACCAGGATAGTTGTAGATTTTCCTGCAGATCAGTTGCAAAAAGTAAGTGTAAGTGGGGATGTAACGGACTATCAGCCCTTCCTGAATACAAGCATGCTAGTGGAAGTAAGAAAATGGCGAATTATAAAAGCGTATTTATAGCATCTTTGGTGCCATTAAAAATGCGATCTTATTCCTTAAATCAATCTTCATCAAAGTGTAGAAACTCATTTGAAGATATATGGGTTAACACCACTCCAGTATCAAAACATTTTTGCGCACCTATTTGGTTCGAATACACAAGGGAGTCGAAGACAACAACAAAGGATTTAGTGGAATATATTAAAGATGAAATAAATGATTTACAACCTCTTTCAATAACCATAAACCAATACACATTCGACATAAACTTTCAACTTATTCTAACAATGATTGATGGGAAGGTTAGTAATGCCATTAAGGAAACATCTTCTTTTTGGAAATGCTCACTATGTGATGAGACGAAATCACAATTTTCGGATATTGGTAAAGCAAGGAGTATTAATGAAGAATTTCTGCCTTTCGGAATATTTGAACTTCACGCCAAAATACGGTTCATGGAGTATTTTCTACACATAGCATATGATTTAAAGTATAGAAGTGTGCCAGAAAATTTAACAAAACCTACCAGAAACAACGAGGATTTAAAAACACTTATAATATCTGAGAAAAGTAGAATCCAGGATGAATTCAGAGAAGAGACGGGATTAAACATCCACAAACCTCTGCCGACTGGAAACACAGGAAGAAGGTTTTTCGGAAATTTCAAAGCTACATCAAAAATAACTGGTATTAATAAAGAGTTACTTGAAAGGACTAACATACTATTAATGGCAATTAATAGTAAGCACAAAATTAACTGTGCTCGATTTGTAGAATATGCAACAGAAATATCTAAACTACTTGTTTCTCTATATCGATGGAAAGAAATGACACCAACAATACATAAAGTATTGTGCCATGGCGAAATTATAATTGAACGAAATATTCTTCCACTTGGAGAGTTTACAGAAGAGGCTCAAGAAGCAAGAAACAGAGATTTTAAGCACGTTCAATTATTCAACTCCAGGAAATGCTCCAGAACGTCATAAAACGAGGATATTTTTAATAACCTATTGTTATCATCAGACCCTGTACTATCATCAATGAGAAAACGTTGGATTTATCATGAGCCTTTATCAATTCAAAACTCTGAAGACTTGAAGGAGCTTTATTATCTTTTAGATATGCAACAGATACAACAGATTAATTTATAGAAAATAAGTAGTATAAGTTTAAAATATTAGAAAAATTATCTACAAAAATTTAATGTAAATAAGTAATAAAAAATCGTATTAGAAATATAATATTTATTAAGGAAGATGATAAATAATATTGATTAAATTAAAACAAACATTTTTTGTTTGTTTTGTTATTTTAAATTCATTAATAGAAATATATGAATGGTTAGAAAAGGATAAAGATTTACTTAAATTTGGGAAATGTGGCAACCCTATTAAAAATAAAAAAATATTTATTAATTATTTTTATAAAAATATTTTGTGTATAGATGTTATTAAAAGTATACAGAAATATTCGTAATATTCTAAGTAATTATTCACGCAAAGCTAAAGGCAAAAGTTGCAAGTTTGTAAAAATATATGGAAATATAAAAGTTTAAAGGCGCATATATCTGAAATGAGGCATGATGTTGACTTGAATCTTTTTGCAAAAATCGAAAATTATATATGCTAAAGGAAAAAACTTAACTAACATATTTGTTTATAAAGATATCTTAATGAAATTTGCAGGGTAAGGTTTTCCCGAATTCCTAAAAAAACTAATGAAAATTCCCAAAAATGGGATTTTTTACATTTTTGGCTATAGAATCCACATTTCTCGATGTCCCAAAGATTTTGATTTAAAACTTTTAACAACATATTGAAAATTCTTAAAATATATTCCGCTTGTCGATTCGTGCTTTGGGATTTGAGAAAATATTGTCTAAAGTCAAAACTTTCATATAAAATGGGTCGAATTCGGGAGGGTGTGTACCATGACCAATTGAGTTATTGGGCTTGTTTTTTATCTTAAAGTCATCTCTGTGAAGTTGCCTTTCAGAAAAATGTAAAATTATTATATGTTGCTAAAGAAAATTTTATTTTAGTTAAAAAAGAGTGTAGATACTTTTTCGGCTAAAAAAACACAAAAAGTCGTCTTTTTTGCAATTTTCAAATTCAAAATCGTTTATTTTTGGACTCGGTAAAGATATCGACTTCAATTTTTTTTATTCAATAGAGACTTTTGTTCTTTAACTAGTTAAGAAAAAAACTAATAAAATCGGTCGGAAATACTAGAATATATGTGTAAAAACTGGACCAAGAACATACAAAATTATGGTGCTAAGTGTTTTGTTACATTTGTGGTCTAATTTATTGTGACTGCTTTTTGTTGTCTGAAGGTTTTAAATTGCAAAGAAATTAATGCAAAATTATTGAATGTTAATTGTTACAATGAGTATAGTGTATTTCATTATAATAGGTACACTACACCATTGCCCTCAAGATTTAATTTATGTTTGAAAATAATTAAATTAAATCTTAATAGTAAATATTATAATTAGCTTATATTAATATTTTAAGTAAATTGAATCTTAATATTAAATATTATTATCTTAATATTTATTCATGTTTTTTTTATATAATTTAAGTATATTATTGTGAAAAAGTTTTTCTATAGAATTTACATTTAATAAAGAATCTATTCCTAATCTCTTAACTATTTGATACGGTCCCTTATATAGGCCTTGATTCATTTTTCTAGATTCTAATTTTACTAATACTAAATCTCCAACTTGAAAATTACTTTAATTTATATTTCTGTCATATGTTATTTTTGATTGTTTCTTAGCATTATTTATAAGTTCTTTGGCATTTTCCAAGGATTTTCTTAATCTTATTTTTACTTCGTTAGCATAATTTTCAATATTATAACATTTATCTTTGTTTTGTAATGCTGCTAATTTGCCATAAATTAATTAATAAGGTGAATAATTATTATTATGTGTGGTGTTGTATTATATGCAAATGTATAGTATGGGATAAATTTGTCCTACTCATAATCATATACAAAATTTAATAAATATTCGTTTAGGACACGATGATTGCGTTCCAGTGTGCTTATGGATTGATAATGGTATGGTGTTGAGAATTTTTGATCTATGTTTAGTAAATTGCAAACTTCTTTTAACAGTTCGTTTTTAAATTTTGTACCTCTATCGGATTTTAGAATATTAAAAGATCCATACTTTAAAATAAATTGTTCAACTAAAGTTTTGGCTATTGTTTTTGCGTCTTTTGTTTCAATTGGGTGTGCTACTACATATTTCGTTAATTCACACTGCATTGTTAAAATGTACCTATAGTTATTTGTCATTCTTAATGGTCCAACTGTATCTATTTCTATTACCTCAGAACTAGTGTTTGGGTTGTCAGTAATTATCATTTCCTCTCTAATGTGTTTAGTTTGTTTATTTCTCAAGCAATTGTTGCATTTGTTTATGTAATCTCTGACCATTTTTTTCATATTTTTCCATACATAACGTTGTTTTAATTCTAAGACTGTTTTTCTGATACCAAAAAATCCTGATGTTGGTGAATCGTGGAATTCTTTAATAATATTCATTTGTGATTTTTTATTCGTAATATGTTGCAATGGTTTATATAATATGATGTTTAATTCTAGGTTTCTGTATTTATTTGATTTAAAAATTCTTTGGTATACCTCATTATAAATTTTCTTTAAATATTCAATTGATATGATCTCAAAAATTTCATATTCGCATGAAAGACCGAGATTTTTAATATTTTGCTTGTGCATATGAATTATTAATTTCTCTAGAGACAAAACGTATTTTGCTAGATCATCATCAGCATTCATCACAAAAGCATTGTTAATGGACTCCAAAGTACCATTCGTATTTTTCTTATTTTGTATACCTGTTTCAATAATATTAAATTTTAATTCGTGAATATTTTTTATATCTTGTAAGGACGTACATTCCCATATATGATCTTCATTATGCACTTGGGATGTGTTACTTATATTATTTGCTTGTATATTTTCAGAACTCTTTTTTGCTTGCATTCCACGTGTTGTTACTAAAATTCTTGTTGGTTTGTTAATGTCGTCTTCTATCGGAATCATTTTCTTTAACATTTCCGAATTCAGTGTTATCCTAGAAAAAACGCCTGCATTAGTATTGATCCTACCTTTCTTATATATAATTTCGAAGTCATAGTTTGACAAATCTATACGTATACGTGTCAATTTTGATGAGGGTTTCTTGTGAGTAAAAAGTGAAACTAACGGTCTGTGATCTGTTACCACAATAAATTTTCTACCAAATAGGTAAGGTCTGAAAAATTCTATTCCCTAATATGTGGCAAGAAGTTCTTTTTCAATTACAGGCTTATTTAAATCATGCTTTCCTAATGTCTTGCTGGCATAAGAAATTGACAAGTCTTCTCCTATTTTTCCTTGTGATAAAACCGCTCCCAATACATAATTTGATGCATCAGTGGTTAGTATGAATGGTTGTTCAAAATCTGGATATCTCAATATGGGTGGATTTATCAATTTTTCCTACAATAATTCAAAAGCCTTTTGACATTCTTCCGTCCACTCAAACGCTTTACCCTTTTTAGTCTGGTCACTCAGACATTTTGTAATTTCTGCGAAATTCTTTATGAAACGTCTGTAGTAGTTGCAAAATGCTACAAATCTTTTAATTTCATCTTTATCTTTCGGAATAGGGTACTGTTCTATCGTTTTATGTTTAAAAGGGTCTGTTCGCATACCTTCCTTTGTTATTTGATGTCCCAAATATATTACTTCTGGTTTCAAGAATACGCACTTTGATGCGTTTAGTTTTAAATTGTATTTTGACAAACGTTCGAATGTACTTCTAAGGTTATCATTGTGATGTTTTAGACTACAACCAAATACAATTATATCGTCAACGTATAAAAATGCTTTGGAATCTAGTCCACTAAGTGATATTGTTAGCATCCTGTGGAAACTATTGGAAGAAATCTTTAAACCAAATTTTAGTCTTTTAAATTGGTACTGACCATTACTCGTTGAGAATGCAGTTAAATGTCTTGAATCCTCGTCCAAATTTATTTGATGAAAAGAACTTGTCATGTCCGAAGCTGAAAAATATTTGGCTCTACCAAGTCGATCCAGTACATCTTCCAATCTTGACAATGGAAATTTGTCGTTCACTATCTTTTTGTTCAACTGTCTAAAATCCACTACAAGTCTCCATTTTTCTTTTCCATTTTCAGTCTTTTTCGGTACTACTAACAAAGGTGAATTGTAAGCAGTATTTGATGGTTCAATGATATCGTCATCTAATTATTTATCTCTTCAGATTGTGCGTGAGGTAGTCTGTAGTTTTTAATGAATACTGGTGTATCATCAGAGACTTTTAAATTTTGTGTGTAATAATTATTTGAAGATCATGTATCTCCTTCTAGGTGGAAAATATTATGATAATCCTTAAAAATCTGTATTAAATCTGGTTTTGCTTTGTAATCGTCAATGTCAATCTTAAAAGTTTCTAATAATTTTTGAAACCTTTCATCATCAATATGCTTTTTACCCTTCTTATTTGATTGTGTTATAAAAGTGTAATTTTTTAATGGTTCAATGTCAAATTTGATGTTCTTCAAAATGACATCATTATCTGTTGTGTTCAACACCTTCACATGACATATGTCATTTCTTGGTATTATACTGTTACCAATGTATACACCTGGTTCAATTTCTTTGTTTAGAATAATACTATCTTCACTTATGTGTATTTGAATGGGGTGTATTATTTCTGAGCGTTTTTCTATTCTTATACTATGGTCCCTATTAATCCATCAAATAAATAAGAACAATTTCAAATTAAAATAATAATAATAATAATAATAATAATAATAATATTCATAATAATTTCCATACAGTCATACGTGAATAAAAACTTTAGTTTTGAAATTATGCAGATCAAAATTTATTATATTTGCAGAGAAACTTGTGTGCACGTATAAATTTAGGCTTTTATTTAAAAAAAAAAATACAAAAAAAATAATATTCTCCAGAGTCCAAAACCGGGCAACCATTTTTGAATTCTCTTTCAGTTTAAGCGATATATAGGTCGAAATGAATTTTTCACTCATTTCTAGCCTCGTTTTTTTTAAATTAATATAAAAAGTTATATTAATGAGAAGTTGGAACTTTAAAAAAATTTAATTTCTTTATTTTTCAAAAAAGGTGGCAATATTTTTTGTAGTAAATGCTTGTTTACAAATAATTTTGTTAAAAATACTTCTTTGAAATTTACATATTTGAAATTTTATATTTTATGAAACCTTGTTAATTATTCAACTTAATAAATTTCATTAATAAACTTTAAAATTTTTTTTTATACAATTGTTAATTTCAACATTTGTCGACGAGGAAATATTTTTAAGGAACAATGGATATGAACGCTCTGTCACAAATCATTCATCAGTTCCATAACTCGAACAAACATTTCGTCACACAAATTATTGCATAGAATATAGCTATTTTGGAAGATGTCAGTGCCATCATTTGGAAAATTTAATTCAGATATATATAAGTGGTTCACGAATAAGTTTCAAATGGAACATTACTTCAAAACAAATTATATTTCTTACGATAATACGAAGCGGTCTTGCTACAAAAGTTATTTGAAGACAACAAAACATTTTGGCTGCTCAATTTAAATTTTATAACCTCATTATTATGAAGCCTAATGAAACTTATGTTTACTGGGCAGAGTTGCGTGCAGCAAGAGGATGTAATTTTTATGTGGGAATGAAAACTGCAAAGAATTCTATATATATAATAAAATAAGGGAATGGTCCAATCTGCTTGTATTCAAAAGTCAAATTATTGCAAATCAAACCAAACATTAGAGGAAGCATCGCAAATTTGTAAAATTTTCGAAGCAGCCAAAAATGCATCCAGCGAAATAGCAAATTCAACAGAAACTTCAAATCACGTTAATGCTATTCAGCATTAAAATTAAATTAAATTTTAGAAGCTGACCAGAAAATAATTCTTCAAATAAATTTTTTACAATGTTGTACAGGTTGTGGTAAGTTCCACCAGCGAATTGATATCATTTTAAAAATAAAACGAAATGCAACAAATGTTTAAAATTGGATAATTTCTCAAAAATATGTCAATCGCAAATAATCACTCAACTACAAAATAATCAAGACAATGTACGTCAAATAAAAGAAAAAGCTATTGAGGAAACATCCATTAGTCAAATAGAAGAAGTCGAAACAATAAATGTCAATAATATTAATCAAAATAATGAAAAACTTATGATTGAAATTAAGGAATATAATTCCAATTTTGTGTTTCAAATAGACACAGGGGCTTTTTTGGACAAAAAAAAATTACGATTTTTTAATGTTTATTTTGTTTTTTATTATAAGAGAAAAATGTACTTATTATTCATTCGGTTGGAAAATAAACTGCAAATATTCCATATTTAGTTCTATATTATTTACTCTAGCAGCCCTTTTGCTTCTTCATCTAAGTCCGATGTTCTACTTTCCATTGACTTCGAACGCTAGAGATGTGTGGATCTGACGTTGCACAGTGGGGTCAAACGCAAATTTTTTGGTAATAAATCTGAATCTCCTAAACTACTGGTCGGATCAAATTCAAATGTATGGAAGAGTTGTAGAGGTGGACCTAAGCTTTCAGAAAAATCATCTTGTCACCCTGTGATAACACGAGATAAGCTACAGGGTGTTGACTACCTCGAGTATGTAAAAGTTAAAAAAAATCGTAACTTGTACAAATGAAGTCCGATTTTAAAGATTTTTATATTTCTGGAAAGTGCTTGGCAAGATAAAGAAAAAATAAGCTTACTCATCTAAGTTATCTCTTACAGTTAAAAAGATATTTACGCTTGAATTTTGAATTTTTGATTTTTTGGCTCGACTTTCTTTCGTTTTTCGGGAATAAGTCCGGAGATATATGAGGTAAAATTTTTTTTAAATATTTTGTAATTTGCTACATATTTCAAAATAATATGCTGAAAGAATTTTTGGATTATCTCAATTCGTCTAGACGTGAAAAATATTCAAAGTCAGCACTCTGAAATTGGCATGAAAAATGGCTATTTTTTTACAAAAATATAGTACAATTCATTCACTTTTTTCTCAAAGTTCCGTTAATAAAAAAATTTTTTCCTTATTTATTTCAAAAGATAAGGCTTCATAAATGGTTAATAAAGAAATTTTGAATTGATTTAAGTTTGCACCCTACATCCAGCATTGGCCGAAAATTGTCAAGTTTAAAAAATAGTTTCATTTTTATCGATTAATAAAAAAAAAAAAAATGTCACGCGAGCTTCTTTAAATTTGGTACCCATATTTTTTATAGAAATAGATTTAGAATGCTTTAACACTAAATTACTTCCCACCCGGCCAAAAACGAATGCAGGAGTGGAGATTTTATGTTAAAAGTCAGTTTTTTTAACGACTATTTTTAAAAGCATAGTAAAAGCATATTAGCATAATATTTTTAATATTATTTCTTATGTAATGTATAAAACACAAATCAAACTTTCATTCCCAAAAAACTCAATAAAATAGCATCAATAACCTATTTTTGGTAATTTTTCAAAAATAATTTTTTTTTTAAAAATAGCTAAAAATCCAAAAAAATTTAATTTTTTTAATACAACTCCACTAATTTTGCAAATACTTTAAAAATGTTAAAAGAATATAAAAATAGACTTATTTACCAATTCAACGATATATAAAATGTTGATATAGGTAATTTAATAATAGTAATATAATGGCCTCAAAACTACCAAGTCACGTCAAAAGTTGCAAAATTCACTATTTTGTTCCGTATTTCCATATGTGTGTATACGTAACACTCAACTGCATTGCTTATTTTTGTTACGAGATAATAATATTTATTAATGAATTTATTTAAAGTGTTCAGAATTTTTTTCTACTGAAAAGGTTTTTAAAATTACCTAAGTACATAAATAAGTATATTTTCCTTCGGTTTTTATTACATTTTTTTAAGTTTTTAAATAATTTACCTAGCTACTTAATTAATGTATTATAACAAAAATGATTTTTTTACAATCGCATAGGTACATTTTTTGACGTACCTGTTTAACACTACAGGTCATAAAAATAAACTGAATGAAATTGAACTATTAAAGTTACATTTCAACAACAATTAACGATGATTGATGGAAAAGTTGCAAACGCTATAACAGATACAACATCTACATGGAAATGTAATATATGTGGAAAAATAAGTTAACAATTTCAGGATAATTCTGAAGTCCTTGTTCATAAAAATTCTTTAAAATTTGGAATATCAAGGATAAGATTTTTGGAGTTCTGCTTACATCTTGCATATGATATGAAGTACAGAAATATTCCCGGGCAGGAAAATGCTACAGTAAAAAACAATTTGGAACTTCACGAATTACGAAAAGAGGAGAAGAAAAGAATTCAATTAGAATTCAAAGAACAACTCGGATTAATAATTGATAAACCTCTACATGGCTATGGAAGCTCAAATGATGGAAATACAGCAAGACGTTTCTTTGAAAATCCGGAACTCACATCTTCAATCACAGGTATTGACTAAATATTTTGAAGCGTTTTAAGATTATATTGGCAGCCATTAATAGCAAAAAACAAATTAATGCGGACAAATTTAAAATTTTTGCTTACGAAACTAAAGAACTACTTAACATTACATATTACGGAAATCAATGACTCCAACAATTCACAAAGTATTGGCTCATGGTAAAGAAATAATAGAAAATAATATTTTGCCATTGGGAGAGCTAACAGAGGAAGCACAGGAAGCCCGAAATAAAGATGTTAAACATTTCCGACTCTTCAATACCCGAAAATGTTCGAAAATAGCGCAAAATATGGACTTAATGGAATATTTATTAATATCATCAGATCCAGTTATATATTCTATAAGAACACGATGGCTACCAAAAATCACTCTTGAAATAGAAAAAGAGGATTTCGAAGCTAAGGAAGTTAAAAATTTGCTAACGTTTGATGTTTCTGATTATTTTCAAGAAAATCTCTAATAATATCTTCGATAATATATTCTTAATAAAATAAATATACGGGATATATGTATAATAAGTATGTAAATATGTAGAATAAATTAAATAAACATTACTCAAATAAAGAATTTACTACTTTATAATAACAAATATATACCTACATAATACATTAGAAAACTAAAATGTTACGTATACACACATATGGAAATACGGAACAAAATAGTGAATTTTGCAACTTTTGACGTGACTTGGTAGTTTTGAGGCCATTATATTACTATTATTAAATGACCTATATCAACATTTTATATATCGTTGAATTGGTAAATAAGTCTATTTTTATATTCTTTTAACATTTTTAAAGTATTTGCAAAATTAGTGGAGTTGTATTAAAAAAATTAAATTTTTTTGGATTTTCAGCTATTTAAAAAAAAAAAATTTATTTTTGAAAAATTACCAAAAATAGGTTATTGGAGCTATTTTATTGAGTTTTTTAGGAATGAAAGCTTGATTTGTGTTTTATACACTACATAAGAAATAATATTAAGAATATTATGGTAATATGCTTTTAAAAGTAGTCGTTAAAAAAACTGACTTTTAACATAAAATCTCCACTCCTGCATTCGTTTTTGGCCGGACGAGAAGCAGTTTAGTACTAAATCATTCTAAATCTCTTTCTATAAAGAATATGGGTATCAAATTTAAAAAAGCTCGCGTGACATTTTTTTTATTAATCGATAAAAATGAAACTATTTTTTAAACTTGACAATTTTCGGCCAATGCTGGATGTAGGGTGCAAACTTAAATCAATTCAAAATTTCTTTATTAACCATTTATGAAGCCTTATCTTTTGAAATAAATAAGGAAAAAATTTTTTTATTAACGGAACTTTGAGAAAAAAGTGAATGAATTGTACTATATTTTTGTAAAAAAATAGCCATTTTTCATGCCAATTTCAGAGTGCTGACTTTGAATATTTTTCACGTCTAGACGAATTGAGATAATCCAAAAATTCTTTCAGCATATTATTTTGAAATATGTAGCAAATTACAAAATATTTAAAAAAAAATTTTACCTCATATATCTCCGGACTTATTCCCGAAAAACGAAAGAAAGTCGAGCCAAAAAATCAAAAATTCAAAATTAAAGCGTAAATATCTTTTTAACTGTAAGAGATAACTTAGATGACTAAGCTTATTTTATAAAAATCTTTAAAATCGGACTTCGTTTGTACAAGTTACGATTTTTTTTAACTTTTACATACTCGAGGTAGTCAACTTTGACACCCTGTAGCTTATCTCGTGTTATCACAGGGTGACTACAAGATGATTTTTCTGAAAGCTTAGGTCCTCCTCTACAACTCTTCCATACATTTCAATTTGATCCGACCAGCATTTTAGGAGATTCAGATTTATTACCAAAAAATTTGCGTTTGACCCCACTGTGCGTTGCCAGTAAAATATTAAATATATCTTTATCTGCAGAATTTCGCGATATTTTTCTGATATTGTGCTCTTTATAAAATCTGTAATCCTTTTTTCCTGTGCTAAGTGCAAGTGGTACTAAATGATGCTTAATGACATCTTTTCCATGATAAAAGATTTTGTGAACTGTTGCAGACATATTTCTTCATAAATATTCTTTTTTAAACTTCTTAACTACTTATTGGTGTTGTTGTTTCTTATTGATCCTGTATTAGTCTATTTCACTAAAATTCAAATTTGACTAAAATATAGTACCTGAGAACACATTTAATAACATAGCAGCTATGAACGGTGCAGTGACAAATTATATCATTTCTTAAAGACTATTATCCTACCTACATAACAAAAAAATGCAACTAATTATCGATAATAATTTGTAGGCAATGATACAAAAATACATTTTTTAAATCGCATAACATATTTTTTGAACAGCATGCCATGCCCACAATTATCAGTATTTTTTCTAATTTTTTGGCCACCTTAGTTTTAATATTTTTACTATGAAATTAATTTCTAAGCCACCGTACGTGTACGTGGCGGTAATTTATTACCACTAAAAGGAATAATTAATGTCGATGTTGAAATAGGTAATCAAAAGAAAAATTTATGTAGTTGGTATCGAATATGTTAAAAATATTTTTTGATACGACTGGTTCAAAGAATTTAATTCTCAAATAAAATGTCCGTACTATAATTTGTTTAAAGAAAACTGTTTAAAAATAAAAAATGAGTCTAGAAAATATTTAGAATTGGCACTCAATAATATTAAAGAATATTTCAGAAGCATTTTTCCAGAGGGTCTTGGTCATTGTCAGTCACTTTAAACTAAAATAACTTTGAAATCAAGTTATGTTCCAAAATTTATAATATACCGTTCATATTATACGAAAAAGTTCGAGACGAAATTAATCGTCTGGTGTCTATTGATACCATAGAATCAGTAAATTGTGGTGAATGGGCTTCTCCAATAATAGTTAAGAAAAGACCTAATGGTTCTATAGGAATATGTGCAGATTTTAAATCGACTTTGAAATATCAAATTGAAGTAGAAAGATACCCCATTCCACGTATTGAGGATCTATTTTATAAAATCCAAGGTACTCAGTATTTTTCAAAAATCAATTTAAGTGAAGCCTATTTACAGATAGAGTTTTCTGAAACCTTAAATAAATTTATGGTAATAACCACACCCTTTGGTTTATATCGGTATAAACGTATGCCTTTTGGAATTTCAAGCGCACCTGCAATATTTCAAAGATTAATGGCTGTACTTCAAAATTTGCAATCCCATGGACTTAAATATAAAGTTTAAAGAATGGAATTGGAGCTGCTTTGTCTCACATATTTCCTGACGGTTTTGAGAAACCAAACTCTAGCCATATTAAATATCCTCAAATAGAAAAGGAGGCTCTTTCGATAATTTTTGGGGCGATATTAAATTGAAAACGTTGTATTTCTTTCACATAATAAATATTCTCGAGTAATCATTTCAGACACACTTCTTTCAAAAGTTTTAGATATGTTAGTACATGGAGGACACTGGGGCGTAAGTAGAATGGAAAAACTTGCTAAAAGGTATATATGGTTTCCAAAAATTGATGAGGAAATCGAGAGAATCCCGAAAACTTGCAAAATATGTCAAGAAAGTGATACAAATCCAAAACAAAAATTTTCGTCATGGCCTGAAGCTAAACTTCCTTGGGAAAGCATACATATTGATTACGCAGGGTCTTTCTTACCGTAGTAGACTCGTATTGGTGTTAAAAGTTATACACTATTTTGATTTTTTTGAGTTTGCAAAAACTGAAAATCGTGAACAAATTCACGAGTTTTCCAAAATTCAAATAAATAAAAATATAGATATTTAAATTGCTCCAAGGATATGCGTATGCCAAATATTAACAAAATCCGAAAACCCAAGAAAAAATTTTGGGCGTTCTTTCGTGGAATGAATGAGATATTTCATATATGCTTAACAAACTCAACTTTGATCTATTGTAGTATGAGCGAATGAGTAATAATGAAAACAAAATTGATTTTCTGGATTTCTGAAGTGTTTACTATCTAATTACGATCCCAAATACACAAAAAGAAATTGTAAAAATTATACAGAAGATGAATTTAAGTATTTTATTCTTTTCCTGAATATATCTTATTAATGTGCATAATTTTTGCATACGCTTTTAATAAAAAAAAATTAGTTAATTGAACATTTATGAAAGCGTAATTGACATAAAACACTCATATTTTTCTTAATACGATTATCATCAAAAATTCATTCCATTCGAAAATCTGACGAAATTACAAAAAAAAAAAAAAAAAAACCAATTGAAAATTGCATAATATCCAAATACTAATTCTGAGTTCTCACAAGGTAATTTTTCTTGCTGAAATTCTGATTTCGTGTGAGAGAGAGCGAGAGGGAATATGAAAGGCATTAAACTTGCCTGGACTTCGAAATTCGTCTTGTTTTTCATTTTCGTACTTCAAAACAAATCAAAGCAGTTAAAGCAAGAATTGCTGAAGTAAAATTTTGTGTATGAACGTAAATGCAAGTTTAAAAGAAAAGTTTAAAAGTTATAGCGCGATATTCGGCTGTATCGAATCCTTTATATCCTTCACCACTTTATCAACAAAAAAAAAAAGAAATAGTATGCCTTAATATTTTCATATTTATATAACAACTTATAAGCATACATATATTTATATATTGATATATTTTTGTATGCATGTATGTATGTATGTATATATATACAAACAAACTGACTGCTATACGAAGAACAACACCAATAATCATTGTAATACTGATGTTGTTAACTAAACTACTTGCTTATACAAAAAAACAACACTAATAGTCCTTGCAATGCTTCACTTAAAGTTTGTGTGTATGTACAAACAACAACCTTATACAAAAAATAATTATTAAATTTATATACATATGTTTCTGTGCAGATACATGCTAATACAAAAAACAACACTGAGTCATTGCAATGTTTCTATTTCCAACTAAAAATCGTCCAAACATACCCAGTAGTCCGAGTCGTGCAAACAATATCGACGATGTCTTGATGATATGACATAGTCCTCGACGACACAAAGACGACAAATCCGAAAAAATATGGATGACTTTTTCCAACAAAGGGCACTAAAAGCATGCAAGATGAAAAAAAACTGAATTGTGCTTTAAAAAGGTCAAAAAAGGCTAAATGCTCCAAAAAATAAGGCCAGAAAAATGTATATATATATTTTTTTTATTTTTATTTAGAAAAATATTTTTTCTCGTTCTCATTAGTTTTTGAATTTTTTCTAAAGAAATTGTAATCAATTTATAAATAACATCCAACAAAATGATTTAAAGAGAAATCGCCCAAAAATTCCTATGTTTGAAGTGATTTTTCGTCATTTTTGAACTATAATGCTTTTTTTATTAAGCATTTCCAAATTTTGAGGTGCTTTTTCTTGTTAATAAGATGTTTTATTATTTTCATAAATAGTTTCTATTGTTGATGAAGTATATTAAAAAAATTAATTATCGACTTAATAATTCCATAAAATTTGTTTCAGTTACTTCTATTAGAAGAAGAAAGCGCCGCAGGCGAAATTTTTTATTAAATACAAATAATATCGATTTTTTGTGCGAACAAATACAAAAAAAATGCTTAAATGGATGATTTTGTAAAAAAAATTGAAAATAATAAATACGAAATTATTTTCTTCCTTGTTGAAATATGAATATTAATATTTTAAAAATCAAAAAAGGGCTAGAAGAAAAGCTAGAAGGTAAAAGGAAAATTTTGAGGCTAAAAGACAACACTGATTGTCATCAACCATATTAAAAAATGGATTCTGCTGAGATTTGAACCCAGGTCACCACTTCACTTTCACTTGTTAAATATCTAAGCTCTCTAACCAATTCAGCTACAGCAATCTCTTTTTAATAATGGTTTTAATAATACTTTTACTCATCTGGTCGTAAGTCAGCTTTAAAGCATGTCGTGTGTTTTGTTCAACACACGACATTTTCGCTGGACATTTCAGTCATGTTGTCGTGAATAAGGCTCGAAATACGACAATTCATTGCATTTTCTTAATATAGTCGCCGATAAATAGGATAAAACGACAACATAGGTGACTTTGTTATCAAACTTGTTCTATACATGCATTTTATTGACGACAAATTTTAAATTTTCCTTTCGAGATCCTCGATAAAAGATCTGAACAACTGGGTACATAAGTAATTATTTTGTGTATGTATATACAATCAACAACTGAAAGTCATCCCAGTGATTTTTATATATGTTTGTGTATATTTTTAACAATTTTTTCAAAAAACCAAAATTTTATTAAAATTTTGTGACCTATCTATATAAAAACGAAATCCATAGTTTAAATAAGGGCTTCAAAATTCAAAATGCGTTTTGGTCGATACCTCGGTTACTATTGGTCCGATTTAGTTTATTTTAAACATAAAAATTTAGAAAAAATTTCCAAATCCTCTTTGCAAAAACGAAATCCCTAGGTTATATAGAGGCTTCAGAAAATCGAAAACTGTTTTAAAACTCCGGTTTTTTTGACATATTTGCGCCATCTATCATTTGTTTTTGTTAAATTTCAATAGCAAAATTCTCGAAAGGATCCAGAAGTATAAACTTTTTTGCTCTCCGGTGAAAATATATGGAACTTACAAACGGAATGACAAACTTATATATATCCTTTACACCTGTGGTGAAGGGTATAAAAATATAAAAATTTCAAAAAGGAAACTTACTGTGTGTAAACTTAGACTAAATATTTATAGATAATTATAAGAAAGAAAAATAGCATGCCAGAAAACGTAAAAATATTTGAGAAAGAAACGCGTCGTAAATGCTCGTCTTGAAAAGTGACTTATTAACTTATTAAAAGCAAATGCTATCACTTTTTTGGAAAATAAAGTAGCCTCTGTTTGAAACGAATGCAAAACAAAATAAGTTAACTTTTTATAATAGTTTATAATTTATTGTTTCATATATATAGAAAAAAATGCCTTATAGTAAAACAAAAAAAGATGGTTCTAAAAATCAATTTTAAGCAAATTCATTACATATCGTCACAGCACTGACGAAAAGTCTTATATATAATTTTCCACTTTTTATGTTGTAACTTTTATAATTAAAACACTGAATAGTTTTTGTTCTTTTTGCAAGAGCTGATGACTAGCTCTTTATTGTTAAGCAAAGAATGATTTTATTGATTATAAATTCTGCGATTTTACACATAATAAACGCTTACTATGCAATATTACTTACAGTGGAATGTTTTGCAATTGGACAGAACTTTTGTGTGACACAAGTGCATATAAACAAAACAGCAGTCTTTTTCAATGCCATAAATGTTCTGTTGGCAAATGCGACATGTGCAGCACACTATACCTCCCTTTCACGGAAGAATTTTTATACAATTGGAATCGTATGAACATTCTCTTACAATAAATGGAATATATCTTGCATCTACTTACTTCATAAAGTCAATTGTTATTTTGTGTATATTTTATTGAAATATATGCATACAAATACAAATCAGGTATATATGTCTTTTGATATAAGTGCTACAAGAGTGTAATGTTTTATAAGTGTAAGTAACATGAGTATTACAAATAAGTGTTATTATTAATTACACTGTGCGACAAATGGTAGGGGTCAGTGATCGGGAAGTGTTCAAACTACCGGGAAAGTTATATCGGTAAAAAAGAAGTTATGTCCCGGCGTTTCGCTGGGTCACGTCTAGGAATCGAGATATATCGATTTGAAGTTAGTAACTATCATATAGCGGAAATTGTGACCATTGGTGGTTTTTTTTTGACATAACTCGAGAACCACCAGTCCGATTTTGCTGAAACAAATTTAAAAAAATTAGGAATTACATAAGCAACAGTTTCGCAGTTGTAAATAAATGTATGAAAAAAAAAATATTTTTTGCCTAAAAAATTGAATTTTTTTATTTTTAATTCATAAAAAATCCAAAACGGTAAAAAAAGTGTCAAGTCCTATTACTTTCACGTAAAGTCACATAACCTTTAAACAAAATGAGACATAGATCATGAAAATCGATGGACGCGTTTCGCTTTTATTCACAATTAAGTGAAGGTATGAATTTCAAAAATTTGCTCGAGATATGCTCAAAATCCCTTGAAAAAAACATTGATGACTTTTTTTATGATTGTCAGAATTAAAAAAGAAATAAACAAAAGGTTATTTGATTTTTATGGTAGCGGTAACAAACTAAAAAACGGTCATAAATGTGCGTGGATTAAAAAAAAAATTAAAAGGAAAAAAGGAAAGTGCACTTTTTTAATTATTTGGGTTTTTTCCGTTGGTTACCTGCATGATTTTTTTACACAAATTGCACCCACATTTATGAGTGGTCATGTTTTAGAACGTTTCGAAAAATTTAAAACGCTCACGAATCAGGTTTATAGTCACCCTTAAAAGATGCGCGAATTCATAAGTACCTCTCAGTAAAATATTGAAACTTACGTAGTATTTATAGGTGTTCACTGATCGTTTTTTGTCATTCAACAAGTGTCTCCGAACGCGTAAAGTACGGTTTTTTTTAAAGTGACGAAAAAGTAATAAAAGTATAAAACCGAAATGAGTGCAAATTGTCCAGAAAATATCAATTTATTTTGTTACGTTTGTGGTAAAAGAGCTTTTTCAACAAATGCTGCATTACTCACTGAGCAAGTGGAGCGCGCTTTTAAACTTTATTTTGATTGCGAAATAATTCGCGGCGTTTCGTGGGTCGCAGAAAAAATTTGTAAAACGTGCTACAATGGTCTTAACATGTGGATCCAAGGGAAACGCAGTTCACTTCGTTTTGGTGTACCAATGATTTGGACTGATCCAGGAGAGCACAATTCCGACAACCGTTACGCTTGCGCAAACAAAATATGTGGAGTAAATCGCAAAGGCCTTAAACGAAGAGTTTACATATCTGTTAAAAGTGCACAAATACCTCTACCGCATTCGGATGAAATATTAATTGCACCGCTTCCAAGTCCTGACAGAGAAACTTCTTTTTCTATTGAAACAATGGATCAATCTGATTTCACCTATAAACCAACACCAGAAGCCGGCCCATTCCAATATCACAAGCAAGAATGGACAAGATTGTTGCAGAATTAAACCTTTCTCAACGTGAAGCAGAAAAACTTGCCCAGCTTTTGAAAGAAGGCAACAATTTGGAGCCTAATGTCAAAGTCACCGGATATCGAAGACGACAATTGCTATTCCAACGGTACTACACACTCAACCAAGGGAACAGCTGATTGGCGAATGTTCATCGATTCTTCGAAATCAAGCCTGAAAGTCGTTTTGCTACATAAATATAATAAAAAACCAAGCATTCCCATTGGCTACAGCACAGACATGAGCGTAACATACGATTCCATGAAAATAATTTTGGATAAAGTTTGCTACACTGATCACATGTGGCGGATCAGTTGTAATCTGAAAGTCGTGGCGATGCTAAGAGGTCTCCAAGGAGGCTTACGAGAAACATGTGTTTCTTGTGTCTTTGGGATACCCGATTTAAAGGAAACCAATACGAAACGCATGAGTGGTTTGCTCGAGATCCAACGGAGAAAGGACACAACTGCGTAAATGATCCACTGGTGCCAATGGAGAACGTCCTCATGCCCCCTCTCCATATCAAACTGGGAAACGTAAAAAATTTCATCAAGGCCATTGTGAAGCAACCGAAAATTCTTGATTGTTTGGAAAATATTTTCCCACGAATCAGCGAAGCAAAATTTAAGGAAGGTGTTCTGAATGGGCCGGATATACGAAAGCTCATGAAATCAAAGGAATTTAAAGGTGCTTTAGACGGTAATGAAAACTTTGCGTGGAGGGCAGTGAAGAAAGTCATACGATATTTTTTGGGAAGTACGCGAGCACACAATTACCCCGCTCTTGTGACCAAGATATTGCACTACTTCCAGAAAATTTGAGTGAATATGTCCCTCAAAATTCACTTCTTGCATCACCATCTCGAATACTTCAGCAAGCAGCTAGCCTCAGAGTCGGATGAACATGGCAAGCGCTTCCATCAAGTGGCAATGCCAATGGAAACGCGACATAAAGGCAAAAGGCTCGATTCGCTAGTGGCTGAAATTTGTTGGTGGTCGTAAAAGACGTACGATCCCGACAATGAAGATGAAGAAGAAGAATATACAATGGGAGTTTCCTCCGAGGGTAAGTCACAAAAATGAAGTTAACTGACTGATTAAAAACAATTGATTTTTTCCAGATGAAGACAGATCCTCATCCGATACAGACTCTGAACAAGTGGGCGAATCACCACGCAAGAAAGTAAGGGGCGCAAACAAACGAAAATAAGTTTTGCGTTCATCGATTTTTATAACCTATGTATCTATGTAATAACCTAATAATTACCTGTAATAATTTTTAATTTTTCGTGTTAATAATTATAATAAATAATATCTAATAAATATTATCCAAATTCATTGAAACATAAAATCAATATTCTTGTCAAAATGAGATACCTCCACTTAATTGTGAATAAAAGCGAAACGCGTTCATCGATTTTCATGATCTATGCCTCATTTTATTTAAAGGTTATGTAACTTTACGTGAAAGTAATAGGACTTGACACTTTTTTTACCGTTTTGGATTTTTTATGAATTAAAAATAAAAAAATTAAATTTTTTAGGCAAAAAATAGTTTTTTTCATACATTTATTTATAACTGCGAAACTGTTGCTTATGTAGCGAAACGTTGTATGAACAGATTAAAGGAATTGTAATTCCTAATTTTTTTCAGCAAAATCGGACTGGTGGTTCTCGAGTTATGTTAAAAAAAAGACCACCAAAGATCACAATTTCCCCTATATGATAGTTGCTAACTTCAAATCGATATATCTCGATTCCTAGACGTCACTCAGCGAAACGCCGGGACACGTGTAACTTCTTTTTTACCGATATAACATTTCTCGTTGGTTTCATCCCATCCCGATTTTGACTGTCGCATAGTGTTATTATTAAAGATCTTAAGTCTACTCCAATGAACTATTTGTTCTTGTTGGTTTTCTTATCAACTAAGGTTACATTATTTCTTAAATCTATACTTTTGATCCCATAAGGTTCTTTGTGTTGATGATCTGATTTGTGATCTACTTCATTTTTAACTAAAACTAAATCTTCAAATTTAAAGTAATGATCTATCAATGTCTTATCATAATTAAATTTCTGTTTTAGCTTATACCTATCTATCATTTCGCGGGATCTTTTATGTGAAACTTCTAACCTAAATATAACTTCCTTAGCATAATTATCTACATTACAAAGTGGTGTAATTGATTGTATCTAATTAAATTGTTGAAACCTATTTGGAAGTTTTCCAAAAACTAACTCATAGGGACTGTAAGTAACCATGTACTGATGAAGTCATAGTATTGCAGCAGTATGTAAAATACTTAAGCCATTCATCACAATCGCTTTTGTCAACGGATATGTATGATTTTGCATATTCTAAGCTTCTATGACTTCTATCAATAGTTCCTAACGTTTGGTGATGATGAACAGTTGATGTGAGTTTCTTTTTTTTAAGAGATTGCATATCTGGTATATTCTTAAGTTTGCTATATTTGCTGACGTCACTATTTACTATTGGTACATATATTTTGGGCTTTGTAATATGATTCTCTTTATATTTATTGCTTATTTTATTTGGAATTTGATTAAGTGTCTTTTGTGCCATTGATCTTGTTGTTATAGTAAATAATTTATTATTTGTATTGTTTAAATCGTTTAAGTAATTTATTGTTATAAACAAAAGTGCGTCTGCAACATAATTATCCTTTCCCCTAAGATATGCTGCAGTGAAATCATATTCTTCTAGGTCGAGTCTCACTCTAGTTAATTTTAAGTTTGGATTTTTCATTGAAAATAAATAAGAAAGTGGTCTGTAATCAGAGCGAACTAAAAAATGTTTTCTTGCTTGTTGCTTGCGTCAGTTGTTATGCAAATTCTTTAGAAAAATCGGGATATTGGAATAATGTTGGACTCATTGTTGCCTTCTTTTGATGTTTGAATGCTAGGTCGCAATCCTCAGTCCATCCAAATAGTGTATTTTTTTAGACAATCTTGTTAAGTGTCTTGAATACTCAGAAAAAATTTTGATAAATCTACGATTGTAATCTGCCTTTTTTGGTGTAGGGTAATTTTTTATTACCTTATATTTACCATCATCTCGGAGTATTTTAAGTATAGAATTCACTTAGACAGAATTACAAATTTCTGTTACAATTATCTTTCAATAGAACAAAGTGTTAAGGATTGTCAAAGAAAATATAGTTGTGGAGTCTGCAAATAAAGACACAACACTCTGCTAAATAAAAGGTTAGAAACCCTGTCTGCAAACGCAAACCAAGGAACCTATTTCTTCAAGTAGAAACAAGTACAAGTTCCGCTGCTCAGACACACCAAATACAGTCCACATCAAATTTCCATATTCCTAACATTACGTCCTTAACCCTAAAGGAAACAAACCATTCCCTTCATAATATAAATGACGGGAAATTTTACTATTCACTGCTTTTGTTCACATTCAATCAAGACGTCACAGATTCAACATTCATAACAGAAAAGTTAAAAAATCGACAAAAACTACTAACTAAAACAAACCTAGTTCACGTTTCTGGATTGAGTCAAACCGTATCGAAAATTCTCACAAAAGTTTGCTTGTTTAACCTTTCTTCCCGAGTGGATAATAGTTTTAAATTAGAAGTTTCGGCACCAGTCTCCAAAACACCTTCTCCTAATTTACCACCTCAAACTTTAGACTCGAAGCAGCTAAGTAAAGCCGCCGACCTAGAATTAGCAGACCCTTATTTCACTACAAGTCCTATATGGCTGCATTGTGGGGGGACCAGTATCACAAAAGACTCATTTTATATCTTCAGTACCAATTTGAAATACAGTATCAACAGACCAAATTCTCACACGGTTTTGGGAGGTGGCGGTGTGGTGGACATTTTTTTTTAAATCTTTATCTCTGTGTAGAAATAAATTTATATTATTTATTTTTACTAATTAGAACAGGATATGCCTAATATATATTCTATATTCAGCAATTTCGAAAATTTAAAGTTTCCTTTTGAAATTTAACGGGTTCCTTAAGTTTGCTTGTATTTATCATACGGTGTGGTGAATTTCACAATATAATAAAATATATAAATCATATAGAGTGTGTAAAGAAAACGTGAAACAAACAAAATTAATTTCGTCATTGCACAAAGTGCATTTGCACGTGCACCAAATCCATAAATAAATAAGTCATAAAGCATAAAAAAGAGGTTAAAATAAACCCAAAATCATTAGTGGCTTAAAAAAAAAAGAAAAACTAATTCTAAAACAATAAATCTTGTGTGAAAATTATTAAAATAAGTGTTCAAATCACATACAAAATAATTATTTTTCTATAGATAAGTTTTTTTTTTTTATTATACATAATTATTAAAAGAAGAATTAACAAAATTGAAGTAAAACCAGTGAATTTAATTTCAAATGGAAACAGTGTTAATAAAGTAATCAAAACAAAGACAAAACAAAAGAAATTACAAAATATTTTGCTTCTTCTCATTCTTAATAGAGATTAATTTTTAACGGTGATCAATATTATTATTAGGGGTTTTCGTGGTTTTAAATATTAAGTTAAATGTAATATCACAATGTTCATAATCACTTAAAACTAAATAACTAACTACCTAAATTAAAACAATAATAACTACATAAATATCACAGTAAATATCACAAATGAACTCAACATATAAGTAAAAAACAACTAATTCATCTTCCTCAGTTTTGCTGAACAACATTTTTGGACATCGAAAAGGGTCTTCTTCGAACGTCAGACATGTTGGTGAGTTTTCTCTTTTTCAATTAATCATATAAATCATAATTTCTTTTTATACAACTTAATTTCATTTTTATTAACATTCAAAACTAAATATTTAACAGTAATGTAATAACATCATCAATGACTTTGCTTTAGTATCAACAAATGTAAAAGCTTTTACACTGTTAAGTTGTTTCATCTGTTAACTTGCTCTTAAATATCATCAGCAACCAATGTGCTCTGGTAATGTTGATCTTGTTATTGCATTTTTGTAAATATATATAAAAAACAAACCCAAAACAAAATTTATATTTTTTTTTTTTTATTTTTGATCGTTCTTTTGGTTTGTTAAATAAAATAACTAATGAAACAAACAAAACGTAATTAAACCAAAAATAATAATATAAAACAAATGTATTATGTACCCTACGTTCTGGTATGTTCGATACTTAATACATGTTGTTTTCGGTAAATAAAAAAAAAAATAAAAGTGAACATTGTGATAAACAATTATTCTAGTGTAATAATTTTATTTTTTTAAACTTTTTAATTTAACGTTATTTGAAAGAAATTATAAATTTATAATTTAAAAATTATTTTGGTTAGAATTTAATATTATTATAAACGGGATGAAATAAATTACTATTATTTTGTATTCATAATGAATTGCTAGAATAAAATAGTAGTGTTTTCTTTGAAGATGATGTTGACGATGTTATAAGGGTATTTATTAAGGCTTTTCTTATAGGGTTCTAACTAAATTTGGCAATGTTAGAAAATAGGTTTGGGTGGGTAAAGAGCCATGACTGTTTCAACTCCATCATAGAGCAGTCCCATGTTTTTTTTTCTTTTGTTCATGAAGATAGACTAATTCATATTTTAATTAATTTTATCTAGTTAAGGGCTTAGTTTTTGTTTGTAATAGCTAGATATTTGGTCTTTAAAGTTTTTTTTAGTAATTATCAATTTATATAGGGAGTCCTCAAAATTATTACTGTAATACCTTAATCCACATGAGAGGGAAAGGACACGAACCCCCCCAGCCCGACTGATTAGCTAGCATGTTAAAGGCTCCCTCGTTCTTTTCGTCTCTGTAGGTAATATGATTTTCTTTTAATAAGGAAAATAACAAAAACATACTTTAAATTTGGCGCCCAACTTGGGGCACGAAAGAGCGTGTTTCTTTTTGGCTCTTCTCCGTTAAAATTTTAGAGTTTATTCAATTTGTCTTGAATTGTAAAGAGTTTTAATATCAGGATTCTAGTTTAGAAATAAAATCCAATTCTTTTCTGGATTCTTTTAGCTACCTGAGAGAAATGATTCGGGTAAACTAACCGATAAGTTGTTGGATTTCTTTTTCTATATTAGGTGAAAGTATTTGAACATTTCTATAGTTTTTACAGTATATGTATGGGTTTTTGTGGTATTTTCTATTTACATGAATAATAGCAACAAATCTATAAAAGGGATTACAATAATTATGCTGCTTGCGACTTATTGTCCAGTATAGGTTTGATGTTCTTTGGAAAGTAAAAAAATATGTAGAAGAATTTTTTGCTAGTTTTGTTTTAATAAAAATGTTACTGAAATGTATACATATTCAATGTCCATATATCAATAGAATGGTTTTGTTACACACCTTAGTTTATCTTCAGTTCAAAAATATTACCTTATAACAAACTCACATCTATCGATAAAGAAAACACTAAATGTAAATTTATAAATGTTTATTAATTAATCAGGATTTTGAAAATTAATTTCAATAATTCTAAATACTGTTTTTAAATTTAAAAATACTGTTTTTTTTGTGAATAATATATTATTGCGAAGACTCAACACTTTTTTTTATTTGTCAAGTTATTGTTTTCTTTTTTCTTCATTTAAGCCTAATCTTAAATAAAAAACTTGATAATCAATCAAAATTTTCTAAATCTTATTTTACTGTAAATATTTTATTGCAATATGTCATTAGAGCGTACACCAACTCCTAGGGCTGATCCATCTCTTCCAGCAGCTCCAACTAATTTAGAACCTTCAGGAGCACAAACAAGTCTAGATCATAATCAATGCTTTATCTATTCAGAATATATCGGCGAGTCTCAAGACTGTTTGATTATAAATGAATGCTCTCACGTTTTTCACAGGCCTTGTATTGTAAATATTCTACAAACGAGTTCAGAATGTCCCGTATGCAAAAGAGCTTGTCAGCTTTCAGAGCTTCGTAAGATAAACATTTCTTCAAAGCATACTCAGAATAATAAGCCTTCAACTCGTAGAGGTCGTGGAGCAAGAACTCATCAATATAATACACGTAGTTTTAGTCGTAGTCTCTTTCCAGAAACACAGACTCCTACTTTAAATCTAACATCAAATACCCAGACTTGTACACCAGATCGTGATAATCCTGAATCTCTTCCAAATAATTATGTTTCATCTCCTAATAATCCCATAAATAACCTAGTTTCTAATCATTCAAACGTAGATTACAATCGAATTAATCAGATGATTGAAAATAATTTAACACGAATTTTGCAAAACTTGAATATAATTCCAAATACAACACGCAATGAAAATTTTTTTAGTAGTAACCCTGCAAATGATAATGTTTTAAATCAGGCTCAATCTCAAAGTGTTCACAGAAACACATCAACTAATATTTCAAATATTTCTAGTCTGTCGTATAATCCAGATAAAATCATAATACAAAATTGGAATTTGAAGTTTGACGGTTCTGCTTCAGGACTGAACATTGAAGAGTTTTTGTATCGTGTCAGAGTCTTAACTAGGGATAATTTTAATTCCGATTTCGGTTTAATTTGTAAGAACCTTCATATTTTATTATCCGGTAAGGCCAGAGATTGGTTCTGAAGATATCATAAGAGTGTTAAAACCCTAGAATGGGCTTATTTCTGTGATGCAATTCGTTGTCAATATCGAGATTTTAAATCCTCATACGACATTAGGGAAGAAATTAGAAACAGGAACAAAAACCTGGTGAATCCTTTGACATTTATTTTGATGCTGTTTCCACAATTATTGATCGGTTATCGCCGCCTATGTCGGAAATGGAATTGATAGAAATTTTAACCCGCAATTTAAGACCGGAAATTCGACAAGATTTATTGTACATACCCATACATTCTATCCCTCATTTGAGAAAACTCGTTCAAATGCGAGAAAACTTTCTCAATGATGAACATGTACGCAAAAATTTAGCTTCACGCAACAATAACTCATTTGTTCCTCGTAAATATGTTTCTGAATTGGATAATTCCGATTCAATAAATTCTACCGATTCTACAGTAGAACCAGATATTTCGGTAAATGCTATTCAAGGTGCAGTTTCCACAAAATGTTGGAATTGTGATCAAATTGGTCATCATTAGATGGACTGTCTTCAAGACAGACGCATTTTTTGCTATGAATGCGGGGCAATAGGTGTCTATAAGCCAAATTGTGAAAAATGTGTCAATAAAAGACAATAGTTTTCAAAAAACTCCAAACCCCTACCACCAACGGTGAACTAAATATTTCACCTGATGTAACCAACCAGATTTTAACAGATACAGACCTGGCTATGTCTTCTTTTAATTATACGATACCATGTAATAACGATTCTGATTTAACGTGTGAACCTTGTGATACCCCGGTGGTAAAAACTATTTTGCAACGACGAAAACTAATGGAACTAAATAGTGATAATAATTGCAACCCAACTTTATATCCTATATTTCCGTATCATGAACGATTTAAAATGTATTTACAGAAACGTGATGAAATATTTAATATATCTTCAATTTCTGCTATTCGGAACAAACCAAAGAGATCCACCCTTCGTTATCGTAGATATTGGAAACTTAGAAAACTTTGTCGCAAATTTTTCGTATCCACGATTGTGAAAAACCCTAAGGACATGCGTTATTATGTGAAAGTAAAGTTTTTGAATTTTTGTGAATATGGTTTGTTGGACACCGGTGCCAATATAAGTTGCATTGGGTCGGATTTAGCAGCTACAGATTTTTCTATTTTTCCTAATTACATTAAGTGTAAATCTTTTGTCAAGACAGCTGATGGTAAGGCACAGACTGTATTAGGATGATTGAATGTAGATATAACATATAGGGAAAAGACTTGTGCTATGAAACTTTTTGTTATTCCTTCGATTAGTCAAAGATTGATTCTTGGTGTTGACTTCTGGAAGTTATTTAATTTATTATTATTGTTATTGGCTCTGTTGACATAGTAAATTTTAGGGAATTGTCCAATAGTCCTTTTGAGTTGTCCGTTTTAGTAAATAATTCTGATGTTACGTCCGAGTCAGAGATTAAGTTAAATGACGAACAGTCATATCCGCTAACACAAAGCCAACGTCGACAGCTAGAGGCTGTCAAAGAACTTTTTCCAAACTATGAAAAGCAAGGGTTAGGGAGAACCTGCTTGATTAAGCATACAATCGATGTGGGTAACTCCACACCGGTCAAACAAAGGTTCTATCCGGTTTCTCCGGCGGTAGAAAAATTGATATATGGTGAAGTGGATAGAATGCTGGCGCTAGGGGTAATTGAACCTTCTTTATCCCCTTGGTCTTCATCCATGAGACTGGTCATTAAACCACAAAAAGTCCGCTTATGTTTAGACGCTAGGAAATTGAATTTAGCAACAAAAAAGGATGCCTACCCTCTTCCTAATATTGAGGGTATATTCTCTAGACTTCCACGAGCCAACATCATATCAAAACTTGACCTTAAAGATGCCTACTGGCAGATAGGACTAGACGATTCTTCCAAGCCACTTACAGCCGGCCTTCCGGGGACCGTAAAGGCTGTAAGTTCACAGTTATGCCATTTGGCCTATGCAACGCGCCACAGACCATGTGCAGGCTCATGGATCAACTGATGCCACCTGAATTACGTCATTGCATTTTTGGTTATTTAGATGACCTGATTATAGTATCAGAAGATTTCGAAACTCATTTAGAGCACTTACATAAAATAGCTTCCCAATTCAGACGATCAAATCTTACGCTTAATATTTCAAAAAGTAAATTTTGTGTTGTTAGAGTAAACTATTTGGGGTATATTACTGGCGATGGTGGAATTACGACAGTTCCAGATAAGGTTCAAGCGGTACAAAATTGGCCAGTGCCCAAAAATTTAAAACAAGTCAGAGGTTTTCTTGGACTTGCCGGCTGGTACCGCCGTTTCATTGAGAATTTTGCGAGCGAAACTTATCCCATAACCGAAGTTTTAAAATCTAAAAAAAATTTTAAGTGGACCCCCCAAGCTCAGGTTGCATTCCAAAAAATTAAAGATCTACTCACGTCAGCTATAGTGTTGACCAATCCAAACTTTGAAAAAAAGTTTTATCTTCACTGTGATGATAGTAATTACGGAATAGGAACAGTTCTGGTGCAATTGGACGACGAAGGAAATGAAAAGCCAATTGCATACATGAGTCGAAAATTAAATTCAGCCCAGCGTAATTACAGCGTCACAGAGAAGGAATGTTTGGCAGCTGTTGAAGCAATTAAGAAGTTTAGATGTTACCTGGAGCTGCAAGAGTTTGAAGTCATCACTGACCACTCCAGCTTGGTTTGGTTAATGCGTCAGCCTGATCTTGGTGGTAGACTTGCTAGGTGGGTTTTTAAACTTCAGCCATACAAATTTACAGAAAGCCATAGAAAAGGGAAGGAAAATATCGTCCCTGACGCTTTGTCAAGAATTCCTAGCCAAGAAATTAAGGCTTTGCAAGTAGTTGAACCGGAAATTGATTTGAGTTCCCCCCATTTTAACGATGCTGATTATGTTGACCTAAGAAATAAAATTAATACTGACAAAAGTAAATTCCCCGATGTTAAAATGATTGATAGTTTTGTTTACATTCGCACAGAACATTATTCTGGTGATGAAGAACAGGAAGAACAGTCTTGGAAGTTGTGGGTACCGAAAGGTTTAGTAGAAAATGTAATATGTAGAGCACATGACAGTCCTATAGCTTCTCACGGAGGAGTTGGAAAAACTCTTGAGCTGATAAGAAGGCATTTCTTTTGGCCAGGCATGGTCAGCAATGTTCGAAGTTATATTAAAAATTGCGATGTATGCAAAAGTACAAAAGCCCCAAATTTTATTACAAAACCCCCGATGGGAAAACAAGCCGTTTCAGTTCGCCCATTTCAACGCCTATACATCGATCTTCTTGGTCCCTATCCACGTAGTAAATCGGGATATATAGGTGTCCTTATCATGTTAGATCATTTTTCTAAATTCCATTGGGTGTGTCCACTAAGAAACTTCAAAACGAATAATATTACAGACTACTTAGAAAAGCAAATCTTTCATGTGTACGGTTTTCCCGAGGTAATCATTAGCGACAATGGTAGCCAATTCAAGGCTAACGATTTTAATGCTTTTCTGACTCAATACGGCATTTCACACACGGCAATATATTCACCGCAGTCCAACGCTTCGGAGCGTGTTAATCGCTCTTTAATTGCTGGAATTCGTACTTATTTAAAGGGAGACCAGAAGCTCTGGGATAAAAATTTGACAGCTATTAGCTGTGCCCTTAGGAATTCTCTCCACCAATCTCTCCCTATTCGGTTTTAACATGGTTACTCATGATTCCACATATGAAGTGTTAAAAAAATTTAATTTACTAAATGAGTCCTCAGTAAAGCTTTCTAGGGAAGACCATTTGAAAACTATAAGATCGGACATTCGAAAATGTAGCAGAGAAGCCTATGAACGTAATAAAAAGCACTATGATCTTCGAGTAAGGATACCAACATATAATATAGGCCAGGAAGTATTCAGGCGAAATTTTGCACAAAGCTGTGCTGAGAAGAACTTTAACGCAAAGCTATCACCAATTTTTCTTAAGGCAAGGGTAAAGGAGAAATTGGATAGTCATTATTATATACTTGAAGACTTATCGGGTAAAAGTTTAGGAACTTATCACGCTAAGGACCTTCGAACTTAAATGTCCTTTTTTCCAACTAATTCTGTTGCTCATATAGCAAGAATTATTCGGTTTTGTGGTGGACATTTTTTTTAAATCTTTATCTCTGTGTAAAAATAAATTTATATTATTTATTTTTACTAATTAAAACAGGATATGCCTAACATATATTCTATATTCAGCAATTTCGAAAATTTAAAGTTTCCTTTTGAAATTTAACGGATTCTTAAGTATGGTTGTATTTACCATACGGTGTGGTGAATTTCACAATATATAAATTAACGAATAAATTTTTTATCTGGCAATACCCGGTTGTTACCCGATTACTCGATTATTTTTGGCATTTCTTCTTTCTCTTATTATCCCGTGATATTTCACCAGAACCTTCTATATTAATTATAAAACCACGCTACTTCTTTTTTCTGGCAGCCATCAACGCCTTCACATCGTGATCAAAACTAATCCTAAAATTTTTTTTATATTTATATAAAATTTTAAAATTATCATTGGCATCTTCCACTATTTAAAATAAATTAGTATTCCCCGAATTTTTTTGCAATATCCTGGTCATCTAGGTAAGGTAATTATCGTTTTATCCTAAAATTTCTTAAAACGAAGGTACTTTTAATTAGGGTTCCTAAAAATTAAGGTACCAATTCTTTTCATTTAGAAAGACCAAGTCCTTAGGACCACCAGGATCATCAACATCCACTTATAAAGTTCTGGAGAACTAAATATTTCTGAAAATTTGAATGGGAATTACTTGGTGTGGAGGAAAAATTTACGAAATTAAGGCGTGTATCTATTTTATATAGAAAAACCTTCTAAATTGGTGAGAATATTTTGTTTTAATTTATGTATAATCATCTTTTCTAAAAGAAAATATTGTTTTACTAGATTTCTTTTCTACAAAATTCTTAAAAGGCCTTTGTTCATTTGAGACTTAGTGGTGGTCATTATCTTTTGCTTTTTCAACCATATAGAAACAAGAAACTGCAACAATAAAAAACGCAAAGAAAGATATAAATTTTAAGAAAATATATAAATCATATAGAGTGTGTAAAGAAAACGTGAAACAAACAAAATTAATTTCTTCATTGTACAACGTGCATTTGCAAGAATCAATCGGAAGAAATCCGCACCAAATCCATAAATAAATAAGTCATAAAGCATAAAAAAGAGGTTAAAATAAACCCAAAATCATTAGTGGCTTAAAAAAAAAAAGAAAAACTAATTCTAAAACAATAAATCTTGTGTGAAAATTATTAAAATAAGTGTTCAAATCACATACAAAATAATTATTTTTCTATAGATAAGTTTTTTTTTATTATACATAATTATTAAAAGAAGAATTAACAAAATTGAAGTAAAACCAGTGAATTTAATTTCAAATGGAAACAGTGTTAATAAAGTAATCAAAACAAAGACAAAACAAAAGAAATTACAAAATATTTTGCTTCTTCTCATTCTTAATAGAGATTAATTTTTAACACTGATCAATATTATTATTAGGGGTTTTCGTGGTTTTAAATATTAAATTAAATGTAATATCACAATGTTCATAATCACTTAAAACTAAATAACTAACTACCTAAATTAAAACAATAATAACTACATAAATATCACAGTAAATATCACAAATCAAAAAAATCATTCGAATATAATAAATATCTAAATTAATTAAATTTCTACCACAATATCCGTATCCTCAACATATAAGTAAAAAACAACTAATTCATCTTCCTCAATTTTGCTGAACAACATTTTTGGACATCGAAAAAGGCCTTCTTCGAACGTCAGACATGTTGGTGAGTTTTCTCTTTTTAAATTAATCATATAAATCATAATTTCTTTTTATACAACATAATTTCATTCTTATTAACATTCAAAACTAAATATTTAACAGTAATGTAATAACATCCTCAATGACTTTGCTTTAGTATCAACAAATGTAAAAGCTTTTACACTGTTAAGTTGTTTCATCTGTTAACTTGCTCTTAAATATCATCAGCAACCAATGTGCTCTGGTAATGTTGATCTTGTTATTGCATTGTTGTAAATATATATAAAAAACAAACCCAAAACAAAATTTATATTTTTTGTTTTTATTTTTGATCGTTCTTTTGGTTTGTTAAATAAAATAACTAATGAAACAAACAAAACGTAATTAAACCAAAAATAATAATATAAAACAAATGTATTATGTACCCTACGTTCTGGTATGTTCGATACTTAATACATGTTGTTTTCGGTAAATAAAAAAAAATAAAAGTGATCATTGTGATAAACAATTATTCTAGTGTAATAATTTTATTTTTTTAAACTTTTTAATTTAACGTTATTTGAAAGAAATTATAAATTTATAATTTAAAAATTATTTTGGTTAGAATTTAATGTCATTATAAACGGGATGAAATAAATTACTATTATTTTGTATTCATAATGAATTGCTAGACTAAAATAGTAGTGTTTTCTTTGAAGATGATGTTGACGATGTTATAAGGGTATTTATTAAGGCTTTTCTTGTAGGGTTCTAACTAAATTTGGCAATGTTAGAAAATAGGTTTGGGTGGGTAAAGAGCCATGACTGTTTCAACTCCATCATAGAGCAGTCCCATGTTTTTTTTTCTTTTGTTCATGAAGATAGACTAATTCATATTTTAATTAATTTTATCTAGTTAAGGGCTTAGTTTTTGTTTGTAATAACTAGATATTTGGTCTTTAAAGTTTTTTTTTTAGTAATTGTCAATTTATATAGGGAGTCCTCAAAATTATTATTGTAATACCTAAATCCACATGAGAGGGAAAGGACACGAACCCCCCCAGCCCGACTGATTAGCTAGCATGTTAAAGGCTCCCTCGTTCTTTTCATCTCTGTAGGTAATATGATTTTATTTTAATAAGGAAAATAACAAAAACATACTTTAAATTTCCTTGGGGAGTTTAGAATATATAATACACAACAAGATGGTGTTCATTACAGCGGATACATCAAAAAAATATTTTGAGGTCAGATGAAGATATCTTTTGCGAAAATAACTTCAAATCGACTACGAATCGAAACACATCAGGGAGGTATGTAGTTACCCTATCCTTCAGAATTGGAAAGGAAATATTGCGGTGGCTCAATTCCTACGTATGGAAAAATGCTCAGTAAGTGACCTGACATAAAGACGCAGTATGACAAGACTATTCTAGAGTATCTTGAATTGGGACACATGAAGAAACTCTCCCCCCTGAAAGTCGAAAAAACCTTCCGCACCACGCAGTAATAAAACAGGACCAGTTGACTACATAACTTAGAGTGGTTTTCAACACCTCCAGTCCGTCTTTAAAAACAGAACTTGAATGACATTTTATATCCGGAGCACATTGTACAATAGGTCGTAGTGCTCCTCATCTTTAAGTGGAGATTCTTCCGTTATATATTCAACGCAGATGTTACCAAAATGTATCGCCAAATCAACCAATATTGTTTCGTAAATCACCCATTGATCCTAAGAGGACTTTGAACACCTGATGGTAACATTTGGGGTAAATTGTGTCTTGTTCTTGACCATAAGAACACGGTTGCAACTTTCAGAGGATATTAAATCAGTTTGCACACAAGCATCAAAAATTCTACAAGAAAATATGTATGTGGATGACATCCTCGCAGGCGGTCATAACTTAGGTGACACTATCCTATCCCGAAGAGAATTATCGGTTACCTTAGAATCAGATGGATTTAACCTGATGAAATAGACTTTCAGTAACGCTCGAGTAATTCAAGATTTGCCACAAGAAACCCTCTTATCTGTATACTGGTTAAATTTATCATAAAATGTGGGAACAAAAACTTTTGGGATAAAATAGAATACTTCTTTACACTCTTTCAATTTCAAAACGTAAAGTTTTATCAACTATAGCCAAATTCTTCGACCCTTGCCGATAATTATCTCCAAACATTGTCGAAGCAAAGATCATAATGGTTAGAGAAAATTTAATAGGATGGTACTTTAAAACAGCTTACATGCATCAGCTCATCAAAAATATACCCCATCATGTACTTTACAAATACGTGGCTTTAGTTACTCATCAGAAAAAGCCTATTCAGCGGTGCCCTCGCACGAATCGAAGTTGACAATGGCTCTGCACACTTTTTTCTCCTGTTATCAAAAATACAAGTTGCGCCTCTTAAAAAATTATCTTTACCTCGAATTATGCGAATTCTGTTTTATTAGCAAATTTAGCCTCAAGGCTCCTTCCAAACCTTCAGAGCTACAAATTTAAAACTTATTTCTGGACAGACTCAACATTTATATTAGCGTACTTGAAAAAACCTCCAAATTGCTGGAATACTTTCGTCGGAAACCGTGTATAAGAAATTTAAAAAAAACTGGCATCACACCGTCTCGCAAGCAGAGAATGTTCATCAGAAGACTCAAAAATAAACAATTTGTGATATTTCGGAACTTCTTGGCTAAAATTGTCGAAACGTCAATGACCAGCACCAAAATCTGCCAAGGACACAATTCTGGAATCAAAACAATAACATACGAAGATTCTCCACATATACGATTCTCATCTTTGCCTCATGCCTATCGTGTTATAGCCTACATACTGAGATGGAGAAAAAACACCGACCCACATAGTAGCAACTACAATGTGCCATCATTAGAAATTTCTACAGATGAAATTAAAGATGTCAAAAATCTTCTACTCATATTAAGCCAAAAGTACTTATATCCTGAGGGTTACAAACGTTTACAAAACATTGATAAACTTTCACCAAAAAATAGTCTGGTAACTTTAAATACCTTTTTGAGGTTTCATGGAATTATGTGTACAAACGGTAGACTTACACTCCAACTTTAGCACAACGAACGATATTACTGCCTTATAATTGCAAACTCTCGACTTATTGTAGAATTTACTCTTAAAATTACTCTACATGGAGGAAACCAACTCATGATACGAAGTATAAGAACAGAATTCATGATTTTTAAACTCCAAAAACTCTAATAAAAACAATAGTTCGAAATTGAAAAACATGCATTTTATACAAAAAGCAAACTCAAGAACAAATTATAGCTTCATTAGCCCCAGAGCGCACAAGTCTCTCCAAACTATTTACAAACACTGGAATAGATTATGCTGGATTCTTTAACATCAGAAAGTTTACTGGTAGAGCATGTCTTATAACAAAAGGCTATGTGTGCATATTCATGTATATTGCTACTAAAGCGCTACACTTAGAAGCAGCGAGTGATCTAGCGATTGAAGCCTTTTTAGCCTCATTCGCCCGATTTATAGGAAAGTGAGGAAGTCCATCTACTATTTATTCCGACAATGGAACAAACAATAACCGAATAGTTGATGTGCGAACAGCTAGTAGAACCATAAGAAGGCTCATAACAAAACTTGTAGCTTTGTTCAACAATTAACAAAACTATTTCTACATTTACAGAAATCCAATTCAACAGACATCATTATATTCCATATCAGAGGCCATCTCTACTCTGTACAATACACAGTGTGCGATTCAAAAAATGAAATGGAAATAATTATGGGATTTCGGTACTGCTGTTCTGATTTCAATGAAATTTCACATAGTGATAATAGAGGTGTAGGCGAGTTTAACTTTTGAGCTTGAACCAGCTTGGAAACCTTGGGAATAAAATTTTTTAAAAACGATTCTGATTCCTTATGTTTAAACCTATATGAAAGATTTTTATATAGCAGGATTCTGCTGGTCGAGAACTTAAAAAAACATCGTCGTATGTAATCTAAGTTTAAGAGATAATAGGCTTCAAAGATTAAAAATTTTACCAAATTTCACACGATTTTTTGGATTTTTTTTTTTATTTCTTTAACAACAAATAGCAAGATTGTGCAAAGAAAGAATATTGAAAGAATATTTACGGAGACAAAAGTTATAGGCACTTAAATTTGAACTTTGACAAAAAGACGATTTTTTCCTTTTTTTTTTGCCTAAACACGATCAATAGCTTCCACATATTTATTTAATTTTGAAATAAATTTTTCATTTCCGGCTCACTTAAACATGCTAGCAACATGTCGTCAACATAAATGGCATTCAAGCAAATTTCGTCTCCATTTCGTTGAATGTAGACGTAAGTATCTGACTTGTACAGAATAAATCCAATTCCAACAAAATATCATTCACCTTTCTGTTAAATTTTAACTTTGTCACCTTTAGGCAGGAACTTACCACATTTAGGTTTAGGACCTTAATTAAGCATAACAGCATACGAACTAAACGCTTTTAAATGGGCTAGACGGCTGTCTTCCACACCACCTCTCATAAGGAGTAACATCTTAAATAACTTTTATTGGAGCACAATTTCTTATATATGTTGCTGTGTTTATAGCTTCATTCCATAAACTTTGTGGTAATCCGAACGATTGTAACAAACACCTCGCCATTTCAGCAAGAGTTCTACTTGCCTTTTCAGCAACGCCATTCTGTTGTGGTGAGTAATAAACTGTGACTTGGTGAACAATATCTTTTTCAGCAAAATGATGTTTAAATTAGGAATTTACAAATTCTTTCCCATTATCGCTGCAAACGATTTTTATTTGGCGGCCTGGCTGCGTCTCCGCGAGCCCAGAAAAATGAATGAATTCATCAAAAGCATTAATTTTTATTTTTTAAAAAATAGGTAAAAATATAATGAGAATAATCGTCTATAAACGTCATAAAATATAACGTTCCACCAACGGATTTCACACCAATAGGTCCGCATAAATCCGTATGTACCAATTCTAAAATATCTTTCTTTACACATTTGCATAATTTCTGTACGATGTAGCAGAAATTTTGTTAACAGCACAGGTAACACAATCAGTAGTTTTTCGCAATTTTATATCCAAACCTTTCACCATATTTTTTGTATTTAATTTATTCAGGTCATTTACATTTATATGACAGCATCTTTGATGCCATTTTGTCACAATTTTCTCATCAATAGCAGCATTTATTTTTTCACTTTTTCATTTTTTTCCAAATTCGCAATAAACATATCATTAGTTAAATCAGCTGTCAAAATATTTCTATTTTGTTACTTTTTATTAAAGCTTTGTTAACAGTGAATTGAACAACATGACCAGTTTTAACAATTTTATTTATTAATAAAAGTTTGAGTGTAGTTGTGGTACATACCATACGTTGTTTAGTGTGAGATTGCAAAAGTTTGTTTTTTTTTTAACATTCCCAATACCTTCAGCATAGATGTTCTCACTAGATGCGAAAACAATTTTCTGTTTTGATTCTGCCAACGTTTCGAAATACGCCTTTGTTCTGCACATGACTGACGTCGCGCAACTGTCATTTAAATTAACTTTTCATTTCATGAACAAACAAGGTCATCATGTGATCGTATGTAGCCCTTTTTACCTAAACGATAACATTTAATGTTGCTGTTGCTGTATACATTACTAGTTGTGTTTTTCTTTTCACTCTGCTGATTGAATTTATGCTGCATAATCTTATTGTTGACATTTTTACTATTACCGCTGTTATTAAAATTCTTTATGTTCCTTTTGAAATCATTTCTTGAATTTGCCGCAAAAACAGTTTTATATTGGATATTATTTTTGTTACCTTGTCGTATTTTATTTTAGAAAATCTTTGATATTAAATTTTCATATTTTGGTAAATTATTCCAGCTTTATATAGCCACAACAAAAGTTTCTAATTCATCGGGAAGACTGCACAATAGCAAAATTGTTTAAAGTGATTTCGACTTCTTTTAATTCATCCACGGTACAGCAAAAATCATTTATTTGTGGAGAAATTTTTTCGCTTCCATTTAATTTAAATCGCACCATTTTTTTTTTTAATAAATTTACTTTTCTGGATGCAGTATATGCCTGGTGTAATGAACTTAAAATATCCCACACACTTTTAGCTGAAACACAATTCTTTATGTGAATTAATTTAGTAGTTTTCACACTTAACGTAATGGTGGGACCAGCAGGACAACTCCCAACAAAGGTATGATACAGATCCAACGTTATAAGCAAGCCCTTCATTTGAATGCACCATGTTGCATAATTATCAATATTAAATCTTTCAATACTAACAAGAGCACTCGCCATTATTTTGTTTTTTAGCACAAAATCTCGACTCAATCCTTTTTCTATATATTTTGCAAAATGTCTGCAACAAATATATATATATATACATATATATATATATATTTGCAAAGAACACAAAATTTGCTAAACAATGGTGTATAAAACGTCTGTATCATCATTCTATAGTGTGCAATTAAAAGAGTGAAATTTAATAATTTAAAGTAATTTGGTTAATTTTGCTTTATTTTTAGATGATTGGTAATGCCGTACGTGATAATGCCGCAACAAGAAATATTTTAATAAACCTCAATATAAACATATCGTTTAGTTAGATCCGCAGAAAGATTACAAACACAAATTATATATCATTGTTTGAAGACATTTTGCAAAAATATATATCGAAAAAGAATTTGGTCGAGATCTTGTGCTATTATTAATTTTGAATAATACAATAAAATTTTTATTAATATATATTTCTTAATAAAATTTTACAGCTATTTAGACTTTTTGACCAGCAGAATCCTCCTATTCGTTCGTTTTTAAAAATATTTCTATATTCTAATCTATATTTTCTAAGCTGAAAACTTAAACTCGCTTAAAACTCTACTATCACTGTGTTTTATTGAAATCGGAAATCCGAGATTCCATAATTATTTCCATTTTTGAATCGCACACTGTGCGACACATCCAAAATTGACACAAAACGCCACCATCAAGCAGTAATGACTCATCATCAACTCTATCTAATAATAGCCTGATTAGCCGATCTAGACTCTACATCAAAACTATCATAACTGTATAACTTGATGCAGATATAATCTGTCTTTTGACGTGGTAAATCTATGTGCTTATCTTTGGATCAAGTAGATCCGCTGAGAACTTGGTAAATATTTCAGCCAGCCATGGGGGCGGAATGTTTAGAGATGCCCCACTGTAATCATCATTTACTGACTATATGTTTATATTATTTCTTGTTTTTATTATTTATATATTTATATTTATATTTATATTTATATTTATATTTATATTATTAAATTATTTCTTATTTTTAACTAATAATATGTACATAAAGAAAGTACCCTTTGCTCTCGTTCATTTCTTTGCTTTAACTTCCATTTAGGGTCATCGACGCGGATTTCCAACCGGTTTTTTCAACTTATGTGCTGTCGGCTTTTTCAAAATGTTGATTTTTTTAATGTCGTTTTTTTCTCGTTTTAAAATCGTTTTTTTAACACAAAAAACCGGTTTTAAAAATAACATTTTATTTAGAAAAACATATATAATAAATACTAATATTTGAATGGAAATTTACGAAAAATTTACTAGTTGGTTAATATTCATAAAGTTAATTTCTTGTTATGTTTTATTAATATAGTTTAAAGTTAAATTGAAATTAAAGAAATATTAAAGTAATAGTTATTTTGGATGAAATTCGCATATCAATGGAATTACTTTTTTTCTCTTGTAATACCTGTGACATTCTTACAAAAATTTAAATATTTTATGGTTTTTATTAATTCAATATTTGGAATAATACATTACTTCATTTTTTAAAGGAGTAGTGCTTGGAAAAGGTCTACCTGCAAAATCGATTTGGATAAAATTGAGACACCTTATTTCCATATTATCAGAGTGTGAGATTTTGCAAAATTAGCTGGCTAAAGTTCTAATTTTTAATTAATGAGTAAGAATTTGTTTTAAAATATGTTTAATACATAGTAATCAATATATTAAATAGAAATAAGATTTTAGCCTATATCCTTTATAAATATTCCCCTCAGAATCACTTCAGAGCTTCTAAATTCTTGAATTTCTTGGTAACGAAAGTAAATGTTAGATATGATAAACCTATTTTACAAATTATTGTCACGTCACAGAAAAAGAATTTTTCAAAAATTCGGTTCCAATAAAATGTTTTTACGTTTCAAATAATGATTTGTTATTTTAAAGATGATGATCAAAAAATTTAGTTTTGGCCGCCTAAATCATCAAAATCTCACAGTGTGCATAGTTCTGTACATATTATATAAAACTTAATGGCATTATTTTTTTACCTTAATTAAAATTTGTTTCTTAAAGTAGTTATATATAATAAATTTTAACCTCGATAGTATAACAATTTGTTGATTTTTTAGAGCAATATAGTCGTTTGATAAAAATATTTACTTCTAAAAAAGCAGTTAACCGGTTTTTTTCGGAATTTTAGAAACGGCAACCGGATTTTTTTTAAATTCCAACTATTCGAAAACCAGTTTCTACAAAAAAAGTCGTATAATCGATCACGCTAAGGCAATAGTATTAAGCCTTTTGTAATAGTCAGTTGAATTGTAATAACAAATAAATAAACAAGACAATCAGTGAACTAAAATTGTAAAATATAAAACAAAAAAGAGAATTCTATAAAGAACATAAAAAAAAACAACAAACATAGAAGTTAAATAAAATTAATTATAAGCAAAAATTAATGGGAACCGGGTTTTTTTAAGGTATCGGCCCTTAAACAGGTTATGCTTTGGACTTTCAGGGGTTTCTGCTTTCAAAATTTCTGAGTTTGGATTAAAAAAAATTTAAAAAGCGATTATTTTCACATTTGCTATATTTATGTATTTTATTTACTACTGGAACAAATTAGAGCACTATTGTTTTACAGGCAATGCTTGCTTAAAAAAAAAAACAACAACAACTTATAAGGATACATATATTTACATATTTTTGTATGTATATGCAAACAAACAGCAGCATATATAAAAAAACAACAACACCAATAATCATTATAATACTGCTGTTGTCAACTAAACTGCTTGCTTATATAAAAAACAACAACACTAATAGTCATTGCAGTGCTTGTTGTTTGTGTGTGTGCAAACGACAACCACTGCTTACTTTTAAAAAATAACTACTAAATTTATATGCACATGTTTATATGTAGATTCATACTTATACAAAAAACAACCAAACTGATAGTCATTGCAATCTCTTCAAACATTTCCAGAAGTCATCAAGACATCAAGATGATTGTCTGAAGATTGTTGAAAAATACAAAAAAGTACATTGGTATTGCGTATTAATTGTCCAGACGTCACTTCTTAGCGACTTTTAGATGATTGTAAGAAGTGTATACGAAGTTTACAAAAACAAAATACATTACTATCGTCCTTTAATCTTCCAAAAGTATACTTTGAAGTCATTTGTGGAAGATAATAAGACAATACTTCGAATTTAACAAAAACAAAATACATAATCTTCTACGCGTGTGTTAGGAAGATTGTCAGTTTTTTATGAAAAGAAACCAACACAATAGAGAAACAGTTAAAATTATGTATGTATTTCAGTAATAATTTAACTTAGGTACAGTTTGACTGTAATGTTCAAAATAGGAAGAAAAATGTTCCCGATTATTAAATGTTTTTATTGTTAATATAATCATATTTTGGAAATTATCAACAAAGGAAATTAAAAAAAAATATTAAATCTTTTTAAACTTTTATTTAGTTATATCGTACTTTTCTCACAATTTAAATTGATTTTAGGAAAAACTCCATTAAGCAGATAAGTATTTGCATATTTAATTTATTAGTCCAAAACTTTACTTGTAAAAGTGTTTTGCCATATTCTTTGCACAAAAGGTAATCTAAATACAATTTAATAAAAAATATATATATTTGACTTTGTACTTTTACTATTTTTGTATTTATAATTAATATTAAAGGTTTTTTAACATTTCATAATTATTTTTATTTCACAATTAAATATGTACATTACAAAATAAACAATTCACATGAAAGTTAATTTTCTTGTATAAAAAACAACACTGACAGTCATTGCAATGCTTTTTATATAAGTTTGTGTGTTTATATTTTTAATAATTGTTCCAGATTTTTGCCTATAACTCGTTGTTTGTTGTTGTTTATGGACCGATATGGTTAATTCAAAAAACCGAAATTTTAGAAAAATATTTGCAACAGATTTCTACCAAAACGAATTCTGAAGCTTATATAGAAGCTTCACAAAGTCCGAAAATGCGATTTGACCGATATCTCAGTTACTAATGAACCCATATAGAGGCTTGGAGAAGTCGAAAACAAATACGTTTTTAGAGGTCTTTTAGGTTTTTTGGCGATATTGCGGCCATTGTTACACCAATTTTGATGATTTTTATTAGCGTCATTGTAAATAAACGTATAAGACATATATATCCGACAACTGGGGCTTTATAAAAGCTGATTTCAACAGGCAGACAGATATTGTTATATCAGCTTTCCTATCAATAAGGATCCCTTAGGTGAATATTCTAGAAATTTCAAATGGAATGCAAACCCTTTAAACCTGTGGTGAAGGGTATAGAAAAGTACAAAAAGTGGTAGAAAAAATTAAAAATTAAACAATAAAATCATACTCTTTCTGGTTAGTCGCTTCCGTTTGGACTTTCAAATTTTTAATTTTTATGTATGTTGTATAACGTACTACGCCATAATCTTTGTTATTATTTTTTAATTTTCTATTTTGGTACCACTTTTTACACTTTTTTCTAGTATTTAATGAAATAATGGCAAAGTGATCACTTTTTCAAAAATTTTTTATTCAAGCTCAGAAATTTTAAAAGCAGAAACCACCGAAATTTCAAAACATAATTAAAAGTTAATAGATTTTACTTGGGTGCTTAAATTAGTGCCTTTAAAATATTATCAGCATAAATGTACAAGGTTGATGTGATACTCTTATTGTATCACATGTCCACCCAGAGACCAATGTCGGTCCATCGTGAGTAGGAGATAGAAGAAAGAGAAAAAATTAAGAAAATAATGACAAGAAGAAGAAACTAAAAAGTTATTATTGGCATACCCCTAATGCCGACTGAGGCAATCAATTCCCAACCAATTCCCGAAGCCTATGAAGTCTACAAGCTTTCTATTACAAACGTCATATAGCCCGTCGAGAAATTGACTGCCTAACCATTTCATCCTACGATGCTGTAATCGTGAACAGTAACACACATTATGTTCAATAGACATGGTTTCATCAACGTCCTCACACATTCTACAAAAATCGGAATTGCTAGCGTCCTATTTAGACCTCATCTTCCCTATCATGCAGTCTCTCGTTATGACACCTATCATAGTCCTTAAACTTTTCCTACTCAAACTCTGCAATATTGAGCGTCGGCCATATCGCCCTCGATACCTTGCAGTTCACTCTACTTCCCCAACCCTGATTGGTTCTAGCCGAGATCCATTGATTGATCTTTCTAAAAAGGAAACCCAGGGGGGTTTCACGTTGGTTTCACTCTCCGAAACATCAATCGTTGAGCCTTGCCTTGCCAATTCATCTGCCATTTCATTGCCAGATATATTGCAATGGCCTGGTACCCAGCAGAGTTTTACCACGTAATGTTCTAATAGCACCCCCAGTGACCTCTTGCATGTAGCCACTAGCTTGTATTTTACCAAGTGCGTAACCAAGGCATTTAGAGCTGCCTAAACAACCTTATACAGCTTCTCAGTGTCGGGTCGTACCTCTCTATCAAGAATCACCATAACAGGATTTACCCCAAAGTCCAATTCAGTGGCCATGTAATCTGACGCTTAGATTATACTCACCATAACTGACTTCGTACACGATCCGGGAGTGACCTGTTACTGATGAACCTAATAGTCCAAATTTCTTGAGTCTCAACAAACTTCTTGCCGCAATACCTCTCACAAACACCTCGAAGGGGAAGAGATGAAGTATGACGTCCAGAGCCTCTGCGCTTTCGACGAAAGGTTCCTATTACTCTTCCGCTCCAGTACCTGCCACCAAACAGAACTACCATATATGAGAATTGGTCTCATTACCGAGGCGTAGATCACAACCTTCAATTTGAGTGTCCAGTTTTTGCCTATAGAGTTCCTACAGGTATAGTAGACATTAAGGCTACGTTGAGATATTTCGCTGAGTCGAATAAATACAGTTCCGTTCCACTCAGTACCGGTAATCTAAAATTCTCAACCTTGTACTTTCTAGTGAACAGAACCAGCTCCGTTTTTTTCAGGATTCAATCCCAACCCCTTATCAATGTGTCAGGAGGACAGCTCACCCAGCGCAGACTGCATGATCTCGCTGATTGTGGAAAGAAATGTCCCTATCACCAGTATGATCACATCATCAGCATATGCCACGGTCTTTCTTCCCCTACTGCCAAACTGACGCAGAATTACGTTGAAAGCCAATAGCAACAACATGGATGAGAGTACTCTCACTTGAGGTATTCCTCCAGTCACAGGTTCCCTAAAAGAATATTCCCCCTATTACAGACTAGATGACTATTTGCGATAATGAAATCAAAAATTGCCTCAGCTCTATTATTAATATCAATGGTACCCTATTGACTGTGGTGTGCATTGGCATTACAACCGAGCAATAGACGTATGCCATTCCGCCTCGCGCACTCGACTACAGCCTTGTCATCTGGTGGCTCCGCAGCCTCATATGGCATGTAAACTGAGGCTAAGGCAAGCTTACAGCCTTCTTTCGACTTACCTTGAACGACCATTAGGTCACCATAGTTGAAAGAATGAAGAAAAATTAACTGAAATTCATTCCTTACTAAGATACATGTTCTTACCTTATCCCTTGACCCTAAGTCCCCAGATCTGGTTGTTGTTTATAGTAGTAGTATAATAGTAGTTGAAGCTCCATGCCCTCTGTTCCGATCAAGAGATTACTGTTATCTCATGCTCTTCATCAGACCCAAAAGTCAGGTCCTCCAACCTCTCCGTCGTACTAGTTCCGATAAGATAATCTTTTGACGAGTCCGGCAGACTGTCCTCTTCCGTCAGTTGGGTCATTAGTTGTCCGTGCTGCGTGAGCAAGTATTTTTCCAGTCTTAAGACGTCCGATTCATCGTCCGAGTCCCTATGCACCTCCCTTTCTAAAATATCGTTCTTGTCTGTCCCTATCTCATCCCTTTTCCGTTTACATAAGTCATTGTTCGTACCTTCCTCTGTCCTAACCTTTTTCCTATCGTCCACACTTTTCTCGTCCTTTTTGTCACCACCCCTTAACCTACTATCATCAATAAAAATTTCTTTATCTATTTTGTTCCCACGAGTATGCTCATAAAATAATGGACAGTCGTTCACAGTGATGGCGTACGCAGACTATACTGTAATAAAACTAACCCTTGGCATCAGCATCAGAGGGGAGCTGTTCTCGATTAGTTTTTTTCGCACTAACTAATCATGCAGATCCTCGGGACTGCTACTTACCACCTTGATCTTAAAAGTGCACAGTACTTGTTTATTTAGTCCACAAGAAACGTATGGCACAGAGAGCGGACGCAGTGTAAGAGAATATATTGATGTTGGCAGGAGCACCAAACAGAATATATCAATTACACCGCATCCAGCCCATTTCTAAGACCGGGCGTGATACAAAGGATATATTCATGGTGGCTAGGGGAGAGAACTCCAGCACCGGATATGAATATATTTAGTACCTCACGTCCAGTCCCCCTTTCCACCACCTGGTGACGCGTCCGATGGGAGTAAACAAGTAAAAACTCCGCACGGAATATAAGTGTACAACTTATTATGTTTTTGTTCTGCAAAATGGTGTTATTTTATAATATCTTATTTTAAACTATTAAAACAAAATTGCTAAACAAATTAAACATAATTAATTTGTGCTATAATAATATTTCGTTTCAACTTAAAATCTTGAAGCGTTACAGAAATATACTGATTTAAAAGAAAACATATTTGGTGTACAAGTTTTTTTGAATGCTCACCGTATGTATGAATATATTATAAACTTGAAATTAAATTTACTCTAAATTATTTCTTTACAGATGCCAAAAGAGTTGAAACAGAGGATTGAAGACTATTTTCAAACTTCATGGTCACTTAATCATGGAATAGATATATATGAGGTATGTAGATTGACTTGTATTTGTATTCTTTAACCTTACAACTAAATATATTTTTTATTATTATTATTATTATTATTATTATTATTATTATTTTTTTTTTTACAATAAACAAGTTTTTTCTGGTTATAAATTGAATAAATTAACTAGTTCAGTGCTGTCAGAAGTAGGGGAAAATCTATAAAATGTGCAATTGTATATTTGCCGCTAAATTAGCAGGAAAAACTGAACAATTTTTTTGTTTTCTTCAAAATATAGGCACTTTTTTGAGTTATTTTTTATTTTTTTTAATAAACACCGAAAAATTCAAATACGATATCAATAAAGAGAAAAGGAACATTTTTTTAATTTTCGTTTTCAAATGTTTTTTTTTTATATTTGAAGCATGGACGCGTATAAGGACGTATAAAGTATAAAGAAAATTTTACAGGAGACGATAAAAACTTAATAAAATTATAAAACTTAATCATTTTCTTACCTTTTATCGGTATTTGGTAGTATTTATTAAACATCTATCTGAATGAAAAGTATCAGATCAGAATATGCTAAATTTTGCGGCTGAAAAACCTTAAAATGGAAATAAGACCTTATTCCATATATTCTATATCCATATATTTTTATAGAACAACAGTAGTAATATATGTTTATATATGCTTTCACGATTTCAATAAAATTCGGACTAAGTGAGCTGTATGTATGCATAAAATAGTGTACAAATTTTCTCGGAGATTGGTAGAAAACTGACCATGCCTCATTTTCCGAAAACCACTTTAAAGTGCATAAGTCCCATATAAATGCTAACATTAAAATAATATTTGACGCGAATAAGTTTCATATGATTAGAAAAACTATTGCGAGGTTTTATCCCAGTCAGCCCGTAATTGACAATATCTTCCATGTAAAACATACTTTCTAGTAATCAAGCACATAATAAGTGTCATATGAATGGTAATATCACGATAACATTACATATGCATATGTTTTATAGAAATATAAATTAAGCCATCAAATATTATAAGAACAGGTCGTCAATTGACCGTAGATCCCTCCGAAAATATTACAAATGCAGTTTCAAAATGCATTTTGAAAAGTAAGCTTCCATACGCGTCCATGTTTCATTTGTAAGATTTTTGGAAAACGGAAATATCGAAACCAAACATAAAAATAAAAGATTTAAAAGAAACTCTGCAGTCAAATGTTTTGATCATAAGCAATTTAAAGTTAGTTTACTAATTTTATAACATAATTTTTATTTTTATCAAATCGTTTACAAATGCAAGTAGCCAGAAAAAAATACATTTCAGAAGATAATATAAATATAATTTCCTTGGTTCAATTTTTAGAACTCAAAATAAAAGAACAAAAATCGAAAACAATGAAAATTACTGTATTTTAAAAGAATTTGTTTATAATTAATCTATATTAATAATTCTTTAATAACTTTGGTGAATAAAATGTGTAGGAATTTCTTGTAGGGGAAATTTTTTCGACGTCTAGGGAAAAATCGGATTATTGATCAACCATAGGTATTTTTAAAAATATCCACTGGCAACACTGAACTAGTTTGTAACAAGTGCTTTGTTTCTGTGAGGAATTTTTTATTTAAAAAAAAGTATAGTGATTTTCGTTATCACATTGTTACGTTTTTGCCTTTCAAAAATGTTGATTTATTTTCTTTAAATTGCAAGCAATAATTAACTACTTTTTTTATATACAAATCAAAATCAGGTCTTTGTTTTCACTTCATACGATTAATTATTACACGTCTACAATATATATATATATATATATATATATATATATATATGTGTGTGTGTGTGTATGTATATATATATATATATATATATATATATATGTATGTATGTGCGTATATATATATATATATATATATATATATATATATGTATGTATGTACGTATATATATATATATATATATATATATGTATGTATGCATGTATGTATGTATGTGTGTATGTATGTTTGTATGTATGTTTTTTTTTTTTCATTAGGCAGGTGGAAATTTTTCATAAGATTCTCACGATTATAGATTAACCATGAGATATGTCGGATTCATACCGTCATTCAGCAAACCTGAGGAACTGTCTACAAAGATATTGCATCGCAGGGCAGGAGAGCCTTATCTAGGCTACATCTGGTGTCTGGGATTTCCTAAGATTCTCTTCCGTTCTAAGATTATCATGGATACTTTTAATCATTGAGGATATCACGTCCCAATTTTCTCTCTTATTAAGGATGATGTCAACAATATTTTGCGGATTAAGTTGGCACCCAAGGACTTCTTCTGTTTTCTGTCGATAGTGGCGAAAGCGTGCGTAGTTGAATACAACGTGTTCTGGGTCTTCCTCTTGGTTTGGACAGTTAGAGCAATGTGGGGAGTTATCTAACCCGAATCTGTACAGGTAACTTCGGTATCCTCTGTGGCCTGAAAGAAACTGCGTTAAGTGGTAATTTACTTCTCCATGTCGTCTGTTTAGCCATACATCTATTCTTGGTATTAGTTTAAAGATCCATTGCCATTGTCTTATAGAAGCTTCTCTTTCAAATTTACGTACGCGAGTGTCTAGTTGATTTGGGTCTCTTCTGATTTCATCCAAGCGTTTGGCTTCGTCAGCCAAGATATCTACGGGAATCATTCCCGCTATAACATGGGCCGCTTCGTCGGATGTTGTTCGAATAGAGCAGCATACCCGTAGGACCGATAACCTGTATACAGATTTTAGTTTCCTCGCTGCGGTCTTTACTTTCAGAGCTACTGACCATATGGGAGCAGCGTAAAGTATAACTGAGCTGACCACCGTGGATATAATTTTCCTTTTGGATTGCATTGGTCCACCTACATTCGGCATCATTCTTTCAAGAGCGGCTTTAATATTTGCTGCCTTGTTAGCAGTATACTCCATATGTGTCCTAAAGTTAAGTCGGGAATCTATGAGAACTCCCAAATATTTGAGATGAGATTTTGATGTCACCCGGTGTTCTCAAACCGTTATTCTTATGGTCTCTTTTTTACGCTTACTTGTAACTAATACAATCTCCGTTTTATGTTCGGAAAGTTTTAACCCCACACTTTTCATCCAGTTTCTAGTAGTCCATACTACTTCATTCGAGATTAGCTCCACTTCGTCCATATATCTTGCTGAAACCATAACTGCTATTCAAAAACTATAATGTTCGCCTCTTCTGGAATGTTAAGCTCTAAAACATCGTTGTACATTATATTCCACAATAGTGAACCAAGCACAGAGCCTTGTGGATCTCCTGCAGTGACATTGTATGTTACGACACCTTCGTCGGTATGGTAACAGAACTTTCTGTCTGTGAAATAGCTTACAATTAATCTTGTTAAATACGCCGGTATACCGACTCTGTTTAGCTTTTGAATTATTATTCCCAGTTTGCAGAGTTAAACGCGTTCCTTACATCAAGCGTTATGATAGCACAGTACTTCCTACTTTCTCCCTTGCCTTCTATCGCCATTCGTGCTGTATCTACTACCATACGAATTGCATCGATGGTCGATCTAGCTTTTCGAAATCCAAAGTGCTGATTTGACAGACCATTTCTTTTCTCTACAATGGGTAGCAATCGATTGTGTATGATTTTCTCCAGAATTTTCTCTTTTGTGTCGAGTAGACATATTGGTCTATAGGCAGAGGGATCGCCTTGTGGTTTATTGGGTTTCGGAATTAGTACCAAATTTTCTTTTTTCCAACATTTTGGAAAAACTCCTTCCTTTAGACATTCATTAAATACATCCACGAACAGTTTCGTTGCTGTTCTAACTGCCAACTTAAGCGCATTGTTTGGAATTTCATCAGGTCCTGGAGCTTTGTTGTCTCCGATTTTCTCTGTTATCTTAAGCAGCTCCTCTTCTATCACCAACGGTATGGATTCTATTGGGTTCATTCTTGTCACCGTATTTATATTGCTTTTATGTTCCGGGAACAGAGTTTTAACTATCTTCCCAAGTAAGATGGGACAACTTGGCTGTGGGGACTTTTTGCCTTTAAGGCGCGAAGTTACCACCCGGTACGCCTTTCCCCAAGGATCATTATCTGCTTCTAGGCATATATTTTTGAAGCTATTTTTTTTTTGCTTCTTAAAATAGCATGTTGCAACTCTCGCCTTACGGTTTGAAATTCGCGACACGCTTCTTCGAACTCCGGTTGGCCCCTAAGACGTTTGGTTCGTCTTCTAGGTCTTATACACAATGTGCGGAGGTTGTTGATTTCCGAGTTCCACCAGTAATTTGGGGAACAGTTACTCCTCATTCTTCGTTTTGGCATAGTGACGTCACATGCGCTTTTGATTCTCGATGCCATTTTATTCACTTTTTCCAGTGATGTACCATTCAGTTCAAAGTTGTTTCCAAATTCCTGGGTAAATACTTCTTTGTTAAGTCTTTTAGAGGCCCAACCAATATACTTTGGTGCATCTTCTTCACGAGAAGGATGTCTACTACCCAAGCTATGTACTGAAAATATAATAGCTTGATGGTCACTGTGAGTGTATTGTTCGCCGACTCCCCAATTCATATCCCTTGCCAAGGAACTACTCATGAATGTTAGATCCACGACTGAGCTTCTTCCTCCAGTAGAGAATGTTGGTGTATTTCCACTATTTGCTAGCACTAGAAATCGCTTTGAGTAAAATACTTCCTCTAGTATTTGTTTTTCGTCTACCCCAATCAACAGCCCATGCATTGAAGTCTCCTGCTATAATTTTTGGATTATGATTATCTGAGTCTCTTAGCAGATTATCTAACATCTTCTCAAACTCTTCAATTGTTGCACTAGGAGGGGCATATCAACTGTATATATGAATACCACCAACTTTGGCTCTTACAAATCCGTCTTCTGTGTGCTCGGATATTTCTTATATTCCTTTATTTCCGCATGACCAAACTGCAAGTTTACCTGTTGAATCTTTCACCCATACAGTATTGCTCATGTTTCTATATTGCGCCGCCTGACAATGATTGAGATTTAATTGTAAAAATCTCATTTACGCAATTTACTAAGGACATCTTCCACTCCCAGCTACGTGTTTTGTATCTGCGTTTTCCACTTCTTTACAGAACATACAATTTGGGTCCTTGGTACAGTCCCTCGCAATATGTCCACCTTTTCCACACCTTCGACCTGTCATGAGGATTTGTACACGATGAGGAAATATGTTCAAATTCCAGACATCTGAAGCATTTTTTGACAAGAACCTTTTGTCTTAAGCGACATACTACCCATCCAATTTTGACTTTCGCCATTTCGAGGGCTTTACGGCCAAGTTCTATCGATAAGATAATACTTGCTATCTGTGTGCCACCATAAGCCCTCCTTAGACTCCTTACGTTAGTTTCCCTTAGTTCAGAAACTCCTAGCAAGTTGTTGAGGGCTTCACTAATATCTGCTTTTGTTGTAATCTCATCGATATCTTTACATTCAATCATAATCTCCGGACACTCCGATATTTACCTGTAATATTACCGATCTTTGCACCTTTCCTTGGAAGACTTTGACGTTCTCGGTTTTGGACTTATCTATTTTTAAGAGAAGATCGCCTCTTTGGGTTCTCCTTATGCGAGAAACGCATTCACCCAAATCCTTCAGGCTAGGATCTGACTTCATATGCTTTAATATATCAGCATAACTTGCTTCTCCTTTCGTTAAAATGATCATAACTTCCTTCATTTCCTTTCTCTTTCGAGGTTTATTTTTGGGTTTCACAGTTCTCCACGTATTGGTTGTTTCACTGGAGCTAGATTTCTCTGGAGGAGTATCCTTCATAACTTGCAATTTCTTTTGAGGTTTGCTTGCCTGCTTCCTTCGCTTAGCTAATTGGGATTTTGGCGATACCTCTCCTGATTCTCTACTTCGCTTGAGATCCTTTCCTGGTGCCCACGTTTTTGGGATAGTTTGTGTTGCCAGCTCCTTTTTTTTCAGGGACGTGAGGTGTTCTATCGCGATACTTCGTCTCTAACTTTATTGTACATTACTTTTATGGCTCTAGCCTGCTCTTTTATGATATGATGTACGTTAGACTTGCCCTTCATAAATTCTATCAATCCTGTTATTAAGTTTCCAAGTTCTAGGAAATGAGTATTCCACGAGGCCGTCTGCACTTGAATTGGAGACTGAATACTAGGCGTAGTATACTCCATCTGCATTATAACATTTGGAGTTGATGGTGGTGACTTTGGAATTCCGGAGTTTCTACGAAAAGGGTTTTTCACATTCCACTGCTCCTTGTTTGTGTTGCCTGTAGCTTTAACTTCTAATCCAGCCAGGTGTGCTGCCGAGTTAGAAGTATTGCAGTAATATGATTTCAACGACCGAAAGACTGCTTTCACACTCTCCAAAGCCGCCGGTACTGGGTTTATTACTCCCTGCACCGCACAGCGGGGCAGAATTGAAATTTTTTGGAAATAAATCTGTAACTTCTGATCGGCTGGTTGGATTTTCATGAAATTTGGTGAAGTCGTAGCAGAGGAGTGTACAATGTTAAGTTTGGAAGGGGGGCACAACAAACCCCTCACGGGCGGAGCTAAGGGGGCTCAAAGTTAGGTACCTCTGACATAAAAAATTTTTAATCACTTGCCAATTTTTTGTTTCTCGTTCGTTCAAATATTTTTATATATTGTTGTACACTCTGATAAGACCTATGAAAAACATGCTTACATGTCCTATTTATGTCTTATAGTTTTCAAGGTATTTGCGTTTGAATTTTTAAGCACCATAATTTTGCATGTTCTTGGTCCAGTTTTTTTCATATATATCCTAGTATTTCCGACCGATTTTATTAGTTTTTTTCTTAACTAGTTAAAGAACAAAATTATGTATTGAGTAGAAAAAATTTGATGTCGATAACTTTACCGAGTCGAAAAATAAACGATTTTGAATTTGAAAATTGCAAAACAGACGACTGTTTGTGTTTTTTTAGCCGAAAAAGTATCTACACACTTTTTTATCTAAAATAAGATTTTCTTTAGCAACATATAATAATTTTGCATTTTTTTGAAAGGTAACTTCACAGAGACTCTAAGATAAAAAAAAAAGCCCAATAACTCAATTGGTCATGATACACACCCTCCCAAATTCGACCAATTTTATATGAAAGTTTTGATTTTAGACCATATTTTCTCAAATCCCAAAGCACGAATCGACAAGCGGAATATATTTTAAAAAAATTCAATATGTTGTTAAAAGTTTTGAATCAAAATCTACGGGACGTCGAAAAATGTGGATTCTAAAGCCAAAAATGTAAAAAATCCCATTTTTGGGAATTTTCATTAGTTTTTTTTGGGAATTCAGGAAAATCCTACCCCTGATTGAAATTTGGTTAACGCGCTTTTATTTATATTAATAAGATTCACATTTCTGGCAAATTTCATTAAGATATCTTTATAAACAAATATGTTATTACAATTAAAAAATTTGTATTTTCTCCAAAAACCCCAACTTGGGCCTTTTGTTTGGTTTATTTCTAAATAGCGAAAGAAATTTTAAAAATATGTATTCCAAATTAAACTTATCCTTTAGCATATATAATTTCCGATCTTTTGCAAAAAGACTCAAGTCAATATCATACCTTATTTCAGAAAAATGCGCCTTTAAACTTTTATAATTATTTCCAATTCATTGTACATATTATTGTATTTTTACAAACTTGCAAATTTTGCCTTTAGCTTTGCGTGAATAATTATTTAGAAAATTATGAATATTTCTGTACACTTTTAGTAATGTCTATACACAAAATATTTTTATAAAAATAATTACTAAATATTTTTTATTTTTAATAGGCTTGCCACATTTCCCAAACTTAAGTAAATCTTTATCCTTTTCTAAGAATTCATATATTTCCATTAATGAATTTAAAATAAAAAAACAAACAAAAAAATGTCTATTTTAACTTAATCAATAAGTATTTTATTAGTTTACATTTATGGTGTTTACCTAAATTTAACAAATGTATTTATCTATTGTTGATGGTTAAAAATTTATATATTTAAGATCTAGTGGCAATGTACAGGTATCCTTTCCGGTGATACCTAGCTGCAGCATTTATCTATTACTTACGGTCCAAAATCTATATTTTTATGAGCTAGTGACAATGCACAGGTAATATCCTTTCCGGTGATACCTAACAGCAACATATAATATCAATGAAATCGGCTCTTCCAAATTGACTCTTTCAGATATTTTACCTAATGAAAATTCACAGAATACCTGTAAACATATATATCTGTGCGATATATCTAATAGACATATATATATAAATGCGCAGCTAATCCTTATCAACATCATAACGAATTTGATTACCATGGTGATTACATTGAAACATGAACAATTGTGTTGTGTTCTACGGAGTTTATCTAAAAGTGATCTTAATCGTTTAGAAGCTGTAGTGGAAATCATAAAAACTACATATCATACAAAAGTCGACATCATTGGTAAATCTCAGATAGAGAGCTTTTTAAAGTTGCATGACGTAAAAATGAAGTCCTTGAATCAGCGTACTAAGAGATTAAAAATTAAACATTCCAATTGGATGGATACTGACATAGAACTATCGGCGTGCATAATATCAACTAGAGCACCCTTGATATGTCTTGATGATTAAAGTACAAGATCTAAGAAAATAAGACTGGCCCATAAGCTTTCTATAATTTCGAATGAAGAAGTTTCTGATAAATTCAAAGAAATGTTAAAAAAGGAGAAGCAACCTAACTGCATCACCAAAACGTATTTGGTTCGAATACACAAGGGAGTCGAAGACAACAACAAAGGATTTAGTGGAATATATTAAAGATGAAATAAATGATTTACAACCTCTTTCAATAACCATATACCAATACACATTCGACATAACCTTCCAACTTAGTCTAACAATGATTGATGGGAAGGTTAGTAATGCCATTACGGAAACATCTTCTTTTTGGAAACGCTCACTATGTGATGAAACGAAATCACAATTTTCGGATATTGGTCAAACAAGGAGTATTAATTAAGAATTTCTGTCTTTCGGAATATCTCCACTTCACGCCAGAATACGGTTCGCGGAACATTTGCTGCACATAGCATATGATTTAAAGTATAGAAGTGTGCCAGAAAATTTAACAAAACCCACCAGAAACAACGAGGATTTAAAAACACTTAGAATATCTGAGAAAAGTAGAATCCAGGATCAATTCAGAGAAGAGACGGGACTAAACATCGACAAACCTCTGCCGACTGGTGGTAGTATAAATGATGGAAACACAGAAAGAAGGTTTTTCGGAGATTTCGAAGCTACATCAAAAATTACTGGTATTAATAAAGAGTTACATGAAAGGACTAACATACTATTAATGGCACTTAATAGTAAGCACAAAATTAACTCTGCTCGATTTGTAGAATGTGAAATAAAAATGTCGAAACTACTTGTTTCTCTATATCCATGGAAAGAAATGACACCAACAGTACATAAAGTATTGTAAAATATTCTTCCACTTCGAGAGCTTACAGAAGAGGCTCAAGAAGCAAGAAACAGAGATTTTCAATTATTCAGCTCCAGGAAATGCTCCAGAACGTCACAAAACGAGGATATTTTTAATAGCCTATTGTTATCACCAGAACCTGTACTGTCATCAATGAGAAAAATTATGAGCCTCTATCAATTCAAAATGCTGAAGACTTGAAGGACCTTTATTATCTTTTAGATATGTATACAGATAGAACAGATTATTTTATAGAAAATAAGTAGTATAAGTTTAAAATATAAGAAAAATTGTCTACATAAATTTAATGTAAATAAGTAATAAAGAATCGTATTAGAAATAGAATATTTATTAAGGAAGATGATAAATACCAAAAATAATAATATTGATTAAGTTAAAATAGACATTTTTTGTTTGTTTTGTTATTTTAAATTCATTAATAGAAATATATGAATGCTTAGAAAAGGATAAAGATTTACTGAAATTTGGGAAATGTAAAAATAGTAAAAATAAAAATTATTTATCAATTATTTTTATAAAAATATTTTGTGTATAGATATTATTGAAATTATACAGAAATATTCATAGTTTTCTAAGTAATTATTCATGCAAAGCTGAAGGCAAAAGTTGCAAGTTTGTAAAAATATAGTCGTATATTCAATAAATTGGAAGTACGAAAGTTTAAAGGAGCATATATCTGAAATGAGGCGTGATATTGACTTGAATCTTTTTGCAAAAGTTCGAAACTTATATATGCTAAAGGAAAAAACTTAATTTGGAATACATATTTTTAAAATTTCTTTCGCTATTTAGAAATAAACCAAACAAAAGGCCCAATTTAGGGTTTTTGGAGAAAATACAATTTTTTAATTGTAGTAACATGTTTGTTTATAAAGATATCTTAATGAAATTTGCAGGGTAGGGTTTTCCTGAATTCCCAAAAAAACTAATGAAAATTCCCAAAAATGGGATTTTTTACATTTATGGCTATATAATCCACATTTTTCGACGTCCCGTAGATTTTGATTTAAAACTTTTAACAACATATTGAAGATTCTTGTCGATTCGTGCTTTGGGATTTGAGAAAATATGGTCTAAAATCAAAACTTTCATATAAAATGGGTGGAATTCGGGAGGGTGTGTAGCATGACCAATTGAGTTATTGGGCTTTTTTTTATCTCAGAGCCATCTGTGTGAAGTTACCTTTCAAAAAAGTGCAAAATTATTATATGTTGCTAAAGAAACTTTTATTTTAGATAAAAAAGAGTGTAGATATTTTTTTTCAATTTTCAAATTCAAAATCGTTTATTTTTGGACTCGGTACAGATATCGACTTCAAATTTTTTTTATTCAATACATAATTTTGTTCTTTAACTAGTTAAGAAAAAAACTAATAAAATCGGTCGGAAATACTAGGATATATATGAAAAAACTGGACCAAGAACATGCAAAATTGTGGTACAACAATATATAAAAATATTTTAACGAACGAGAAACAAAAAATTGGAAAGTGATTAAAAATTTTTTATGTCAGAGGTACCTAACTTTGAGCCCCCTTAGCCCCGCCCGTGAAAGGTTTGTTGTGCCCCCCTTCCAAACTTAACATTGTACACTCCTCTGCTACTTCACCCAATTTCATGAAAATTCAACCAGCCGATCAGAAGTTACAGATTTATTTCCAAAAAATTTCGATTCTGCCCCACTGTGCACCGTAACGATTAATTCTTTCTTTTCCATTATAATTTTTTTTAAGGGTTTGCGTTTTTTACCTAGCCGTCAGGTGTTTTACCAGCCGCTCTTAATCTGGAAACAGACGCTGACCAGGAAGCCGCCCATTTTGGGTACCGTCGCGACAGGATTTTCGGATGTGGTGACTAGGGATCCACCTCTAGTGGTACCCCTCTCTAGAGGTGGATGGATGGGTCGGTATCCATTCGCCCTGTCACAGGACAAGCTTATGCATCATTTTAGTGCGCTCTCTATACCTGCCAAAACTAGGGTCCGCGGGGTCGTTTCTCCCGTTATCACTTCCTAGTGATACCCTAGCGGGACGTATGTATGTATGTATATATGTATGTATATTTGTATGTATGTATATATGTATGTGTGTGTGTATATATCTTTGCATGTATATGTATACGTATGTATATGTGTATGTATGTATGTATGTATGTACCTAGTTTTTTATAGTTTTAGTACTATAAAAGATATGGACTTCAGTCTTTTTGTATATAATTAAGAATTACATCAGTTAGACAATTGAATTTATTTAAAAAAATGGAGTCCATATTCTATTTTTGGAATTAAAGTAAAATTTTTGTAAAAATTTGGTTTTTGCAGAAACTATAAATATTGTATCTGTAATAAAATCTTTGTTAATTAAAATACCCTATCGAAAAATTATATCCTTGAAAAATTATATTATTCATGCACATAGTATCAAATACAAAATAGCAAATAAAATAAAAGGTTAGGTTAGGTTGGAAAGGGCGGCGCATTCACGCCTACACCCAGAGGCCAAACGGCCCATTGTGATCCCTTTATGAAAAGAAGAAAAAAGAGAAAAGTGGAACCTATACCCAATCAATCAGTTATGATTGTTCCTAAGCCATTTTATTCCCATTACAAACCCTATGAGGTTGACAAGTCCTTTGCCATTAACCTCACCTAGTTCATGTAGTGTATGGCTTCCAAACCACCTCAACCTATTACGCTGAAGCCCTACGCAGTGACAGAGTATGTGCTCCACTGTCTCTAGCTCCTCAACATCATCGCACGTTCTACAAAAGTCCGATGTGCCAATGTCCCACTTACTCATCATATTCCCTATTGGGAAGTGACCCGTAATCATACCTACTATGACTCTAAGACTACCACGACTTATACCTAGAAGATGCTTGGAATCCGCCAGTTTTAAGCTAGGCCATAATGCCCTAGAAACTCTGCAGTCCGATCTGTCATTCCAGGCACGATTCGTGTTGTCCAGAGTCCACTCTCCAAGAATGTCACAATGACCAGGAACCCAACAGAGTCTCATCATATAGGAATCCATTAACCTTCTCAATTCCCTTCTGCACTCAAGTACCAGTCTGGACCTAACAAAATGACTAGTCAGAGCCAATAACGCTGCCTGACTATCAACATAGATAGTAATCTCAGACCCTCGTTCAACATTCCCTTCAATCAAGCCTAGAGCCTTATAAATGCCAAGAATCTCTGCTTGAAAGACACTACAACCGTCAGACAATATGAACGATCGTCTGATATCAGTTCCCATAAAGTATACACCTGCACCAGTGCCAACTTCCATTTTCGAACCGTCCGTGAAGACCGCGCACCCTCCATAGAGCTTTTCTACTCCATCCCAAAGGTCCCTGCTAGGTAACACCAAAGCGGGAGTAGCCCCGAAGTCAATCGTAGTCCCGACATAATCCGTAGGCTCAGCCAAGGATAGTGTCCGACCGTTGAATCTGACTTCATCTAGTATGCTGACATGCCCCTCTAGAGGAACCTAATAAACCCAGTTCCTTCAATCTAAATAGGCCACGGACAGCCATACCCCTCACGAATTCCTCAATTGGAAGAAGGTGGAGGATTATGTCCAGCGCCGCCTGAGGTGTACTTCTCTTGGCACCTGAGATGCCAACTGAAGCACACCTCTGAACTTTAGAGAGAAGTTTCCTGTACGTTTCCCTACCCAATACCTTCCACCAGACTGTACAGCCATAAGTAAGAATAACAACCGAAGTGTAAATCCAGTATACAACTTGCGGCTTAAGGCCCCAATTCTTGCCTATAGAGTTCCTGCAGGTGTAATAGGCATTGAGTCCCTTCTTGACCCTCTCCTGAGTGTTTCTCCTCCAAGACAATTTACTGTCCAAGTACACACCCAGGTATTTGGCCTCACTTGACAATACAAGCTCAATCCCGTTCAATACTGGCAAGCTAAAATGCTCAACCTTGTATTTCCTAGTAAACAAAACTAGCTCCGTTTTCCCGGGGTATACCCCTAATCCCTTACTGTTTGCCCAAAGGGACAGATCACGTAAACCTGTCTGCATGACCTCACTGATCGTAGATAAAAATTTACCAGAGACCAGTAAAACAACGTCATCGGCGTAGGCCACAATCTTCCGTCCCTTAGCATCAAACTGTCTTAAAATGACGTTCACGGCCAAGAGCCACAGTAATGGAGAAAGGACCCCCCTTGCGGTGTGCCCCTAGTCACGAGTTTCCTCATACAAGTGCCTCCCATGTTTGAGTTGATAACCCTGCTGCTAAGCATCAGAATTATCCACTCAACAAGGAGCTTACTTATATTCAGCGTAACAAGTGATTCCTCAATAGCCTCTATCGTGATATTATTAAAGGCCCCCTCTATATCGAGAAAAGCCGTCATGATATATTCCCTCTGCAGCAGACCTCACTCAATGTAACTCACAACGTCATGCAGAGCACTCTCAACGGACTTACCCTTGAGATAAGCATGTTGAGACTCGCTAATGACCTGAGTTCCTATGCTAGTCCTAAGATAAAGATCCATCAGTCTTTCTATTGTCTTCAATAGAAAAGACGATAGGCTGATCGGTCTGTAATCCCTGGGCTTCGAGTGAGTCGTCTTACCCGCTTTGGGTATGAAAATGACCCTTACCTCTCTCCACCCCCTGGGAATGTACTTCATTCTAAGACATTCCCTAAAAACCTTCGTCAATAGAGAGATGGCTCTTTCATCGACATTCTGTAGCATGGCCGGAAATATTCCATCCGGGCCAGGAGATTTGTATGGCTCGAATGAATTTACCGCCCATAATACTTTGTCTCTAGTGATCATCTCCCTTATCACATCGGTATCCCCAGCATCTGATTTGGGTTGTAGGTTATCACTGACGCTACCTGTCCCTCCAACAGATTCTATATCCTTACAGCCTGGAAAATGAGTCTCCATAAGTAAACTGAGGGACTCTGAGCTAGACTCTGTCCACGAGTTATCCTCACGTTGTATGTATCCAGGTGCCACTGGGTCCTTGGATAATACTCGCCTAAACCTAGATAACTCGTTAACAGAGTCCACCGATTCACAGAAATTTACCCATGAAGTCCGTTTCGCTCGTCTAATGTCCTTCTTATACTTAGAGAAACTATCCCTATAGCTATTCCAATCCTCATCGCTCCTCGTTAGTTTGGTTCTATTAAACAGCTTCCTAACTGTAGACCGCTGGTCCCTAAGTTCCCTAGTCCACCATTTCGGCTGTTTCCTTTTCCCAGGATAAATCACTGGACAATTGAGCGCAAAACTATTCCTAATAACATTCGTGAAATTATTCACCGCCAATTCGATACCCTCAACTGAATCTCTCCAGTCCTCAGTATCCCTAAGGTCCCTACAGACTGACCTCCTAAAGGACTTCTGTCCTTCTCGAGTTCCTATAGGGCTGCTCCCTCGCCTTCTCAAAGTCGAGACCAAAAGATATCATGCTATGGTCGGAAAAAGAGTAATCCAAAACTACTCTCCAATCCCTAACATAATTTCCCCCACGGTTAGCCAGCGTTACATCTATAACTGTTTCCCTATCTTTCGCTCTGAACGTAGGAGTAGTACCCCTATTACAGATATGCAGACCATAACAAGTTATAAAATCGTATACCAACTCACCTCTTTTGTTGATGTCCCTGCTTCCCCATTGATAGTGGTGAGCATTCGCATCACATCCCAAGACCATGTACGCGCCTTTCCTCCTAGTGTGCTCCGCCAACTGCTGCAGAGCGATACCTGGTGGATCGGCTGCCTCATACGGCATGTATACAGCCACCATTATAAGCCCGCTGCATCCTGCGGCTTCCTGTTGGACGACTGTAAGGTCCCCACTGCTAAAGGAATGAAGAAAATTAATATTTAGATTATTGCTAGCCAGTATACATGTCCGTACCTTTTCCGTTGTGGATGGTATGAACAGGTTGTACCCCGTAACCCTCAGACCACATACCGTGGTGTTCTTAATCCAGGGTTCCTGTATGAGGGCCGCGTCCACGTTGGAGTCAATGAGGAGTCTTGTCAGTTCGGTTGAGGCTGCCTCACAGTGATGCAAGTTAATTTGCACCACTGACAGCCTCTTTGGGTTTATCAGATTTGTTGAACCTAAACCTGATCACCCCAAATCCGAAATTGACAACTCCCCCCAGCGACTCCAGCTTCTTCAGAGACTCTTGATCCACTGCGAATCTGAAGTCTCTGCCTTTGTTCTCCTTACAAGTCATGGTGTTAACCAACTTCCATTGACCTGTAAGAAGACCCTTATTCTGATTTTCCAATACTGTCAGAATGGTTCCAACCTCTAAAATGGGTGGAGGGAACAATGCTGTCACTATTGGACGCAGGGGCAGCTCAGATGCGAGTATCACCTCAAACTGCGCTCCTGGATAGAGAGTGTCGCACCTAGCAACTGCGTTCCTGAGAAATTCAAATGATTTCTCGTTCCCGCACTTAATAGTCTTGACACAATTCATCCAGTCTGCGCCTTTGAAGGATACCTCATCCGGCCTACCTTTAACAAGAGCGATTTCCTCAATGAGCTTGTGTTCAATTTGTCGCCATTGCTCAACGCTGATCCTCCCATCTGGATCAACCCTGTCAATGACAGCAGCTTGAATACAATTCTGCAACACTGATTCCTTCGCTCTTTTCGATGTTGAGGGTTGTTCACCTCCTGATACAGCTCTCTTAATGACCTCCTTATGGAGACCCTTACTAGAGCTGTTTGGCGTGTGAACAACCTTCTTGGCCATCGAAGGTTGCTGGTCATCCCCAGACCTGGCCCTCATAACAACCCCCCTATGAGGGCCTTTAAGAGAACCGGATGGGTTTTGACCAGCGTTCTTCGATGTAGAGGGCTTCCCAATCGAAGCTCGTACAGCCCCACTACTGGAGCTGGCAGGCTTCGAAAGTAAAGTCCTCTTACTAGTTGATGGCTGATCATCTCCAGGCCTAGCATCTCTGACAACATTTTGTTGGTTGCCAGGTTTGCTGGATAGTGTATGACCAACCATTTCAATGGTAGTTGTTGGCTTACCAGACGTTGCCTGCTGTTTCACTAGGACTGCAGGTTTGCCCGGGTTGCCACTACCAGAATAGTTCGCTCCGGTAGGGATTGATGAAGAGGTTGGCTTTTCTCCTGTGCTCTCACGAGACACTTCTGGAGTTTTGCCAGCATCCACATACAATCCTTCAGGATAAGACATTCCCAAAAAGGCACAGACAGGACCGTAGATTCGTTCGAATCTTTTGACGTTCCTCCTGTGCTTCCTGATAAGGTACTTATCCTTACCTGTAAGTGGCAAAGGGCCTCTCTTGGCTATCTTGTGCAGATAACCAAGAGAGGCTCTTGCGCCACTACGAGCATTCTCCTCTTTAGTTCGGTTTATATCGCCGGTTGTCGCATCAAGCATTACCGCGTCTTGCCGAACTAAACCACTGCCAGACGAATGATCCTCTGAGTTCGTCGAGCCATTCCCCCGCTCAGACCCCGCCTCAACACTCGAGTTCTTCTCCAGACTCTGAGCGCGAACTGAGATTACAGTGATCTCACGTTCATCTTCAGAGCCGAGAGTAAGATTCTCAAGTTTCTCAGTGGCGCTGGTCCCAGTGAAGTAATCCCTCGAGATACCCAGAATCTCATCCGTCTCTTGTAGCTGGCCCAACAGTTGACTTTCCTGAAGAAGAATGTCACGTTGGACCCCTATCATCACATTATCGTCTTCCGTACTTACGTCCATTTCAGTCCTGTCGCCCTGCGACTGTCCGTCATCTTGTGTCCGATTTTTAAAATTTTCTGAATTTTCTATTTTGTCCCACGAGTATGCCAGTAAAGGAAAAGGACCATCTCGCGCAGTGACGGCGTGCGCGGACTAGGCTAGAATTACAACCAACCCGTGCCATGCGCGTTGGAGGGGAGCTGTTAGCTGTTAGTTTGTTTAGGCACCAACTAACCATTCAGGTCCTCAGCACTGCTGCCTACCACCTTGACCTTAAAGTGCACTACATTTATTTGGTCCGCGAGAAGCTGTAAAAGCCCTAAGATCGGAGATAATACACATGATATATACCCCCATGCGATGAGCCAGAATGCACCATTCAGTAGAGTGTGTATATCATGTGCCTTACAACCAATCCCCCCGATCCGCCACCTGGGGACGCGTTCGATAAGAGTAAATGTAGCAAAGACTCCAACGGAAAATAAAATATACACATACATATTTGTCATTCCGATTGTAATTTCCGTTCGTTTGTAGGTTGAAATGGCGTTTGTGAAATCACCCAACATCTTTTTTTTTTTTTTATTATTGAATCTTTCTTTTTGAAATTTACAATAAGTATTCAAATCTTAATTCTACTTGTTGTTTATTAGTTGTTACCAATGTAACCACTAACTGCTGTATTCAAATTTTAAAAATGTCTTCTAGTTAGGCTCAAAGTATCGGTTCTTTTTAGCCTCTGGTGACCTTCGAACTGAAGCAGACCCCGAGCGAGGTAGTTAGGGTGGGCCATTAGTTTATCGATGTAGCTAATTGAATATTTTTTAATTTCCTCCTGGATAGTGGGGACGTTGAGATCTCTATGGATAATATCATTACGTATATACCATGGGGCGCAGACAATTTGTCGTAATATTCTAGACTGTCTTCTTTGAAGCTTTTGGATATTAGATGCACATGCAGTACCCCATAATTGGATGCCATATGTCCATATTTGTTTTATGATGGACTTGTATAAGAGAATTTTGTTGTCTAAAGACAAGTTTGAGTTTCGACCGAGAAGCCAATGTAGTTGGGCTGCTTTAAGTTTCATAGCCGTTATTTTCGCTTCAATATGACGAGACCAGGTCAAGCGTCTATCTATATGAATTCCCAAGTACTTAACATGGTTTTCTACCGGAACAGTGATGTTATTTATTTTTACAGCTGGGCACGTTTGTGTTCTGAGCGTGAAAGTTAAGTGAGCACATTTAGCCGGGTTAACCTTTATTCTCCATTTTTCTAGCCAGGCCTCTAGTTCATTGATGTGGGACTGCAGATTTTGCGATGCGACTTTTGGGTCATGGTTAACGCTAATAAATGCTGTGTCGTCTGCAAATGTAGAGGTATGCGTGTTCAAGTTTGTTGGCATATCCGCTGTGTATATTATATATAGAAGCGGTCCTAATATGCTGCCTTGTTCTGCCTGTTAGATAGCTCTCCAGAAGCTTGTGAGTGTTTTGAGGAAGCATTCGTGTTATTTTGATGAGTAGCCCATCATGCCAAACTTTGTCAAATGCTTGGGAAATGTCTATAAACAGGGCTGAGCAGTATTGCTTTTTTTCAAACGCCGATCTAATTAGGGTGACAATTCTATGCACTTGTTCTATTGTACCATGTTTCGCTCTGAATCCAAACTGGTGATCCGGGATGATGTCGTGTTCATTTAGATGAGGGGTTATACTTAAAACGAATATTTTTTCGAAAAGCTTCGATAGGAGTAATAATAAGCTTATCGGTCTGTACGACGCAATCTGGCTAGCATCTTTTCCTGGTTTGGGAATCATAATAATTATAGACCTCTTCCATGAGGATGGGAAGTATCCGACTCTTAATATGGCGTTAAAAATGAGCAGCAAGATTCTAGAAGCAGATGATGGTAAGTTTCTTATCATTGACCCTGTGATGCGATCAGATCCCGGAGATTTTCTAATATTCACTTTTTCTATTGCAGATTTTACTTGAGTTATATTAAATATTATTGGATGGTTTACCTTATCAGGAATGATTGGACGACAGGAACGTGTATGTGCATCATGAAAACTTTTTCAAGGTGGCCCGCGAAAGCGTTTAATTTTTCATTTATGTTTTTGGCCCAAGTACGGTTTTCCAGTCTTAATGGAGATTCTTGGGTTATAGGGCATTTCATATGCCGTACAGCCTTCCATAAGCTGTAATTGGAGTTTTAGTAGCTGTTTAGGTAGCCTTCTATTGCAGACTCGTGGTTCTGTCTCAATTTGTTGCGAAGAGTTGTCAGGCATAATTGTAGTTGGGCCTTAGTGGTTGGGGAACGACTGTTTTGCCATTGTCTTCTTAACTTCCTTTTTTCTCTGATAAGGGTCTCTATATCCGTCGATGTATTGTAAGGAGCACGTTTAATTGTCCGCGTGATTGGGGTTGCATTTCTTGCTGCAGAATCCAAGACTTCTGTAAATCGGTCGACAGCTATTTGGATTTCAGATGAATTTTTTAGGGGAATGCACTGTGATAGGTGAGAGCTCACATACATTTTATACTTTAACCAATTTGTGTTTCTGTTTGGATAGGAAATAAAGTTTGCAGCTGCGGCGTCAGAGTTGTCTTTTAAAATGAGGATTGAAGGTGAATGATCAGACGATAGATCATAAGAGGAACTAACTAGTACCTGATAACGCTTGATGTTTTTAATTACAGCAAAGTCAATAAGGTCTGGTAGCTTGTTGAAGTCAGTTGGCCAATAGGTAGGCTCACCACTCGATACGACATCAAAATTATTTGCAGTTACGGTATTGTATAGCTGATTACCTCTAGGATTAATAAGTCTGGAGCCCCAATATGTATGTTTAGCGTTGTAATCGCCGGCAGCAATGAATTTCTGGCCCAATGTAAAGAAGAAGTTGAGAAATGTTTCGTGTACAATTTTGAGCCTCGGGGGACTATAAACGGCTGACAAAGTAAGTTTGAAATCAGTAAGATTTATAGATGTGGCCTGGATACAATCTTCTTCGAACTCTGGCAATGGTAAGTGTCTGATGTGTTTGTGCACAATTATGGCTGTGCCACCACAAGCCCGTCCGCTGGGATGTTTTGTATCATACGTAAGGTATCCATTTACCCTAAAGCAGTTTTTATGAGTAAAGTGTGTTTCAGAGACAAGAAGTACGTCGATTTCATGCCTATTGAGAAAGTTTGCAACTTCGTGTTTATGTTGGGATAACCCGTTGGCATTCCAGAAACATATTTTTAACTGGTTCATTTGTTGTTGAGTAGAACTTGCAGAAGCATATTCTGGTTTCGCATCATTTCCTGAAACATGTTCTGCATAGAGGCCATGAAGTTATTCATAGTTTGAATTAAATATTCAATTGAGCCAGAAGGCATTTGTAGACTTTCCCTAGGAACATTAGCGTATGGAGGCTGCCCTGCGTTGGAAGTACTCGGGGGATTTTTCGCATTAGGGTTTCCTTTTAAGACATGGGCATATGATTGGTTTTGTTTGTTTGTTTGTGTAGCACTAGCAGTAGAGCCAGCGGCCTGGCTGGGCGCATATGACGGACCATATTGGGAGTGAGTATATTTTTGAACTAAAGCAGGTTTTTTTAAATGCAGGAAGACTTTACAACCCCTATAGTTTGCCGTGTGATTTTCGTCAAAGTTGCTGCATTTCTTAACATTCGGGTCATCTTTAGAACGATTACATTCGGCGGTTTTATGAGCGTCGCCACAAACCACACATACGTGAGGCAATTTACAATATGTTTTTGTATGCCCATATTCCTGACAGTTTGTGCATTGGGAGGGACCCTTTCGTTTTAATGGCTCCTCAACAGTTATTCTTCTGTTGAGTAGGTAACGCAAGTTGTATATGGGATGAACTAAATTTTTGGTTTTGAGAACCGATGAATCAAACGATATCTCAATGCGGTGCATTGGTTGAGGAACTTTATTCCTATTCAAAATATTATGAACAGATTTTACCTCATACCCCTCTTGCTCTACGGCAGATTTTATTTCCTCTGTGGGAACAGAACTATGCCTTTTATGACAATAATCAAACCCTTAGCACTTTTTAATTGATATGTATAGTAACTTTTATTTTCTGCGTCCAGGTGTCTTGATATAATACGAAAGTTCGTTTCTGTTCTGGCTTGAATTTTGGTCTCTTGAATTTGCCCGTGTCGTATAGACATAGAAATTATTCTTACCTACAAGTTGGGTCAACATGCTGACTATGCTATTTGATGTTTGCTCCCGCAGATAGATAGGTGGCGGTTTAACTTCTTTAGTGGCTGTTGCATTAGCTGATTCTGCTTCTTCATCGTCAGGTATGGATAGTACAGAGAATCTGTTACCACTTGTTGGCAAAGAGACTACGTTAGAGCCTTTGTATTGTTTGGCCATGCGTTCCTGTGGGTTGGACCTAGGGCTAGCCTTTCTCTTAGTTATTGTAATATATCTGTCCATGCCTGTTTGCACTTTTGTACTTTTTGGCACAGCTCCTGTATTTATTAGTGCTAATCGTGATGTTCCAGGTTTTTCGTTATTATTCCTCTGGTCAGACGACTTCACACTTTGAACCACATTTACGATCGAATCAACACACTTGCTCAGGTTGGGCACACTTGCACTTAAATTGCTATATGGAAAACCAGTTTCGCTGGCAATTTTTACACTTAAATAATTTTTATTTACTTCTGGGTCTCGAATGTTTTCATTGCTCACACTCGGAGAGGTTACCACAATATACGCATTTCTGCTATTTGTGTTGGGCCTACTCTCCTTGTTGGGAGTATTTGCGAGGCTCATTCACAAATCTCTTTGGGCACCTTAGTTATTGTCCTTTTTTATTATTATTTTTTTTATAGGTAGGTACCTATTACAAATTTTTTTTTTTCACCTAATGCAATTTTTTTTTTTTTCATATATCATAGATATATGATATATATATATATATCAAACGATCGAAAATCCTTTTGAGAATTTTGTTACTGAAATGCAGAAAATCGGTGGTGATATAGAAAAATAGTGGTGATATTAAAAAATAAAACGGTTTTTTTAAACCATTTTCGATTTTCTGAAGACCCTATAAAAGCTAGTGACTTTGTTTTTGCGTAGAAAATTTTAGAACGTTTTTTGATTTTTTCTGCTAAAGAAATGAATTTAATCGGTCCCTTAGTAACCAAGATATCGGTCAAAATGCATTTTTAAACTCTATATAGGCTACGGACTTATATATTTTTCTAAAATTTTGGTTTTTTAAGTCAACCAAATCCGTTCATAAGCAACCGAGTAATGGGCATTTTTTTTTTTTTATTTAATGACTGCTTTTCTTATAATTTTTGTTCTTATGGGTACTGAAAAACAACAACAGTAAACAAAATCAAGGACTTTTTGAAGCATCTTTATAAAATTCGGAAATTTTTTTCTGAATTTTTATGTTGAAAAAGTCGATCTAGTATTAACCGGGATATCAGCCAAAGTGCGTTATTGTATGTTTTGAAGCTCTATGGACTTCGTTCTTCCGCGGATCTGTCACAAATATTTTTTTTGAATATCGAATTTTTAAATCAACCAAATCGGTTCATAAATTTTCACCAGACCTTTTTATAACCTACACCAACGTAGGTGGTTGGGATATTATGCGTTTGTGCTAATGTTTGTAACGCATAGAAAAAGTTATCCAACACCCACCTTAAAGTATACCAATCGGTTCGGAATAACTTTTAAAACCGATCTAACGATGTCCATCCATCCGTCTGGTTGGCTAGACGGTTGGCTGGCTGTCCATGTAAACCTTGTGAACAAAGTACGAGTCGCAATTTTAAAGATAATTCAATGAAATTTGACACGTGGGACTTTTATGATAAAAGCCTATTGAAATTGTTGTGATCGATCTATTGTTTCTGCTATTCCCCATACAAATGCCCCCTGGAATAGAGTTTAAACACTCAGAAATAAGAATATTTTAATGAAATTTGGTTCAAAGAAATTTTGTACTAAATTTTATGAAGATCGGTTCACAATTGACCATAGCTCCCATATAAACCCCTCTTCCGAAAATTACTTTAACGTGCATAAATCCCATACGAATGTTAGTATCAAGTTAATATTCTACACAAATAAGTTTTTTATAAGTAGAAACAACATTGCCAAATTTTATGAGAATCGGATAAAATCGTAAAGATTTTAGTATCGACGCATTATTCTGTATTTGTATATTTTATTTTACATTTAGTAAAATTGGCCACAGGTGTAATATGAGTCTCCTTCTCGAATTTTTATGTTCGTATAGTCGGTCTTGACCGACTATATCTTTCTTTCTCGTCTTAATTAATGTTGACTTCATTGTAGTAAATATACAAAATCAAAAATTATATGTATTTGTGTGTAAAGAACAAGAACAATTTGTGTTCATCAATATGATTAGGGGGAAAAGCAACAAAGAAAATGTTACAACCAAGACACATTTAACAAGGTAATACCAGTATGAAATTCCTTTATAAGCTACGAACTTCGTTCTTTATAAAGGTTTATGTTTGGACTGAGAGATTTCGTATAAACATTTTTAATTATTAATTCTTACATGCGCGTCGACACGATTAGAATATATGAAAATACAATTCGGTTTCGATATATCGATGATTTGGAATATTTATTCCTTGTTTAAAGATTTTTTTAAATAAAAAGCATGAGTTCAAGACAAGAATGAAGAGACGTTTAATCTTATATTTCTTATTAGAAATGATGAATTTTATATTATATAATTCACTAAAGCTACAGAAAATATGTCATTTATGCCTTATAGAGGAGAAATAGTGATAAAAAATATGGCGCCGATTATCCTGATATTTAAAGTTAAACATATTAAAAAATTTACTTTTAACTCACAGAACAATGACGAAAATGAGTATAAAAGGAAAATCTAAGATGTGATCATAGATCACGAAAATTACAAAACAATAAAAATTTCACTTTATAAAAGACCGGTTATGGATAGACCCCAGACGGTCAAGTTTTTTTGAAACAACTATCATATGGCAGCAAAAGTAATACTGATTTTGAAATCTTGACTTTGGCATTGTTACAGTTCTAGTAAATGGTCTAGGCTGTAATTTTCTGAATGAAATTTTTTCTTCTCTCAGTGAAGGCAAAATTAAGGATTCAATATTCGTAGAACCAAATATAAAACAGTTAATAAATAATCTATCATTCATTTAAACATTAAATGATGTATAAATAGAAACTTTATTAGGTTTATCGCATTCGCAGAAAATACTTGAGGAAACCATAAATATTCGCAATATGATAAATCGTTGGAATCCTATCATAATATGAATGGTACATACCTTCAATAATATATTTTTGGAATCGCTCTAAGGATTTTATTCAAAGATATGGCACCAATGACGGGTCAGAAGGAAGAGAAGTCATCAAATAGCAGTAATTGAGAGAGCAAATTAAACCTAGGTGTGTTCGCTGACTATTGTAAGCAGACAAATTTTTCAGTTTATTTATTTAGAAGAAAATTGTTGGAAAATATCAAAATTAAAAGTCGTTATCTTATAACATTGTGACATGATGCACATTTATTTTAACTTTACCCACTATATGAATTACGTTAAATTATTTGCGATAAATTTATCTCTATCTTTTTGTTGATTTATTAATTTTATGAAAACGTGAACAGCCTTGGTAAAAATTAGTTCAAGTTTCCGTGGTTTAATTGGTAATAGAAGCATTGCAATGACTATCTGTGGTATTGTTTTTATACCCTACACCACCATAGGTGATTGGGTATTATGTGTTTTGCTGATGTTTGTAACACACAAAGTAAGTATACCAATAGACTCAAAATCACTTTATGAATCGATTTAACAATGTCTGTCTGGCTGGCTGTCCATGTAAACCTTGTGAACAAAGTACAGGTCACAATTTTGAAGATATCTTGATAAAATTTGGCACAAACAATTGTTTTAGTACAAGGAAAAAGCCTACTGAAATTGGTTATGATCGATCTATTATTCCACCATAGCTCCCATATAAGGCCCATTTTCGGGAATCACGCTAAAGTTCATAAATTCATATAAATATTAGTATCAATGTAATATTCTGTATAAGTATATTTTATTTTACACTTAATACAAGTATCGGTCCACAAATGGCCACAGGTCTAATATGTCACCTCCCCGAATTTTGGTGCACATACACAATGGTGTAGGGCATCATATGGTCGGTTTCACCAACTATATCTTTTTCACTTGTTTATATATTCATTTATATTTACATAATAAAATACTAATAAATATATTTATATATGCTTAAACTTTGCACAGCGGGCCCAATCGCAAAATTTTTTGTAAAAAATCAGTATCTTCTAAATTAGTGGTCGGATCCAATTGAAGTGTATATATAATCAGAAGGATTTTATATTTCTGTAAAGTGCTTAGTAAGACAAATTAAAAACATGTATACACACCTAAGTTATCTCTTACAGTTAAAAATATATGTACGCTTGAATTTTTGATTTTTTGCTTTTTTCGACTTTATTTCGTTTTTCGGAAATAAGTCCTGAGGCAAAAGTTTTTAAGGTTATTCTGTAATTCTTAATACGTTCCGAAATAATACGCTGAACAAATATTTTTGATTATCTCAAATCATCTAGCCGTGAAAAGTGTTCAAATTCAGCACACTAAAATAAACAATTGCTATTTTCTACAAAAATATAGTACAATTCTTTCACTTTGTTTTCTTCATATATTTCGAAAGGCAAGTCTTCATGAATGGTTAATAAAGAAATTTTAAATTGATTTAGATTTTCACCCTACATCAGACATTGTTCTAAAATTGTGAATTTTAGAAAAAATATATATATATATATTATATAAATATTTCATCAACCATGGAAACTAAACTGAAAAAAAACATATAAAAGCGAAAAATTACCCAAATAATTTGGAAATTCTTAATCCAAAAGGAAAAATGACGACAAAATCATTTTAAAACGTTTAGTAATTTTTCGTATGAAGAAAAATCTAAACCTTGATATAAGCCAATTTGGATTAAGCGATTTGTGACGTTCTATGTTTTATTTATAAATTTATTACAATATCTTTAAAAAAATATCAAAAAGTAATGAGAACTAGAAGAAATAAGTTTTTAAATTGAAGAAGATTTTATCTTTTTCTGGCCTCATTTTTTGGGGCATTTAGCCTTTTTTGACTTTTTTTAAAGTTTAATTTAACCTATTTTTTTCTCACTTCCTGGTAGCACTGATTGTGATCCTTTTTTAACGCAAGAAAATTTTTTTGGTCCATAAAATTTGTATCTTTCAATATTTTTTGATGTGCCTCTACATTTCCGTTAAGCATTACAAACATTATCTAATTATGGCAATTATAGTTAATGTCGTGTTGTCCACAGGACGTGTCTTAGCAAAATGTGTTTTGACAAAAATGGTCCGTTTTTCAATGGTCGTTATTGACTTAAATTTATGGTCTCGATCAATTATATTTATCGCCGTTATTAAATTCTATATATATACATATATAAATTAACTCCTTGAGTTTTTATTTTTATAAAAAAATATTTTTGTTGTGTGTTTTTAGAACACACAACTTCTTTATTTGTCAAAGATAAAAGTACAAGTGAAAATTATTTATTAATACTAACTTAAACTACCCTAACTCAAATGCACAGGTTTTGCACACGCCACTCTTGTTGAATCGCTCGTGTATCTTGTAGACGCCGTGTCAGCATGTGAACGTTAAATAAAGTGAGCAAAGCTTAGTTGCAAGTAGGGTGTCGAATATCAGCAACTGCAACATAAGCTTTGTGAACCATGTGAATAATTTTATTTTATTTTGGAGTTTTTAAATGTAATTTGTGTTAACTGCTCCCCTCTCAAATGCAAGCGTCCCGATTGCTAAAATGTATGCAAATTATAAATACTTGGGATCTTTTTTTCCACTTATTTCCTCGCTTCCTTCCCGGAAGGGGTTTATTTCTACTTATCTCCTTAGAATAAAATTCTTGATCATTAATCTTGATTGTTGTATTGTGGTATTTGATGAGATATGTTCCGTTTAAATTTATTTCTTCTCCGTTCACCTTAAGCTTACCGTTGTACTGATTCAATAGCAATAGATCACTTCCAATTTCTTCTATAGTGGGAATATGTTCGTTGTTTACCTATGTGCAGTTCTCTACTCTGTTCTTAATAAGATTAGTTATACAATGACTTTCTCTTAATTCTACCAGCTTATCTTTATTACATATGGTCATATCATTAAAATTTTTATAATCGTTTTTTATAGCAAAAAAAGTTCATTACATTTTAAAATTTTATTGAATTTTGTCTATTGTATTGCCAATTCTAACTGGTCTTGCGATAAGAATTTTACAAACATTTTCATGCGTGATTGGAATGCTTAAGATATACAGAATTTCTTTATTGTTCATTACTATTTTTACATTGGCAAAAGATAATAATTCATCTACGTTAAATGTTGGGATATTATAGTTTCCCAAAATGTTATTTAAGTTATCTATTTCAGTTTTTGACAAAATAAATTTACTTTTGCCCATTGTATGGCATACTCAATATTTTGTAGTTCTTTTTCTATAAAATCTAGTTTATGTTGAACTATTTCTCCTAGTTTATCATTCCAATCTTCCTTTTTTTATTTCGATATTTCGTTTGTTAAATTAGAAATTTCTTGTATTCTACTAATGGTCAGATTATTAATAATCATCTGCCGGTTATTGTTTTCTAGAATATTTTTAACTTTTTGATTCAGGATTTCGAAATCATGATTATCTGGTGTTCCTGTAACCCACTTCCATGCGCTACCTATAAAGTCAATTGACCTTTTCTTCACGCTAGGATTTAGACGTTTAAGAAGACCTTTTATGTCGAGTACCTGTTGTGTCAAGAACGGACGGAGCGGATGTCCATATGTAATTTTAGTATCCAAGATGGATCCGACATTGTCTAGTAGAGTCTGATATTATTCGAGTTCGATTGAATGTATAACTTTAAAAGTGCCATCCTGTCTTCTTGCCATGCCACTCTGAATAGTAATTAACCTTTCATTAGAGTAGTCAAGTATATTGAAGTCCGCCAAAACGGCTCCAAGGAATAGTCTGCAAAAAATGTAATGATAAAAAGAAAAAAAGGATAAAAGAAAATGTATCAATTTCTAATGTGGCTTTTGTGGATAACACTTCCGCTTTCGGTGACAATTGTCGTACCACGGTTTTCCTTAACAATTTCCTCTTTGAAGCGGTTACTTAACTTTGTTCCCCATCTTTTGTTCGTTTTTACATAGATTACCTGACCTGGTACGTAGTCTTTAATCGGTTTTTTCCTCTTGTTATGGTAGGCTAAGTCTTTCTCTTGTTTTCTTCTGAGCCTTTCAATATTAGCTAGTCTCGTAGTCTCATAATCTTGTGGAGAAAAGTCAACCATACGCCCAAAGTATAAATCTACAGGTTTTTTTCCAGTCACCGAATGAAATGTATGATTGTATTCGTTTACTGCTCTTTCTAATAACTCCTCGAAATTTCGAGAGGTTCCGTCGTTTTTCAAGCATCTCATGATTTCCGCTAATGTAGAGTGGAAGCGTTCCACTTGACCATTTGCCTCGCTTTTATATGACGGCGTTGTGAACAATTCGATTCCTAGGTCATCCTTCATCATGAATAGTATGGAAGCGGAGTTTAAAGAAGGTTTGTTGTCCATGACCACATTTTTTGGAACGCCATAAGAGAACAAAAGTTCTCTAAGGGGTCTTCTAAGATCGTCCATTTATTAGTTTTACCTTCGCATACTTGGAAAATTTATCCACTGACGTTGAGACCATTTTCTTATCGGTCGAGACTATATCGATATGAATAGTATGTCCCGGATATGTTGGTATAGGCGTTGCTTTTATCTCTGTTTTATTTGGATGTCTTTCGTATTTTACTTTCTTACATGTAGAACATATTTTTATGACTCTTTTTATTTTACCTGACATGCCGGGGAAATAACACTTTTCCAACATCTGTTTTTTGTTTTCCTTGTCATTACGATGTGCTCTATTGTGAATTTCTATTATCATATTCTCTTGGTCATTTTCAGAAAGAATGTCCTCTACCACTAGTTGTGTAAAACGACATTTATAGTTAGCAAAGTGGTTAGGATATAATCTTTGAATCTTTCCCATTACCCATTCTGGAGCTTTTATTCCGTTGATAACGGACGGGTTTAAATACTTTTTCAATATATTCAGAAGGATTTCTTCATCACACTGAGGCTCATTGATAATATGACGATGTACTCCTGGAAAAACAATTTTAAATTGGTACGATAAATAATTCCTTAATGAGTTTAGATCCCATATAATAGCCAACATCTCCTTTTCGTTGTTAGCATAGCCCTCTTCCGTTTTGTTTAGGGTTCTAGAAATAAAAGTTATTGGTCGCCCTTCCTGGCTTAATACGGCTCCAATTACAAAATTAGAGGCATCGGTAGTTAATTGGAAGTCTTTGTCAAAATCAGGGTAAGACAATAAAACTTCCTGTGAAGCCAATGCATTTTTTAGCATATCGAACGCATTCATCCAGCTTTATTTTCATTTGGCCTGATGCAGATTTCGAAATTCGTCCTTCTTCTCCTCTTAAGAGTGATGTCAATGGTTTCATAGCCTCTAATAAACCTTCTATAATACCTTGACAATCCGAGAAACGATCGAAGTTCTTTTAGGGTCTTAGGGTAGGGAAATTTCAATATTGAGTCAACTTTCTTAGGGTTAGTTATGATGTCATCTTTTGATACTACAAACCCTAAGAAATCTACCTCACATTTAAAAAAACTCAAACTTATCTAGCTGGATTTTCATATTGGCCAATTCCAGTGTTCTAAATATCTTTTCCACATGTTCCAAGTGAGATTTTTCGTCTTTACTGAATATTATGATATCATCTACATATACATAGCATATCTTCCCGATAAATGCCCTCAGGATGACGTCTAGCGCTCTTTGAAATATTGACGGAGCATTTTTCAGCCCAAACGGCAATCGAGTGTACTCGTACTTTCCGTTATTTACTGAAAAGGCAGTCTTCTCCCAATCCTCTTCTCTCAATGGTATCTGGTATCTAGTGAAATCCACTCTTGAGGTCCAATACTGTAAAGTATTGGTTTCCACCTAGATTAGACAAGACATCATTAATATCCGGAATAGGGTACCTATCGCCCACAGTTACGGCATTTAATCGTCTAAAATCTACTACTAATCTGTATTTTCTCTGTCCCGAAAGGTCCTCCTTTTTCCGTACCACCCATATAGGTGAGTTATAAGGAGATCTGGATGGCCTTATAATGCCATCATGTAGAAGACGATCTATCTCTTTCTCTACAACATCTTTTAAGGCCATTGGGTAGGGATAGCTTCTAGCGTATATTGGTGAACTGTTTTCCGTGCGTATTTCTCCTACTACTGTAGTAGTATATGTCAGTTTCTCTTCCGGATCTGAAAAAAGGCAGGGATGCTTCTTCACAATGTTGCTCAGCGATACTTTTTGAGGTTACGTTAAATGTTGGGTCCGCGAAAGCGTTTAATTTTTCATTTATGTTTTTGGCCCAAGTACGGTTTTCCAGTCTTAATGGAGATTCTTGGGTTATAGGGCATTTCATATGCCGTACAGCCTTCCATAAGCTGTAATTGGAGTTTTAGTAGCTGTTTAGGTAGCCTTCTATTGCAGACTCGTGGTTCTGTCTCAATTTGTTGCGAAGAGTTGTCAGGCATAATTGTAGTTGGGCCTTAGTGGTTGGGGAACGACTGTTTTGCCATTGTCTTCTTAACTTCCTTTTTTCTCTGATAAGGGTCTCTATATCCGTCGATGTATTGTAAGGAGCACGTTTAATTGTCCGCGTGATTGGGGTTGCATTTCTTGCTGCAGAATCCAAGACTTCTGTAAATCGGTCGACAGCTATTTGGATTTCAGATGAATTTTTTAGGGGAATGCACTGTGATAGGTGAGAGCTCACATACATTTTATACTTTAACCAATTTGTGTTTCTGTTTGGATAGGAAATAAAGTTTGCAGCTGCGGCGTCAGAGTTGTCTTTTAAAATGAGGATTGAAGGTGAATGATCAGACGATAGATCATAAGAGGAACTAACTAGTACCTGATAACGCTTGATGTTTTTAATTACAGCAAAGTCAATAAGGTCTGGTAGCTTGTTGAAGTCAGTAGGTAGGCTCACCACTCGATACGACATCAAAATTATTTGCAGTTACGGTATTGTATAGCTGATTACCTCTAGGATTAATAAGTCTGGAGCCCCAATATGTATGTTTAGCGTTGTAATCGCCGGCAGCAATGAATTTCTGGCCCAATGTAAAGAAGAAGTTGAGAAATGTTTCGTGTACAATTTTGAGCCTCGGGGGACTATAAACGGCTGACAAAGTAAGTTTGAAATCAGTAAGATTTATAGATGTGGCCTGGATACAATCTTCTTCGAACTCTGGCAATGGTAAGTGTCTGATGTGTTTGTGCACAATTATGGCTGTGCCACCACAAGCCCGTCCGCTGGGATGTTTTGTATCATACGTAAGGTATCCATTTACCCTAAAGCAGTTTTTATGAGTAAAGTGTGTTTCAGAGACAAGAAGTACGTCGATTTCATGCCTATTGAGAAAGTTTGCAACTTCGTGTTTATGTTGGGATAACCCGTTGGCATTCCAGAAACATATTTTTAACTGGTTCATTTGTTGTTGAGTAGAACTTGCAGAAGCATATTCTGGTTTCGCATCATTTCCTGAAACATGTTCTGCATAGAGGCCATGAAGTTATTCATAGTTTGAATTAAATATTCAATTGAGCCAGAAGGCATTTGTAGACTTTCCCTAGGAACATTAGCGTATGGAGGCTGCCCTGCGTTGGAAGTACTCGGGGGATTTTTCGCATTAGGGTTTCCTTTTAAGACATGGGCATATGATTGGTTTTGTTTGTTTGTTTGTGTAGCACTAGCAGTAGAGCCAGCGGCCTGGCTGGGCGCATATGACGGACCATATTGGGAGTGAGTATATTTTTGAACTAAAGCAGGTTTTTTTAAATGCAGGAAGACTTTACAACCCCTATAGTTTGCCGTGTGATTTTCGTCAAAGTTGCTGCATTTCTTAACATTCGGGTCATCTTTAGAACGATTACATTCGGCGGTTTTATGAGCGTCGCCACAAACCACACATACGTGAGGCAATTTACAATATGTTTTTGTATGCCCATATTCCTGACAGTTTGTGCATTGGGAGGGACCCTTTCGTTTTAATGGCTCCTCAACAGTTATTCTTCTGTTGAGTAGGTAACGCAAGTTGTATATGGGATGAACTAAATTTTTGGTTTTGAGAACCGATGAATCAAACGATATCTCAATGCGGTGCATTGGTTGAGGAACTTTATTCCTATTCAAAATATTATGAACAGATTTTACCTCATACCCCTCTTGCTCTACGGCAGATTTTATTTCCTCTGTGGGAACAGAACTATGCCTTTTATGACAATAATCAAACCCTTAGCACTTTTTAATTGATATGTATAGTAACTTTTATTTTCTGCGTCCAGGTGTCTTGATATAATACGAAAGTTCGTTTCTGTTCTGGCTTGAATTTTGGTCTCTTGAATTTGCCCGCGTCGTATAGACATAGAAATTATTCTTACCTACAAGTTGGGTCAACATGCTGACTATGCTATTTGATGTTTGCTCCCGCAGATAGATAGGTGGCGGTTTAACTTCTTTAGTGGCTGTTGCATTAGCTGATTCTGCTTCTTCATCGTCAGGTATGGATAGTACAGAGAATCTGTTACCACTTGTTGGCAAAGAGACTACGTTAGAGCCTTTGTATTGTTTGGCCATGCGTTCCTGTGGGTTGGACCTAGGGCTAGCCTTTCTCTTAGTTATTGTAATATATCTGTCCATGCCTGTTTGCACTTTTGTACTTTTTGGCACAGCTCCTGTATTTATTAGTGCTAATCGTGATGTTCCAGGTTTTTCGTTATTATTCCTCTGGTCAGACGACTTCACACTTTGAACCACATTTACGATCGAATCAACACACTTGCTCAGGTTGGGCACACTTGCACTTAAATTGCTATATGGAAAACCAGTTTCGCTGGCAATTTTTACACTTAAATAATTTTTATTTACTTCTGGGTCTCGAATGTTTTCATTGCTCACACTCGGAGAGGTTACCACAATATACGCATTTCTGCTATTTGTGTTGGGCCTACTCTCCTTGTTGGGAGTATTTGCGAGGCTCATTCACAAATCTCTTTGGGCACCTTAGTTATTGTCCTTTTTTATTATTATTTTTTTTATAGGTAGGTACCTATTACAAATTTTTTTTTTTCACCTAATGCAATTTTTTTTTTTTCATATATCATAGATATATGATATATATATATATATCAAACGATCGAAAATCCTTTTGAGAATTTTGTTACTGAAATGCAGAAAATCGGTGGTGATATAGAAAAATAGTGGTGATATTAAAAAATAAAACGGTTTTTTTAAACCATTTTCGATTTTCTGAAGACCCTATAAAAGCTAGTGACTTTGTTTTTGCGTAGAAAATTTTAGAACGTTTTTTGATTTTTTCTGCTAAAGAAATGAATTTAATCGGTCCCTTAGTAACCAAGATATCGGTCAAAATGCATTTTTAAACTCTATATAGGCTACGGACTTATATATTTTTCTAAAATTTTGGTTTTTTAAGTCAACCAAATCCGTTCATAAGCAACCGAGTAATGGGCAATTTTTTTTTTTTATTTAATGACTGCTTTTCTTATAATTTTTGTTCTTATGGGTACTGAAAAACAACAACAGTAAACAAAATCAAGGACTTTTTGAAGCATCTTTATAAAATTCGGAAATTTTTTTCTGAATTTTTATGTTGAAAAAGTCGATCTAGTATTAACCGGGATATCAGCCAAAGTGCGTTATTGTATGTTTTGAAGCTCTATGGACTTCGTTCTTCCGCGGATCTGTCACAAATATTTTTTTTGAATATCGAATTTTTAAATCAACCAAATCGGTTCATAAATTTTCACCAGACCTTTTTATAACCTACACCAACGTAGGTGGTTGGGATATTATGCGTTTGTGCTAATGTTTGTAACGCATAGAAAAAGTTATCCAACACCCACCTTAAAGTATACCAATCGGTTCGGAATAACTTTTAAAACCGATCTAACGATGTCCATCCATCCGTCTGGTTGGCTAGACGGTTGGCTGGCTGTCCATGTAAACCTTGTGAACAAAGTACGAGTCGCAATTTTAAAGATAATTCAATGAAATTTGACACGTGGGACTTTTATGATAAAAGCCTATTGAAATTGTTGTGATCGATCTATTGTTTCTGCTATTCCCCATACAAATGCCCCCTGGAATAGAGTTTAAACACTCAGAAATAAGAATATTTTAATGAAATTTGGTTCAAAGAAATTTTGTACTAAATTTTATGAAGATCGGTTCACAATTGACCATAGCTCCCATATAAACCCCTCTTCCGAAAATTACTTTAACGTGCATAAATCCCATACGAATGTTAGTATCAAGTTAATATTCTACACAAATAAGTTTTTTATAAGTAGAAACAACATTGCCAAATTTTATGAGAATCGGATAAAATCGTAAAGATTTTAGTATCGACGCATTATTCTGTATTTGTATATTTTATTTTACATTTAGTAAAATTGGCCACAGGTGTAATATGAGTCTCCTTCTCGAATTTTTATGTTCGTATAGTCGGTCTTGACCGACTATATCTTTCTTTCTCGTCTTAATTAATGTTGACTTCATTGTAGTAAATATACAAAATCAAAAATTATATGTATTTGTGTGTAAAGAACAAGAACAATTTGTGTTCATCAATATGATTAGGGGGAAAAGCAACAAAGAAAATGTTACAACCAAGACACATTTAACAAGGTAATACCAGTATGAAATTCCTTTATAAGCTACGAACTTCGTTCTTTATAAAGGTTTATGTTTGGACTGAGAGATTTCGTATAAACATTTTTAATTATTAATTCTTACATGCGCGTCGACACGATTAGAATATATGAAAATACAATTCGGTTTCGATATATCGATGATTTGGAATATTTATTCCTTGTTTAAAGATTTTTTTAAATAAAAAGCATGAGTTCAAGACAAGAATGAAGAGACGTTTAATCTTATATTTCTTATTAGAAATGATGAATTTTATATTATATAATTCACTAAAGCTACAGAAAATATGTCATTTATGCCTTATAGAGGAGAAATAGTGATAAAAAATATGGCGCCGATTATCCTGATATTTAAAGTTAAACGTATTAAAAAATTTACTTTTAACTCACAGAACTATGACGAAAATGAGTATAAAAGGAAAATCTAAGATGTGATCATAGATCACGAAAATTACAAAACAATAAAAATTTCACTTTATAAAAGACCGGTTATGGATAGACCCCAGACGGTCAAGTTTTTTTGAAACAACTATCATATGGCAGCAAAAGTAATACTGATTTTGAAATCTTGACTTTGGCATTGTTACAGTTCTAGTAAATGGTCTAGGCTGTAATTTTCTGAATGAAATTTTTTCTTCTCTCAGTGAAGGCAAAATTAAGGATTCAATATTCGTAGAACCAAATATAAAACAGTTAATAAATAATCTATCATTCATTTAAACATTAAATGATGTATAAATAGAAACTTTATTAGGTTTATCGCATTCGCAGAAAATACTTGAGGAAACCATAAATATTCGCAATATGATAAATCGTTGGAATCCTATCATAATATGAATGGTACATACCTTCAATAATATATTTTTGGAATCGCTCTAAGGATTTTATTCAAAGATATGGCACCAATGACGGGTCAGAAGGAAGAGAAGTCATCAAATAGCAGTAATTGAGAGAGCAAATTAAACCTAGGTGTGTTCGCTGACTATTGTAAGCAGACAAATTTTTCAGTTTATTTATTTAGAAGAAAATTGTTGGAAAATATCAAAATTAAAAGTCGTTATCTTATAACATTGTGACATGATGCACATTTATTTTAACTTTCCCCACTATATGAATTACGTTAAATTATTTGCGATAAATTTATCTCTATCTTTTTGTTGATTTATTAATTAATATATATATATATATATATATATATATATATATATATATATATATATATATATATATATATATATATATATATATATATATATATATATATATATATAAACTAATTTATGAAAACGTGAACAGCCTTGGTAAAAATTAGTTCAAGTTTCCGTGGTTTAATTGGTAATAGAAGCATTGCAATGACTATCTGTGGTATTGTTTTTATACCCTACACCACCATAGGTGATTGGGTATTATGTGTTTTGCTGATGTTTGTAACACACAAAGTAAGTATACCAATAGACTCAAAATCACTTTATGAATCGATTTAACAATGTCTGTCTGGCTGGCTGTCCATGTAAACCTTGTGAACAAAGTACAGGTCACAATTTTGAAGATATCTTGATAAAATTTGGCACAAACAATTGTTTTAGTACAAGGAAAAAGCCTACTGAAATTGGTTATGATCGATCTATTATTCCACCATAGCTCCCATATAAGGCCCATTTTCGGGAATCACGCTAAAGTTCATAAATTCATATAAATATTAGTATCAATGTAATATTCTGTATAAGTATATTTTATTTTACACTTAATACAAGTATCGGTCCACAAATGGCCACAGGTCTAATATGTCACCTCCCCGAATTTTGGTGCACATACACAATGGTGTAGGGCATCATATGGTCGGTTTCACCAACTATATCTTTTTCACTTGTTTATATATTCATTTATATTTACATAATAAAATACTAATAAATATATTTATATATGCTTAAACTTTGCACAGCGGGCCCAATCGCAAAATTTTTTGTAAAAAATCAGTATCTTCTAAATTAGTGGTCGGATCCAATTGAAGTGTATATATAATCAGAAGGATTTTATATTTCTGTAAAGTGCTTAGTAAGACAAATTAAAAACATGTATACACACCTAAGTTATCTCTTACAGTTAAAAATATATGTACGCTTGAATTTTTGATTTTTTGCTTTTTTCGACTTTATTTCGTTTTTCGGAAATAAGTCCTGAGGCAAAAGTTTTTAAGGTTATTCTGTAATTCTTAATACGTTCCGAAATAATACGCTGAACAAATATTTTTGATTATCTCAAATCATCTAGCCGTGAAAAGTGTTCAAATTCAGCACACTAAAATAAACAATTGCTATTTTCTACAAAAATATAGTACAATTCTTTCACTTTGTTTTCTTCATATATTTCGAAAGGCAAGTCTTCATGAATGGTTAATAAAGAAATTTTAAATTGATTTAGATTTTCACCCTACATCAGACATTGTTCTAAAATTGTGAATTTTAGAAAAAATATATATATATATATATTATATAAATATTTCATCAACCATGGAAACTAAACTGAAAAAAAACATATAAAAGCGAAAAATTACCCAAATAATTTGGAAATTCTTAATCCAAAAGGAAAAATGACGACAAAATCATTTTAAAACGTTTAGTAATTTTTCGTATGAAGAAAAATCTAAACCTTGATATAAGCCAATTTGGATTAAGCGATTTGTGACGTTCTATGTTTTATTTATAAATTTATTACAATATCTTTAAAAAAATATCAAAAAGTAATGAGAACTAGAAGAAATAAGTTTTTAAATTGAAGAAGATTTTATCTTTTTCTGGCCTCATTTTTTGGGGCATTTAGCCTTTTTTGACTTTTTTTAAAGTTTAATTTAACCTATTTTTTTCTCACTTCCTGGTAGCACTGATTGTGATCCTTTTTTAACGCAAGAAAATTTTTTTGGTCCATAAAATTTGTATCTTTCAATATTTTTTGATGTGCCTCTACATTTTCGTTAAGCATTACAAACATTATCTAATTATGGCAATTATAGTTAATGTCGTGTTGTCCACAGGACGTGTCTTAGCAAAATGTGTTTTGACAAAAATGGTCCGTTTTTCAATGGTCGTTATTGACTTAAATTTATGGTCTCGATCAATTATATTTATCGCCGTTATTAAATTCTATATATATACATATATAAATTAACTCCTTGAGTTTTTATTTTTATAAAAAAATATTTTTGTTGTGTGTTTTTAGAACACACAACTTCTTTATTTGTCAAAGATAAAAGTACAAGTGAAAATTATTTATTAATACTAACTTAAACTACCCTAACTCAAATGCACAGGTTTTGCACACGCCACTCTTGTTGAATCGCTCGTGTATCTTGTAGACGCCGTGTCAGCATGTGAACGTTAAATAAAGTGAGCAAAGCTTAGTTGCAAGTAGGGTGTCGAATATCAGCAACTGCAACATAAGCTTTGTGAACCATGTGAATAATTTTATTTTATTTTGGAGTTTTTAAATGTAATTTGTGTTAACTGCTCCCCTCTCAAATGCAAGCGTCCCGATTGCTAAAATGTATGCAAATTATAAATACTTGGGATCTTTTTTTCCACTTATTTCCTCGCTTCCTTCCCGGAAGGGGTTTATTTCTACTTATCTCCTTAGAATAAAATTCTTGATCATTAATCTTGATTGTTGTATTGTGGTATTTGATGAGATATGTTCCGTTTAAATTTATTTCTTCTCCGTTCACCTTAAGCTTACCGTTGTACTGATTCAATAGCAATAGATCACTTCCAATTTCTTCTATAGTGGGAATATGTTCGTTGTTTACCTATGTGCAGTTCTCTACTCTGTTCTTAATAAGATTAGTTATACAATGACTTTCTCTTAATTCTACCAGCTTATCTTTATTACATATGGTCATATCATTAAAATTTTTATAATCGTTTTTTATAGCAAAAAGAGTTCATTACATTTTAAAATTTTATTGAATTTTGTCTATTGTATTGCCAATTCTAACTGGTCTTGCGATAAGAATTTTACAAACATTTTCATGCGTGATTGGAATGCTTAAGATATACAGAATTTCTTTATTGTTCATTACTATTTTTACATTGGCAAAAGATAATAATTCATCTACGTTAAATGTTGGGATATTATAGTTTCCCAAAATGTTATTTAAGTTATCTATTTCAGTTTTTGACAAAATAAATTTACTTTTGCCCATTGTATGGCATACTCAATATTTTGTAGTTCTTTTTCTATAAAATCTAGTTTATGTTGAACTATTTCTCCTAGTTTATCATTCCAATCTTCCTTTTTTATTTCGATATTTCGTTTGTTAAATTAGAAATTTCTTGTATTCTACTAATGGTCAGATTATTAATAATCATCTGCCGGTTATTGTTTTCTAGAATATTTTTAACTTTTTGATTCAGGATTTCGAAATCATGATTATCTGGTGTTCCTGTAACCCACTTCCATGCGCTACCTATAAAGTCAATTGACCTTTTCTTCACGCTAGGATTTAGACGTTTAAGAAGACCTTTTATGTCGAGTACCTGTTGTGTCAAGAACGGACGGAGCGGATGTCCATATGTAATTTTAGTATCCAAGATGGATCCGACATTGTCTAGTAGAGTCTGATATTATTCGAGTTCGATTGAATGTATAACTTTAAAAGTGCCATCCTGTCTTCTTGCCATGCCACTCTGAATAGTAATTAACCTTTCATTAGAGTAGTCAAGTATATTGAAGTCCGCCAAAACGGCTCCAAGGAATAGTCTGCAAAAAATGTAATGATAAAAAGAAAAAAAGGATAAAAGAAAATGTATCAATTTCTAATGTGGCTTTTGTGGATAACACTTCCGCTTTCGGTGACAATTGTCGTACCACGGTTTTCCTTAACAATTTCCTCTTTGAAGCGGTTATTTAACTTTGTTCCCCATCTTTTGTTCGTTTTTACATAGATTACCTGACCTGGTACGTAGTCTTTAATCGGTTTTTTCCTCTTGTTATGGTAGGCTAAGTCTTTCTCTTGTTTTCTTCTGAGCCTTTCAATATTAGCTAGTCTCGTAGTCTCATAATCTTGTGGAGAAAAGTCAACCATACGCCCAAAGTATAAATCTACAGGTTTTTTTCCAGTCACCGAATGAAATGTATGATTGTATTCGTTTACTGCTCTTTCTAATAACTCCTCGAAATTTCGAGAGGTTCCGTCGTTTTTCAAGCATCTCATGATTTCCGCTAATGTAGAGTGGAAGCGTTCCACTTGACCATTTGCCTCGCTTTTATATGACGGCGTTGTGAACAATTCGATTCCTAGGTCATCCTTCATCATGAATAGTATGGAAGCGGAGTTTAAAGAAGGTTTGTTGTCCATGACCACATTTTTTGGAACGCCATAAGAGAACAAAAGTTCTCTAAGGGGTCTTCTAAGATCGTCCATTTATTAGTTTTACCTTCGCATACTTGGAAAATTTATCCACTGACGTTGAGACCATTTTCTTATCGGTCGAGACTATATCGATATGAATAGTATGTCCCGGATATGTTGGTATAGGCGTTGCTTTTATCTCTGTTTTATTTGGATGTCTTTCGTATTTTACTTTCTTACATGTAGAACATATTTTTATGACTCTTTTTATTTTACCTGACATGCCGGGGAAATAACACTTTTCCAACATCTGTTTTTTGTTTTCCTTGTCATTACGATGTGCTCTATTGTGAATTTCTATTATCATATTCTCTTGGTCATTTTCAGAAAGAATGTCCTCTACCACTAGTTGTGTAAAACGACATTTATAGTTAGCAAAGTGGTTAGGATATAATCTTTGAATCTTTCCCATTACCCATTCTGGAGCTTTTATTCCGTTGATAACGGACGGGTTTAAATACTTTTTCAATATATTCAGAAGGATTTCTTCATCACACTGAGGCTCATTGATAATATGACGATGTACTCCTGGAAAAACAATTTTAAATTGGTACGATAAATAATTCCTTAATGAGTTTAGATCCCATATAATAGCCAACATCTCCTTTTCGTTGTTAGCATAGCCCTCTTCCGTTTTGTTTAGGGTTCTAGAAATAAAAGTTATTGGTCGCCCTTCCTGGCTTAATACGGCTCCAATTACAAAATTAGAGGCATCGGTAGTTAATTGGAAGTCTTTGTCAAAATCAGGGTAAGACAATAAAACTTCCTGTGAAGCCAATGCATTTTTTAGCATATCGAACGCATTCATCCAGCTTTATTTTCATTTGGCCTGATGCAGATTTCGAAATTCGTCCTTCTTCTCCTCTTAAGAGTGATGTCAATGGTTTCATAGCCTCTAATAAACCTTCTATAATACCTTGACAATCCGAGAAACGATCGAAGTTCTTTTAGGGTCTTAGGGTAGGGAAATTTCAATATTGAGTCAACTTTCTTAGGGTTAGTTATGATGTCATCTTTTGATACTACAAACCCTAAGAAATCTACCTCACATTTAAAAAAACTCAAACTTATCTAGCTGGATTTTCATATTGGCCAATTTCAGTGTTCTAAATATCTTTTCCACATGTTCCAAGTGAGATTTTTCGTCTTTACTGAATATTATGATATCATCTACATATACATAGCATATCTTCCCGATAAATGCCCTCAGGATGACGTCTAGCGCTCTTTGAAATATTGACGGAGCATTTTTCAGCCCAAACGGCAATCGAGTGTACTCGTACTTTCCGTTATTTACTGAAAAGGCAGTCTTCTCCCAATCCTCTTCTCTCAATGGTATCTGGTATCTAGTGAAATCCACTCTTGAGGTCCAATACTGTAAAGTATTGGTTTCCACCTAGATTAGACAAGACATCATTAATATCCGGAATAGGGTACCTATCGCCCACAGTTACGGCATTTAATCGTCTAAAATCTACTACTAATCTGTATTTTCTCTGTCCCGAAAGGTCCTCCTTTTTCCGTACCACCCATATAGGTGAGTTATAAGGAGATCTGGATGGCCTTATAATGCCATCATGTAGAAGACGATCTATCTCTTTCTCTACAACATCTTTTAAGGCCATTGGGTAGGGATAGCTTCTAGCGTATATTGGTGAACTTTTTTCCGTGCGTATTTCTCCTACTACTGTAGTAGTATATGTCAGTTTCTCTTCCGGATCTGAAAAAAGGCAGGGATGCTTCTTCACAATGTTGCTCAGCGATACTTTTTGATGTTACGTTAAATGTTGGGTCCTTAATTCCAGGTTATTTACATTCTGTGCCAAGCGTTGTTTAATATAGATTCCCCCCCCCCTCCCCTAACTGTTAAGTACTTTTCGGATGTGTGGATGACAGCAGAGAGTTCTTTTAAGCTGTCGTTTCCTACAATTCCGTCAAATGAAAGTAGGCCGGGCAAAAGGAAAAATTTTATTGGTACGCCATTGATTCCGCAGAGCTTTAGAAATGTGTGATGGGTTATTTTCGTATCTCCAGCCACAGATTTCGCTCCAAATATTTTTTCATTACGTCTAGGTTTACTTATTAAAGTGGGTTTAATATAATTCTTGTTGCTTCCAGTGTCTAATAGAAGATAACGAAGAACAGTTTAATCTAAAAAATTAACGACGACTTGAACGTCATCAGGTTGCGCCTCCCTAGTTTCATCTACTATGAAATTTTCTGGAAATATTCCGCATTATCGTCTGTCCCATCATTTACTGCTCTCTCAGCTTCGCCCTCTTCTAATTGGTAATCATCCCGAATGTATCCTCGATCCTTTTTGGGAATTGGTTCATTGATGCTCGATTCATATAGTTGACACGGCCAGTTTGAATTGACCTGTCTACCTCCATAGATTCCGCCACGGGTGGTTTTTGATTGTTTGGCCATTGATTTTGGTATTGGATTAGATTGTATTGATTTAGAGGCCTATTCTGAGTTTCTGAATTGGCTTGTGGTCTTGAAACCGGATTTTGGTGGAAATTTGAACGTATATATGGGTTTTGATAATTTGGGTTGTAAGTTGGGTTGTAACTTGGATTAATGTTAGGTGTAAGTTTATATCGGAGTGGTATTGGAGGTCTAGTTGGCAACGTCCCACCAATATGAGCAAGTTCTGGGTAGAATTTTCGTACATTCCCCGGGAGAGAGTTTGTTATACCGATGCTGTCCTTCTGCATATTTGCTCTAGGTACATGTCCATGGGCATAGTTCATTCGAAACGTCATGTTGTCTAACTTGAGGCAAATATGTAATGCCTGAGGCAATGAGCTCGGTTCACGGACACTTAATAGTCTAGGAAGATCACCATTGAGTCCTCTAACGAAAGTATCTAGTGCTTTTTCCATATATGTACTCGTCATCGTTTTCAGACTGTTCTCGTCCAATTCTAAGCAAGAAACTTTGTCTAGAATTTATGAAAGATGTTGGTAGACAGCCTGATAGAACTCTGTTATGGTCTTATTTCCTTGGCGAAGCACCGTCATTTGGTACTCCAACGTTCCTATATCCCGTTTATCGGAATAATGCATCATAAAACACTTTTTTATAGCATTCCAATTTAATGGGGTTCTATAAGATTCCAAGGCGGTGTCCGCCTCACCAGTAGTCTTTGTCCGAATTGTATGCAGGATAGCATAATAACGCCCTGTTCCTTTTAATGGTTCGTATAATTCTAACACCCTATCTACAGACTTTCTCCACGAATTGAATTCACCCACGGTTCCGGAGAATTCTCTTAGTGATTTGATTAAATCGGGTACCCTATCTATTTCATTTAGCTTCGTTGAAACTGTACCCACGGGCTGATCGAAACTTTCATCAATGAGATGATCCGAAGGTGGTCTCAGATTTTCCCTGATCATTTGCATTATTTAATTTTTTTGGACTTCGCTAAGCCCTTGTTCACTAGCTGTCGGCTCCTTCACTGTAAGTGTCCTACTAAGTCGATTAGTCAATTGTTCTATAGTCTCGTCAGGCATCGTGTCAATAATAAGTGAGGATTATAGGATAATTATAAAATGTCAGGATTTAAAAAAAAGGAAGTTTGGAATTAAGCGTTAGCGTTATTATTATTTTACTACGTCTGCTCTTAGCAAGATTAAAGGAAAAAAAATTCAATTTAAAAAAAAAGACATAAATTTAAAGAAAATTCTTAGAACTAAGCTTACATAAAACTGCCAGTATCATGTAGAGATGGAATTGTTTTGTTGCTTCTAAATCACTTTGATTGATTTTCGTTTATTGATGAAACTAATGATGATTTTCCGTACTAATTATTAAAACAAAAATTTCCGCACTGCTTCCATTGCGTCGATTATCAATTATTAGTTTTATTTACTAGTTTTAATTTTTATTCACTTATTGTTTTTTAGTCAGTTTTTAGTTTATCTGATAAATAATAGAGAAGAAAAAGTTCTTGCTTCCTTTGTTCACTTAGTTTTATTTAATTTGCATATCCAGTTTTAATTCACTTTAAGATTATTTTAGTTGAGCCTTTTCCGAAATAAATGATTAATTTGTATATTTAGTTTTATTCTTTGTAGTTTTATTTTATTTTTATTAATTTAGTTAACTCCTATTAAGTTTTATTAATTTGTTCACTTTATTCACTTAGTTTTTGTTTTTAATTTTGTGCATTTAATTTTATTTTGCTTTTTTATTAATCAAATTCACTTTTTGTCCTAATTCTTTGTAGTTTTATTTTATTTTTATTAATTTAATTAACTCCTATTAAGCTTTATTAATTTGTTCACTTTACTCACTTAGTTTTTGTTTTTAATTTTGTGCATTTAATTTTATTTTGCTTTTTTATTAATCAAATTCACTTTTTTGTCTTAATTCTTTGTAGTTTTATTTTATTTTTATTAATTTAATTAACTCCTATTAAGTTTTATTAATTTGTTCACTTTATTCACTTAGTTTTTGTTTTTAATTTTGTGCATTTAATTTTATTTTGTTTTTTTATTAATCAAATTCACTTTTTTGTCTTATTTCTTAAATCCGCATACACGGGCTTGGTAGGCTGTGGTATACGCCACTCCATTTTATCCTTTTCCAGGATTACTAAGGCACCTATCAAGGCTTGAGTTGACTTCTTGACTCTTCCTTATCTTTTAAAAGGAAGGGTCCCTACTCGGGCGCCAATTAACTCCTTGAGTTTTTATTTTTATAAAAAAATATTTTTGTTGTGTGTTTTTAGAACACACAACTTCTTTATTTGTCAAAGATAAAAGTACAAGTGAAAATTATTTATTAATATTAACTTAAACTACCCTAACTCAAATGCACATGTTTTGCACACGCCAATCTTGTTGAATCGCTCGTGTATCTTGTAGACGCTGTGTCAGCATGTGAACGTTAAATAAAGTGAGCAAAGCTTAGTTGCAAGTAGGGTATCGAATATCAGCAACTGCAACATAAGCTTTGTGAACCGTGTGAATAATTTTATTTTATTTTGGAGTTTTTAAATGTAATTTGTGTTAACTTATATATATATATATATATATATATATATATATATATATATATATATATATATATATATATATATATATATATATATATATAATATATAATTTTTAGCCCTTTTTCGAAGTTTTTGAACTTTGAACAACAATCATGATCCCAAAATGAAACCTATGATGCTAAAACTTTGCTCTTTCAAGTCTCTTGAGTTCAGATTTGTGACCCATTTTTTTAAAGTGGTATTAGCATAAAACTTATCAAGGATTAAAGTCAGTTTCAGCCAGATTAAAAATTTTTGATAATGGCCCATTGCCAAAGAAAACAATTTAATGGCCGTACAATAGCACGCATTAAGGACTATAATCCAAAGGACATATTCCTACCTCACACGTCGCTTTTTTATCATGCTTGCATCGTTTAGAACTGTCGGTAAAATTTTTGTTGAATATTCATCTGCGAATATTGTTTTTGTATAGGTCCTTGAAAACAATAAATTGATATATTTTTGCTTTTTATTCAATATTAGCCAAAGTTGACATAATAAGAGAATTCCCAAAAGTTTAGTACTGAAAATCGATCACTCTGTTTGGGTGATGAAAGACTATCCCACATTAAAAATATTTTTATCTATAAACAGGGTGTAATTCAAATTCATACATACAATAGAGCTCGAATTTGTATTATTTATACATTGAAAAGTTTTGATTTGTTTTGAATTGATATACACAATAATCTCATGTGTTTTCTACTAGTGATGGGTTTAATCGTGTACAAAAATTTATCAGAATCAGTTAAAAATATAAAATTAATATAATTTTTAAGGCAAAATTATGATTTTTATTTGCTCAAATGATGATTTTTATTCTGACAACGCTAAATACGAAAGAAGAACCCAAGTCAAACCTTAAACAAGTATTCAATCGGCTGGATTTACCTATTACAAAAAGGTCAATTAATCGAGCAATGTCAGAATGCAGGCATACTTACGACCGATTATACTGTGGAATATCTACGAAAGCAGTTAGCAGCCGAAAATGTACTGCGAGAGTTAGAGAAAAAACTACAGTCGGCCGAGAAATGCGTCGTGAATGAAGAAGTATTTTTAACTGTACCACTCAAATCGTCTAAGTTTGATCTTTCAGACACCAAAATCACGTCTAACATATTCAAGAAATACCATTCTCATGGTATTTTTAGAGTATTTTAAAGCTAGCCGACACACCTAGCACACCCTTCAACCAATTTCTCCTTGCAATACTAAGCATACTCCATGGTAATGCCCTAAAATGGTAACTTAACACGATCAACAGGCTTCGGTTTATGGAATAAATACAAAAATTCTTCCTACCTACTCGATATATCTCCCAGCTTGAACAAAACTTCTAAAATCGCAAAAAAATGGAAGAGAACGCGCCAAAGACTAAATACTCACGATGCTGACTCTTTCGTGGCAATAATCCCTTCTTCGGAAGCAGAATCACCTAGATAGAATTTGTGATGGTTTACGAACCAAGTATTATTTTCGTCGAAATTTACCAACCTAGATGAGTTAATATCCCTCACAGATAGGTTCGAGGTGTTGAAGCGTGAATAACGACCACAAACCCCACATATAATGATAGCTTCTATAATCGTGCGACAAGGTGTAAAAGAACCGGCCACAAGAGAACCATTTCGACTCTTTTGCTCATATTGCAGCAGATGTGGTGTGTTATCTCACACATGTGACTACCCTCCTCTCTGGCTCAGAGCGAACTATCCTGACACCACGAAAATACATCGGCGAGTAATCTTTTGTATTTCTTAAGAACGCAGTTGCTAAGTACGACACTCTTTATCCGGAGGCGAAACTTTAGGTGATACTTGCGTTTGAGTTGCCCCTATAACGACAGCATGGTTTCCTCCACTCATTCCAGAGGTTGGAACTATTGTGACAGTATTGGAAAACCAGAGTGAATTTCTTCTTACAGGTCGATGGAAGCTTGTGAACAATATCTATTAAATATGAATATCAACCCAGTCTGTTCGGAAGTATAATCTGTTTTCTATACAACATTACAACTATTCATACCTTTTTCTTTTTCAATTCATTGTACCTGGCCTTAAATTCATCCGCAGGTATGTTACTAAATATTGCATCATCTCTGTCGATGGTAATCTTTTATTATTTACATTCTCCAAAAGATTACTTAAACACTTTGGGTTATCGCTACATCTTTTTTTTTTTTTATATATTTTATTTGCAATCTATTTTACAATAATAAGCAAATTTTATAACATGAAAAAAAAAATAACATGACTTATTGATTCCCATTAGAAACAATAATATAACTTATATATGTATGTAACATTCATATATACAGATAATTTCAATATAGATATATATTCATTATAAATAAATTAATATTAAAAATTAAATTTATTATTATTTAATTATGTACTTATTATTAAGATTAAATAAAAGGGAGATCTAAAATGTGATTTCGTTTAAGTCTTCTAACTTCATCAGTCTCATCTAGTAGTGTAATTGCCAATAAATTGGTATGGTTGCTGAGTTTTTCTAAGTAATTGCTGCTAAATTTTCTTATTTCTGTTTTTATAAAAGGAATTTTAAGGTCATTATGTAATGCCTTATTTGTAATGTAAAACGGAGCGTTTGTTATAGATCGTAATGCTTTTGACTGAAATCTTTGTAAGATTTCTATATTCGAATTGCTGGAAGTTCCCCACAATTCTATCCCATAGGTCCAAATAGGTTTTAATATAGTTTTATACAATAAAACTTTATTTTCAAGTGATAATTGGGATTTACGCCCAAGTAACCAATACATTTGACAAAACTTTTTATCTAGTTGCTTCCGTTTTGAGTTTATGTGGGCTTTCCATGTAAGTCGTCGGTCCAGTTGAAGACCCAAATACCCTGTAGGATACCAGCATTTATTTGGCAAATTTTAGAAATGTCATTATTAATTTTAACATAGAAACATCTGTTTTTTAAATACGATAAGAAAAACAAATAATAAGGAGCTGGAAGAATATTTTTTAGTTTGTAAAGTAATCCTTCATGCCAAACTTTATCAAACGCTTGTTGTATGTCCAAAAACACACCTGAACAGTATTTTTTATTTTCAAAAGAATAAGATATCACTTTTATAATGCGGTGACACTGTTCTGGTGTACCGTGATTTCTTCTGAAACCAAACTGATGGTCGGGGATAATCTCGTTTTTATTAAGATAAGGTGTTAAACGCTTTAAAAGTAATTTTTCAAATATTTTAGAGAAAATTGGTAGCAAGCTAATGGGTCGGTAAGAGGACAGTGCATTTTCTGGTTTACTCGGTTTTAGAATCATGATTATTTCCGCACATTTCCATTGTGAAGGGAAGTGTTGCAGTCGTAAAATAGAGTTATATAACAAAGTTAAAAACAAAACGCCTTTAGATGGTAATGATTTTATTGTAATGGCATCTATTTTATCGTATCCTGTAGACTTTTTGTTATTTAACTTGTTTATTTCTGTTTTTGTTTCATTTGGAGAAATATGTTTTATAGGTAGTTCCATTTGACACGCTATATCTAAAAAATTCGAAATATCATCGATATTATTATTGGTGTAATGAGGCTTAAAAATTCCTTCCAAATGGTCTGCAAAAGCATTAGATTTTTCCAAATCTGTTCTACACCAAACGTCATTTGAATTTTTAATGGGGACATTTCTGTTTGCTGGTCGTTTTAGATACTTGGTGGCATTATATAGCTCATGTTCTTTATATTTGCTATGAGGTTTAAGTTTTCTAAGATATAAATTTATACATTCATTTCTTTCTTTTGACAACATTTCTGAGCATAATTTTATTGCCAAATTCCAATTGGTCGTATCCCTTGGATTTCTCGTACGATGCCAAACTCTTCTTAATCTTCTAGATTGTCTAATCATTTCTCTTGCCGCTGCTGATGCTTGGACTTTTTGACCTAAATTCTGAGAATTAACTACTTGTGGTGTAGATAAAAACGAAGCTTCGTGTATCAATAAAGAAAAAGATTCAACAGCATCATCTAAATTTTCTCCATTTTTAATTTCAGTGTTAAGATCCAGATTATTTTCGATAAATTCACTAAAGATGCTTAAGTTGGTGTTTCGTTTGATAAGTTTGGTACTTTTGTGGACTAGTTTAACATGTATATTATAATTAACAAGAAAAGGCGTGTGATCCGAACTTAAACTATCATCATTTAAAATATCAAGAGAATGTCTGGAGATGCCAGAAAAGATAACAAAATCTAGGAGATCTGGTATTTTTGAGGGATCAGTAGGCCAATATGTTGGTCTGCCTCCTGATAATGCGCTATAATTATTTTTTAAAATGCACTTATATAGTTGTCTGCCCTTCGGATTATTGAGTCGGGATCCCCACCAAGGGTGTTTTGCGTTATAATCACCAGCAACAATGAAACGACAACCTAAAGCTTTAAAAAATATCTCATAATCTTCACATTTTACTGTGTGTTTTGGTGGGAAATATATAGAATAGATGTTGATTGGTAAATTATTGCAAATTACTTTAACGCCGGCAGCTTGTAAATAAGTTTTTTTATATTCTTCCGCTGGTTCATATCGAATGCTAGATTTTATAAATAAGCCAGCTCCAGCGTGAGCTTTTCCATCAGGATGATCTGTATGTATAAAATCAAAGCCTCTAATTTTTATATAAGATTTTGCAGTTAAATGAGTTTCAGAAATAAGAAATATATCAATATGCTTTTCTTTTATAAAATGATTTATTTCGTTCAGTTTGTTTGTTAATCCGTTCGCATTCCATACTGCTATTCTCAAATTTATTTGCATAATTTGTTAATTAAAAGTGACATCATATTCATAAGAGTATTAGTTAATTCTATTTGTTTATTTAATAAGTTTTCTATGTTTTTCATAATATTATTGTTGATATTATGACTTGCTACATTAGCATAGGATTCACCTGAGTATGTGTTTTTAAACCCAGTATTAGAACTGGAATTGGAATTAGGATTAATTTGGGGAAAATTATCTCTATTTATTAAGAATCGCTGATTGTTAATTGGTCTTCTATCCGAAAGTTTTTTCTTTAATATATTTTGGTAAACTTCACATCCTCTATAGCTGGCAGTATGTTGCTTTAAACAATGGACGCATTTAGGAGGGGTTTCTATGTCGTTTGGACAGTTGGGTGTGGGATGGCCAAGTCCGCACTTTACGCATACAAATGGTTTTTTGCAATAAGTTTTTGTGTGTCCGAATTGTTGGCAACGGTGACATTGTACAATATCGTTTGTACTTTTAGGGGCTTCAATTTGTACTACACAACGGTTTATTTCACGTATTTCAAAAACTTTTTTATTATTCGCACTTGGATCGACGTCAACGTAAAACATTGGTAATGGCTGTTTTGTAAATCTACTTTTAACATTGGTAATATGTCTAACAAGATGACCTTTATATAACAGATCTGCTTTTATAGCTTCTATCTTAGTAGAATAATGAAGTCCTTTAATTACAAATCTATATGAACGCTCACTTTTTAGCTGGTAAGTATGATAACTTAAGTTGTTAGTATCAAAATATTTTACTAATTTTCGATAGGAGTCTACTGTTTTTATATTAAGTTTAACTTGACCGTCGTTTAAAGCTTTGTAATTAAAATCCGTATTGGCAATCACACTACTTACACATTTTATCATTTTAGTTATGTTAGTAACATTATTAACAAATATTGGTGGCGGCCTTGCAGTGGGTTCAGCTTCATTATTATCCTCAACGTCATCATTATCATCATCATCATCATTTTTGTCATCTATATTAGCAAGTTCAGCAAATTTATTAACATTTGAACAGCTTGGTTTATCAGCAGAACTTTTTTGTTTTTTTGAAATATTTGTTGTTTTAATTGTCTTTTTACGTTTTGTTGTAACATATTGCCAGCTAAGTAAATTGTCTTCACTAGAGCTACAATCATCATCACTTTCTGTAGTCATTGCCGAAGCAATAATATATTTTGTTGTTTAGCTTGACCGTTAATTTTAATGCAATTCAATTGAATGCAATGTACATTTATTGGTTTTACTATTATTATTTTTTTTTTTAAGAATGCACTTTTGTTATTGGAATATTTTGGTTTTTTTGTAAAATTATGAAATCGTCACAAAATAAATACACAGAATACGTCTGTTTGCTTTGAATAACTCAGCGCGACTATGATCGCTACATCTAACACGTTTTTCATTTATAAATTTATCATTTTCCAATATATATTCATATATTATTTTCAAATATAAATTTTAATTTAGTTGCTTTACATAATTTATCGATGTGCAGTCCATTATATAGAATTGATCTGGATCCTTTTGAGATCCGCTTATAATGTTGTTTTCTAATGACTTTTTACTCATAGCTCTTGTTATAGCCAGCGTTTTCTTAATATGTTGGTAATTTCTTAATGGTATCATGTTTTTTAATGTTGTGGAGTTAATTTATATCCTCGATAACGCATACCATATAAATATGGTTTGAAAAACTGTATGCCCCAATGTATACCTAATAATTCTTTTTCAATTACTGCTTTATTCTTTTCATGTTTATTGAGTGATCTACTTGCATAGGTTATTTGTAAATCTTCTCCTATCGGGTCTTGTGACAAAAGTGCACCTAATGCAAAATATAATGCATCTGTTGTCAAGATGTATGTTTCGTCGAAATAAGGATATTGTAAAATCGGTGGGCTAATTTATCTCTTTAAGAGTTTTAAATGCTACTTGGAATTCTTGTGACCATTCAAATTTTGTACCCTTTTTAAATAAATTAATAAGACAGTTTGCAATATCTGCAAAATTTTTGATGAATCTTCTATAATCATCAGCATTATTAGGAATTGGATGTTTAGAAATTGCACCATATTTACTTGGGTCTAGTTTGATACAATTTGATGTTATCAAATGCCCCAGATGTACAACCTCTTCTTTCAAAAAACAACACTTATTTCCATTCAGCTTCAAATTATATCTAGACAATCTGTCGAAGACATTAATCAAGTTGCCCTTGTGATGCTCCAAACTACATCCGAGAACTATTATGTCATCCACATATAAAAATGCTTCAGACTCCAAACCAGCTAATGCAATGGTTAGTATTCTCTGAAAACTATTGGAACATATTTTTAATCCAAAGGGTAATCTGGTATATTGGTAATGACAATTGGAAGTTGAAAGTCTTAATTTTTGATCATGCTCAATTTGATGGAATGATCTTGCCATGTCCAATGAAGAAAAGTATTTATATCTTCCCATTCTATCCAAAACATCGTCTAGTCGTGTTAACGAAAACTTATCATTTACTATCTTGTCATTTAGTTTCCTGAAATCAACCATTTCTTCAGATTCGTTATTCGTATTCGAAGTTATTCGTCTGCAAGTTCTCGCCATCCAAATGAAAGATGGACTTATAGTTCTCAAGTATCTCTACCAGCTCTTTTCTTGCAACATCATCATGGTTGTCCATATTAAGCTCACTCAACATTCTATTGAATCGTCTTTCATCACATTTTGTCCGTGCTCTATCATTGCTAGTTCTGTAGATATCATAGTTTCCACTTATACATTCTCTATAATTGTGGTTTTATCCAATACGTTTAATACGCCTTTAACAATTTCACGGTTGCATATTACTCCCTCTTCCTCAACATCTAATTGAAATTGAACAATCACTTCGCTTCTTAATTACTGTAGTTATCTTAAAAGTATTGGTAATGTTAAAATCTCTTGTTCGGCATTATGTATTTTCTCCAAAAACCCCAAATTGGGCCTTTTGTTTGGTTAATTTCTAAATAGCGAAAGAAATTTTAAAAATATGTATTCCAAGTTAAGCTGTATACTTTTAATAATATCTACACACAAAATATTTTTATAAAAATAATTACTAAATATTTTTTATTTTTAATAGGCTTGCCACATTTCCCACACTTAAGTAAATCTTTATCCTTTTCTAAGAATTCATATATTTCTATTAATGAATTTAAAATAACAAAACAAACAAAAAATGTCTATTTTAACTTAATCAATAAGTATTTTATTAGTTTACAATTATGGTGTTTACCTAAATTTAACAAATGTATTTATCTATTGGTGATGGTTAAAAATTTATACATTTATGATTTAGTGGCAATGTACAGGTATCCTTTCCGGTGATACCTAGCTGCAGCATTTATCTATTACTGATGGTTCAAAATCTATATTTTTTCCGGTGATACCTAACAGCAACATATAATATTAATGAATTCGGTATAGGTACTCTTCCAAATTGACTCTTTCAGATATTTTACCTAATGAAAATTCACAGAATACCTGTAAATATGTATACCTGTGCGATATATTTAATATATATATATATATATATATATATATATATATATATATATATATATATAAATGTGCATCTAATCCTTATCAACATCATAACGAAGTTGATCATCACGGTGATTACATTGAAACATGAACAATTGTTTTATGTTCTGTGGAGTTTGTTTAAAAATGATCTTAATCGTTTACAAGATATAGTGGAATTCATAAAAACTACATATCATGCAAAAGTCGACGTCATTTTTAAATCTCAGATAGAGAGCTTTTTAAAGTTGCATGACGTAAAAATTAAGTCCTTGAATCAGCGTACTAACAGATTATAAATTAAACATTCCGATTGGATGGATACTGATATAGAAATATCGGCGTGCAAAATATCAACTGGAGCACCCTGCAAGACATATGATGATTTAAGTACAAGATCTAAGAAGAAAAGACTGGCCCATAAGCTTTCTATAATTTCGAATGAAGAAGTTTCTGATACAATCAAAGAAATGTTAAAAAAGGAGAATCAACCTAAGAGTGTAATTAATATTGCTGAAATACTGCCAACTGCATCACCAAAACGTCTTGAACGGATTGCCGAAAGTGTACCTACTCCAACATCACAATCCAATATTACAGAGGAAGAAGCAATTGCTTTAATGCTTGAACTGCCGAAACAAATATCAAATTTTAAGAAAAGCTCTGCTTGAAAGGATATTCAAGAAAAAAAGCAAACTATTTTACCATCTATTTCGGTTACCGAAAAGGAAGTATGCATAGAGCTATCTTCTTTGCTTGAGAATACAGCTACCAGGATAGTTGTAGATTTTTCTGCAGATCAGTTGGAAAAAGTAAATAACAGCGACGTTGTATTAATCTGTAAGTGGGGATGTGACGGACTATCAGCCCTTCCTGAATACAAGCATGCTAGTGGAAGTAAGAAAATGGCGAATTATAAAAGCGTATTTATAGCATCTTTGGTGCCATTAAAAATGCGATCTTATTCCTTAAAGCAATCTTCATCAAAGTGCAGAAACTCATTTGAAGATATATGGGTTAACACCACTCCAGGATCCAAATATTTTTGCGGACCTATTTGGTTCGAATACACAAGGGAGTCGAAGACAACAACAAGATGAAATAAATGATTTACAACCTCTTTCAATAACCATAAACCAATACACATTCGACATATCCTTTCAACTTAGTCTAACAATGATTGATGGGAAGGTTAGTAATGCCATTACGGAAACATCTTCTTTTTGAAATACTCACTATGTGATGAGACGAAATCACAATTTTCGGATATTGGTAAAGCAAGGAGTATTAATGAAGAATTTCTGCCTTTCGGAATATCTAAACTTCACGCCAGAATACGGTTCATGGAGCATTTTCTACACATAGCATATGATTTAAAGTATAGAAGCGTGCCAGAAAACTTAACAAAACCTACCAGAAACAACGAGGATTTAAAAACACTTAGAATATCTGAGAAAAGTAGAATCCAAGATAAATTTAGAGAAGAGACGGGATTAAACATCCACAAACCTCTGCCGACTGGAAACACAGAAAGAAGGTTTTTCGGAAATTTCAAAGCTATATCAAAAATAACTGGTATTAATAAAGAGTTACTTGAAAGGACTAACATACTATTAATGGCAATTAATAGTAAGCACAAAATTAACTGTGCTCGATTTGTAGAATATGCAACAGAAATATCTAAACTACTTGTTTCTCTATATCGATGGAAAGAAATGACACCAACAATACATAAAGTATTGTGCCATGGCGAAATTATAATTGAACGAAATATTCTTCCACTTGGAGAGTTTACAGAAGAGGCTCAAGAAGCAAGAAACAGAGATTTTAAGCACGTTCAATTATTCAACTCCAGGAAATGCTCCAGAACGTCATAAAACGAGGATATTTTTAATAACCTATTGTTATCATCAGACCCTGTACTATCATCAATGAGAAAACGTTGGATTTATAATGAGCCTTTATCAATTCAAAACTCTGAAGACTTGAAGGAGCTTTATTATCTTTTAGATATGCAACAGATACAACAGATTAATTTATAGAAAATAAGTAGTATAAGTTTAAAATATTAGAAAAACTGTTTACAAAAATTTAATGTAAATAAGTAATAAAAAATCGTATTAGAAATATAATATTTATTAAGGAAGATGATAAATAATATCGATTAAATTAAAATATACATTTTTTGTTTGTTTTGTTATTTAAAATTCATTAATAGAAATATATGAATGGTTAGAAAAGGATAAAGATTTACTTAAATTTGGGAAATGTGGCAACCCTATTAAAAATAAAAAATATTTATTAATTATTTTTATAAAAATATTTTGTGTATAGATGTTATTAAAAGTATACAGAAATATTCGTAATTTTCTAAGTAATTATTCACGCAAAGCTAAAGGCAAAAGTTGCAAGTTTGTAAAAATATATGGAAATATAAAAGTTTAAAGGCGCATATATCTGAAATGAGGCATGATATTGACTTGAACGTTTTTGCAAAAGAACGAAAATTATATATGCTAAAGGAAAAAACTTAACTAACATATTTGTTTATAAAGATATCTTAATGAAATTTGCAGGATAGGGTTTTCCTGAATTCCTAAAAAAAACTAATGAAAATTCCCAAAAATGGGATTTTTTACATTTTTGGCTATAGAATCCACATTTTTCGACGTCCCGTAGATTTTGATTTAAAACTTTTAACAACATATTGAGGATTCTTAAAATATATTCCGCTTGTCGATTCGTGCTTTGGGATTTGAGAAAAAATGGTCTAAATTCAAAACTTTCATACAAAATGGGTCGACTTCGGGAGGGTGTGTACCATGACCAATTGAGTTATTGGGCTTGTTTTTTATCATAAAGTCATCTCTGTGAAGTTGCCTTTCAGAAAAATGTAAAATTATTATATGTTGCTAAAGAAAATTTTATTTTAGATAAAAAAGAGTGTAGATACTTTTTCGACTAAAAAAACACAAAAAGTCGTCCTTTTTGCAATTTTCAAATTCAAAATCGTTTATTTTTGGACTCGGTAAAGATATCGACTGCAATTTTTTTTATTTATTTTTTGTTCTTTAACTAATAAAATCGGTCGGAAATACTAGGATATATATGAAGAAAACTGGACCAAGAACATGCAAAATTATGATGCTTAAAAATTCAAACGCAAATAACTCGAAAACTATAAGAGATAAATAGGACATGTAAGCATGTTTTCTATAGGTCTTGTCAGGGTCTACAACAGTATATGAAAATATTTGGCAAGTGATTAAAAATTTTGTATGTCAGAGGTACCTAACGTTGAGCCCGTTTAGCTTCGCCACTGAGGGGTTTGTTGTGCCCCCCTTTCAAACTTAATATTGTACACTCCTCTGCTATGCCTATACCAAATTTCATGAAAATCCAACCAGCCGATCAGAAGTTACAGATTTATTTCCAAAAAATTTCGATTCTGCCCCACTGTGCATTGTAATATACTAGGGTAATATACTATTTCGGCGTTCTCAGGCTTGGGCATTTCCACAACTTTTTCCCCACAAACTTTCTTTTTGTGCTCATTGAACAAATGCTCATTGTGTGTGTAATATAAACACACATTGCCAATTAAAATTTTGTTGACATGCAATGTTAAACTGGATCGAATTAGTCTAAAAGGAAAAAAATAATAATAAATATTAAATTAGAACATTTAAGAAAAATAATAAAAAAACTTACTTGGAGAGATCAGTTATGAGAACATAATGATATTTCTCATCAGAGTGCAGCAAGAGCGTGTTCAGATGTGAAGATTTTTCCTCTATTGTTATGTAGTATGGATCCACAATCGATGTACCATCGCAGCTAAAAACGTTGACGCTCACCGAATTTTTTTTTTCAAATTTTTTAATATTTTTTAAAGATAGTGTTAATTCTAATCCCTCAAAATTTAGAATGAGCTCACCAATAGATATTATGGGGCTCTCAATATTAATGCTGTGCGCATTGAAATTTTTCATTTGCCTCACATCCAATCCCTCATACACAGCTGCAGCCAAAATCCATTTGAAACAGTGAACATTTCTGTTTTCTACATTAATGCATGCTCCCTTTTTACTTATTTTCTTTGGTAGTGGGATGAATTGGGATCCTCTTATTACACTCACTTTATTTATGTTGATTTCCAGGCAATTTATTTTTATTAGTGCCCATTCACAATCTCTCTTGGAGTTCTTCCATTTTTGTGACAATTTCCTCTACCTGCTTTGTAAATATTTCTTGATGTCATTGGCCATAGTTACCAATATCATTTTTGAGATATGAGCAACTGGTGTTATTATTATGTCATTATTAACTGTCTTCATATAGTCATATAACAACCCCATATTACTTTTAACGATAGTATGTTTTGCAATCAGCATCTTTTGCAGCGTTGAGAAATTCATCTCGTATCAGAAGTTCCACCTTTCTGTTCAAGAAAGAATATGCTTCAATACGTTTGAAAGCACTATTTCTCCCAGTCAACTTTTCGTTAATGTTCATTGTCTCACAATTTTCTTCGATTGTCGATTTGAGAGCTGTAAAAGGAAGTTGGAAGTTTTGATGATGATGTAGAAGGAGTGGGGTTATCTTGAGTATCCTTATGCTTAATAAGTTTTCTTGTACTCATGAATACGTTGGTACAAATGGGTTTATGTGGGCCTTCAAAATTGTTTATTTAATCCTTTTTCCGCAAATTGGACATGCTTCATGGCGATAGCTAACGGAATTTTCCACTGAGGTTCCGTGTTCCACATTCATGAATTCCTTCAGTTTTAAATGGGACATGAAAAACTTTTTGCATATCTTACAATGAGAGAGCGATGAGCCTTGAGCATGTTGGTGTTGCTGGATTTGATTCCACAAATTGAGCAGGATACTGGAGCCATAATTATTTCTTGTTTTTTTATTTAAATTTGCTAACAATTATTATAATTAATAATATATATTCGCTTTTTTCCAGAGTTTAAATAAGTCAACTATTACAAATATTTTTCTGCGTAATTCATTAATACTTTCTATGTACTTTTTACTTTAAACTTTGGTCTTAAATTTATTTTTTAAATGTTTGAATGGTACAATACACCAATTTGGAGAAAATAGTTATATTCTTAGGAAGGTTAGAAAACGTTTAAATAATACTGTTAATGACTAAAATACTAAAACACATTTCTTCACAGTTAAAAGTATGACATTAAGTAAAGTGTTAGAAAATAAATTTAAGTTGATCCAACCTCATTTTCTAATTCTACAGGTTAGTTTGCTTTTTATGGTATAGAAGATAAAATTTTTAATTATGAAACCCTTTTACTTATGTATATATATATGTATGTATGTATGTGATTCAAATAATACAAAGAATTAATTGCATTTGCTAAAATACAAGAATGGACATGCTTAAACATTTTTTGGTCTTTGAATTAATTATTCCACTCATGGACTTGCTCATTTTATAAAAAAACAACCAATCAAAAATAATTATAGTTCATGTTTTAGGATCTATAAGGACATCGTTTAAATAGTAGCACACCAGCTGGATAAAAGAACTTAAAAGGAACATCTTTTGTTTGACATATAGAAATATAATAGAAAAATTTTTATATGATCTTCAATTCAGCATTTTTTATAAATATTTACACATGATAAGTCATTTTAAAGGAATGTTTGGCGAATATGAAAATATGGAGTTAATTACCTCTATTCATGGAAAACATTTTATCAACTGCCCTACGATATGCAACATTTGCAATTGTAGATCAAACATTTTGTGTGATGACATTTAATGTGAATTAAAAAAGATAATGTAATACATCTAATACAATTATATTATAAAATTTTATCAATAAAATAAATAAAACAAAAAACCATTGTCTTTTTTCATGTTACTTTCTGCAAATGCTATTCATTCCTCTTACCAGAAAATTTCAAAAATTCCAATTACTTATATTAATATTTGAAAAAATACCAACTAAAACCAATGAAACTAATAGTTACTAATCCACGGCATACACGTTTAAATATTCCTCTAACAAAATATTTTTAGTTGGAAAATCCCATCCAGAAAAAAAATCTATAGATACTAAACAATCATAGAAAAATTAACGACAACACACCAACAAAAATATAAAAATCTCTCCCAACCTAAAACCAACCACCAATCACAAACTAAGAAAAACATACATTTCAACCATCTGGACCTCTAAAAACACAACAGGTACCTATTTTCTCTCTACACTAAAACTGGTTTTCTTCCTTCACCCACAAAATCAACCCTCAAAACCTTAACATACACAAATCTATCTAACAACACCCTTTCACACCAACTAACTATTCTCTCTCACAACGCAAAAAATCCAACTAGAAATTACTGATTACAAGTCCACATTCCAATTGGAGAAGCGACAGCGGCATTCTTTGATGTGTAAGACCCCCATTGCCCATCTACTTACAGAACAAATCTTTAAAAAATATTCTCACCAATCTTAATGATATATACATATCGGTGGCTTAATATAGAAGAGGCATATCTCGAATATTAAAATGAATTAGTTGTTAACACAAATACCCCAGCAAAAATTTGTTGGGTTGTGGTAATAATTACTACTACTTACTAGACACATTACCTGGTAATGCGTTGTCATTTTTAATACTGGGGACTCATGAATTCGTTTCTCACTTCATTGATCAAAGGTGTGATTGAAAGAAACTAAGTTTAAAAAAAAACGAGATACCTACGTCTTTTTTATACTAAGCCAACAATATGTACATAGATTAACATAGATATGAAGCTCCATTGTCAAAAATTTAGGTTGGTTGTCAAAAAAACCTAAGTCTTAGAATGTGTTAGTAAAAAATTTCATTGAAAAGAAAAACATTTCTAGCACGTGTGCTTTTTTGAGTAATTTTTCAATTGAGTTTTTTTATGCTTCATATCTGTGTCACTCTATGGACATGTACATTAAACTACAGGTGAGTAAAAATTGGTAAATATATATTTCATACTTTTTGAAAAATAGTTAATGGTAACGATGAATATATCATATATTTTTATGTATACATTGGTCTGCACCAAAGTTTACCGACTTCTGAAATTTGACCGTAACTCCCCCTAGAGTCGTTCATTGGGATGTAAGAAAATATCGTGAGAAATATTAGTGAAATCGGATATCGTTAACCCGTGCCGCATCCAAACTGAACTTTGTATGGTGCGTTTATATGGGGAAAATATGGCTTTTTTACATCATTAAAAAAAAAAAAAATTAGCAATTAAGTGCTTTGCTTTGTAACAAAATGTTAAAAAATCATAATCTACACATAATTATCTATTAAACAAGATACAAGAAAAATCGATTAAAAAATGTTATTCCGAATTCCCCAGACCATTAATGTGTTTTACAGCACTTGTGTAAGAAGTGTACAAACAAATTTGGATTTTTTGTGAAATGGTTAAATAAAATACGATTTTTAATTAAATTTGATCCATAAATACTGGAAAATATGTCTTTGTTTCCGCAGGATAATCCAAACCCTTTTCCATGCTCGGTTGAAATTTTTTAAGACTGTTTCAAAACTCCAATTTCAAACTTTTAACAATTTTGTTAAACAAATTTCAAAAAAGTTTGAATAAAACTACGCAAGTTTATAGACAACTCTTCAGGAAATAAAATTGAAAAAGAATTTGGTCAATATCTTGTATGACTAAGCAGCACCTGCAATTTGAATTTTGCGTTTTTTTTTTTTTTTTTTTGAAAGTTTTAAAGAAAACAGTTAAAACATATTTACTTTTATCTGGGTTTCGATAAAATTTTATGGAAATATAAATGAAAGACCTTCACTAATATTGGCGGTAAAAAGGCAAATTTAACCTTCAACTGGGGTCAGCATTTTTTGAAACGCTCCTATTCTTAAATATTTGTAAAGTAAATTTTATTAATTAATGTCATGGACAAAATAAAAATTATAATTACCTCATTCTGACAAGTAAAATCATCATAAACCATCAAAATTCCTAACAAAAACATTGCATCGAAATCCAGATAAATAAAATAATAATTTTTCGTGATGTTTTGCTTAAAAATTTTAAATATTCCAAATTTTTACTTTAATAATCAGTCGGCATGTCCAAAATATCCTTTTCGTTCAAAATTATTTGCAAAATACAACTACAATTTATGTATGCAATTTTAGCAATTGTGAATTCATTAAAAATGATTTTTTAGATGTATTTTAAATTATTTTGTGTACTATTAATTGCAATATTACAAAAAGATTTACTATTTTTAATAAATTTATAAAAATTAACCCATTAAATAAAATATGGAAACTTACTCCTATTTTTAAAATAATACCAGAAAAATAACATTTTTATATGAAAAAATAGGTTTCAGAAAAAGTGAAATTGTGCATTGCGTGCGTCTCAAAAAATTTGGATTTTTATTTAATTTAAAGATTCCATACATTCTAAATATGCTAAAAAATCAAAAATCAGAAATATCGATCTGAAAAATCTGAAAAACGATCATCCAAAATATTAAAAAATGCACTTTAAAAATGAAACTGCATTGTAATTAATTTTTTAAAATCATTTTTATTTATTAAATATTTGTATTGAAGCTGGTGCAATCACTATTCAAACGCCGTTTAGATCACTGAATTCCATAAAGCCTTCCCAGAAATATTGTTATTTAAAAATTTTATGTAAGTGAAAGGTACTCTGTAAATTTTTGGGCGTTCTTTCATGGTCATTATTGGTCATTATCAAAAAAATTTTCATTTTAGTTCTTCAAAAAAAAAAAAAAAAAAAAAAAAAAATCGCAAAATTAATGCAGAATCAGTTCGCGTTAATCATTTCGTACAAGAGGCGAGAAAGTTATAGCGATTTTAAATAAACATATACAAATATCTACAGACTAAAAGTTTATGTATAATAATATAATAATTACGCGCAATATCAAAACCTACTGAGTTATTCAAGTAAAAATTATGATATTTTCAATGTTTGATGATATTAGCGTAGCATATTTTAGGATTTCCTAATAAAATTTAAAAAATTTTCTTTATACCAAAAATAGCGATTTTTCAAAATTTTGCAAAAAACGTGATTCAAATCAAAGTTATTTCTCCATATATTATTCGAAAATATAATTTATTAGAGTTTACTAACTATCTCTACCAGGCGTTGCCCGGATTGTTCGATATATATTAAAAACGTAAAAATAAAACTTAATTTAAGTTGATGTTATGATTTTTATCCTTAAAATCAAAGCCCAGTCGCAAATTTAGAGAGACGTTATATCAAAAGTATTCACAACATTATATGTAATTGCATAATTGGGCAAAAAATGTACTTCTTTATGACCATAGACTCACATGTTCCAAAAAATCAAATTATTGTATTTTGATTTGAAAGTACTCAATGGAACATCCGAAATATTAAAAAATATGCCTTGTCCAGAATAACCTATGGCCCCTATCAGTTTTCGTCGTTGTGGTGGAAAAAAGCGGATATGTGAAGGGGAATTAGTATCTACAGAGCTATTACAGTGAGTCTTTTAAACTTCTTTTTAAGCTTGTATGTTCATTCATTGGACTTGTACGTTGATTTAGAAGAACAAAAAAAAAAAAATCATTGAATATGGCATATATAAAAAGAGTGATTCAAATTACAATTCGTTGATTTAAAGTACTAATACTTTGATTTAAAAAAGAAGAAGCTTCACTCAACGAACAAGTACTTTGAATCAAAGATATAGTTCGTCAACTTATTTCGAATTCATGAAACACCGTATTAAAAGAATTACTTAGATGTTGGAATTTGGAACATTTGCTGGATTTCATAAAACGTAAGGTTAATAATGTTTATTATATTAAACACGTTTTAAAAATATATATTTGCTTTATTTTTATGTAGATAAAAAAATTGCGACGCAGGACCCAGCTATGTGTTTTTGGTCTCAAGTACGAGGTTTTCAAAAACTGAATACAAAAACCAGGATTAATCGTCAAGGTATTCTTCAGAACTCGCCGGAATATTTCCTGATAATAAAGGAGTTTCTGAACTAATCTCAATTTGTTTTATTTGTTAGCGAATAATTTTAAAATATTTATTTTATTTTCTTTTTTTTCAAGACAATGCTGCTGCCATACTAATATTGTGCTTACATGGATATTCCAGACTATCATTGAGGACAGTAAATTCACGATCACATTTGTAAGTTATCATCTGAACCTGACTGTGTTTAACCCTTCATTTTGAATACTGGTACCGAGGACATGAAATCACCTGTATTTTTTTTATTTAGATTATTTAGTAATATATCCTGTAAATATTGTATATATATATAGAAATATATATGGAAAATTTTGTTTAGTTTAATTTTTAATAAAATGAATACCAAAAGTCCAAAATAGGCCTAATATTGTGGTATATTTCATTTTCAAAGTGTAGGTTAATTTGGTCAATGTATAAGTTCATTGAAATGTTTTTTTATTCTATAGTTTCATTAAAACAAAGGCACTGGTTCTTGAATTCAAAGTACTGTTAATTGAAATTATTTATTTAGTTCAACGAACATGTTCATTAAAACAAAATACAAATAATTTAATCAAAGAAATTTAACGTCGAATTTTAAGACTTTATATTGTTTCAACGTACCTGTACATTAGGTCAAAATTAGGGAACAAATTCTTTGAATCAACAAACTTTTTCGTGATATTTATGTACCTTTTTGGTTCAGTTTATTCTTTTTCTTTAGGAATTAAATCAAATGGCTTAATTAAATTAAAAATTAGGCGAATACAATCTGATCTAAGAATTATACCACAATAGCGAATCTATATATTGAATTCAATTATATGAGATAAAATGTGTTGCAAAAGATATTCTTTTTGTATTAGCAATTGAACTTTCCTTAAAAATTTGTATGTCTTTATCGACGGACATTTTGAGCGTGTCCGTCCATACATATACAGAAAAATAGTATTAAGGAAATGCCATCCGAAAATGTTAGACTTAAAAGGTACCAATTACTGAAAATATATCTTTCTTCAATTGATGCAATTTTAAGACGTATTTCATAAAAAGGTTATCTGTTGCAATTTTGCAAAATTTTGGTATAAATTTTGTTTTTAGAATAATTAATTATTGTGTCTGTCATATATTGTTTGTTAGTTTATTTATTATTTGGAATAATGAAGCACAAAAAATTTTAGAGTTTGATAAAAGCAGTTCTCACAATTCCCAAATTAGAGAATTTTTTTATTTTGCTTACATTTATCGTTCGTCAGATAAAAAACACTTTCAAACGATTTTAAATTCACTACCGTTTCAGAAAACGTATTCTGTTTGATAATCAAAGCTCTGAAATTTGGAAACATATGGGCTAAACTCAAAATTTGTATATGAAATCGTTAAAAATCAGAAGGATTTAGACTGGCTTTTAATAAAAAATTAGATTTGATTTCTTCTTAAGACTGATCACCATAAACGTATAAAATATTTACATTTTTTTAACGAAGTTTTTATTTAGTAGAGATTAAACTTGTTAATATTCAATACTTAACAAAATATTTAACTTTAATTTAAATAACTTTGTTTTTCTATAATCTTAGAAACCTTAATTTTATTTGTTTGCTGAATGAAAAATATTGAAAGTATTTTTCATTACCTAGAAAACTTTCAATACAATAAAACGATTTATATAAAACTATTGCGGGATTTTATTTAAATAAATAACTTAATAACAAAACTATTAAGCCTTTTTACCCAAAAATAGTGAAATAGGATGAGAAACAGAAAATTAGCAAAAGTTTTAGAAACGTTCATGTCAAATGTGAGAAGCCATATATATATCCGTTCCTGCAAAAAGGCCAATAAACACTTTCTAAAATTTTACAGAAGAGATAAAAAACTTAATAAGTTAGTTTTCAACATGAATTTTTTTATGGTTCTAAAAAACGATTTTTTACATCTCAAAAAAAAAAAAAACACACACACACATTTGAAATTGAGAGTTCTGGCAAGTTCACTTAGTTTGATGTGGGATAATCTTTGCTTACGACTTTTTACTTGTAAAAAGTAAAACTAATTTGTTGTTGTTCTTTTTTGAGTTCCTTTAATAGTCGATATTATTGACAATGGAAGCCAAAATTTTGTGATGTATATTTTAATGTGCCATTACCAATAAAAAAAATGTTTTTAATTTTTTGGTTGTTTGGCCCTTTTGCATTTCAGGTGAAAATATATTTGTCAGTTGTTTTTGTAGTCAATATCAGACATGTAAAGCATGAACGCTTATAAGGGCATATAAAAAATACAGGAAATGATAAAAAAAACTTTAAAACTCAATCATTTTTACATTTAGTCAATAATTGCTATGATATAAAATAGACGTATTAGTAAAAATTTTTCATACGGAAACAAAAATATGTGCGTGAAATGTGCCGAAAATGGAATAGAGGCATATATCCGTATATTTTGCTCGAATGTGAATAGAAGTGAATGTTTTCTGCTTATCCTAAAGTTTTGGTGAAAATCTATTGTTAATTCTTTCAACAAATTTTTTAAATGATACTTTATAAATGACCAGATGTAGGTCATAGGCTTAATTGAGTAATTAATTTTGCCATTTTTAGAATTACACAACAGAAACATATTTTGTCATTTTTATTTCTTTTAATTTTTTTTTTTTTTTTTTTTTGTTTTGTTGTTTCTTTTATGAATTCAATGAACTATAAGGTTATAGAACTCTAAAATGCTTACTATTACTTTCGTTATTAAATATCACTTTGGATTGCCCAACTCCAAAGTGTTTGTGTGTTTGCTTGATGTTTTTAATTGTTAAGCATTGCTTTGGTTTGTTGTACTCAACACATTTAAGTAGAACTATTAAATGCTTTGCATTTAAGTGGTTCTCGTATCACAAATACTTTGTTGGCGGTTTTATCGATTTAGATTATACAATCAATAATTTTAAGCAATAATTTTAAGAGATGAATTTGTATTGGTAAAATTCTTTTAAGAAATTTTTAAGAAATAAAGTTCAGTCGGAGTCAAGTACTCGAACAAAACAAACGTATTTATTATTTACTCGCGCCCAACTAAAATAAAATCCTTAAGTAGGATAAAACTAAATAAAATTAAAAATCCTTAAGTAGGATAGAATTAAATAAAACTAAAATCCTTAAGTAGGATAAAATTAAATAAAATTAAAAATCCTTAAGTAGGATAAAATTAAATAAAAATAAAAATCCTTAAGTTGGATAAAATCAAATAAAAATAGAAAAATCCTTAAGTAGGATAAAATTAAATAAAAACAAAAAAATTCTTAAGAAGGACAAAATTAATAAAAATTAAATAAGATAAAATTAATAAAAATCCATCAGTAGGATTAATTAATAACAAAACATTTCATAAAACTTATAAATATTCACCAAAGTGTTAGTGACTTTTAATCTACAAGCTGAAGTTGCCTTAAGTATTTTAAAGAAAAACCAAACAATTTTTCAAAAATTTAACAAAAAAAAAGAAGAGAAGAACTATCAAGAAGTTTTTAAAAATCTAAAGTGAAAAACTGTCTACAGAAGTGAATCTACTGAATAATCCTTGCTGACAACTGAAAAATCAACAATCCCATAGCCTTTGGCGATATTAGCAGCAGTAATCTCCAAAAAGGGTTTGAGACAACTTTACAATTGAAAAATCAACAATCCCGTAGCCTTTGACGATATTAGCAGCAGTAATCTCCAAAAAGGGTTTGAGACAACTTTACAAAAATCACCAATGCTGCAACTTTTTATGTTAACAGCGATAATTTTGTAAGTTATCCTTTTGTATAAATTTTCTTTTAGAATTTAAAATTAATTATTAAAAGTATAGAAAATTAAATAGTCTATTTTGACTTCACAAAAACTAAATAACGCAAACATTATAATCTAGAAATAAGGTAACACAGTGTTTCAATAACAATAAAAATATTTAGTAATAAAAACATACCGAATTAGTTAAGAAACAAATTATTTCTATAATGTCTAACACGAATAATTTAATAAGACCACATGTCTTAGTTAATCAACCACCTTCTAATCCCAACAACCTTCCAAATCCCCAAAATCCTTTGAATAATCCTCAAATGGAAGCAGCAATAACAAATCTCGTTACACAAATATGTAGGGAACAGTGTAGAAATACGGTGGAAAATATTTTGCACCCAAATGCCGACATCATAGTAGGAGACCAAATCATAGAAGAACAGTACAGGGAAAATCTTAATGATATGGACAAAGTGCCCGATGTTGTACGTTGCCTACGAGAATTCTCTGGAAACCCTTCTGAATTCAGCTCTTGGAGAAAGAGCGTCGAACGGGTTCTGAAAATTTATGAGGCACAAAAAGGGACACAAAGGTATTTCTTTTTTTTTAATGTGGTCAGAAATAAGATCACTGGAGCCACTGACGCAGCACTTGAGTCCTATAACACTCCTTTGTGTTGGGAGGCAATTTTACGTTGCCTAACAATTCACTACGCAGACAAACGAGATATAACTACCTTGGAGTACCAACTAACAACACTTGTACAGGGTAATTCATCAGTGCATGACTTTTATCAGGAGGTGTATTCACACCTATCACTAATAATAAACAACATTAGCTGTATGACTATAGGCAGGGAGGCTATGTATGTTTTGATTCAAACATATCGGGACAAAGCTTTGGACACCTTTATACGTGGACTAAGAGGCGACCTTTCTTAGCTTACCTCAGTCATTACATCTTTGCCTTAAACTCCAAAATCAAAATTTCAGAACAGATCATGCCTTAAATAAAAATAAATAAACTGCACACTAGGAATCAGAATTATAGACCTCAAACAATACCTACATTTTTCCCTCAACCAACATCCATAATCCAAAGAAATAATCAGCACACAGTGCAAACCAATATCCAGCCTATTATCCTAAGCCCTATTATTCACAACACACTTATCCTGATAATAGACATTTTCAAAATACAAATCAATTCCATAACTCCCAAAGACAAATTCATAATACCTTTCAGATACCTCCACCAAGACCACACGCACCAAAACCCTTAGCGAAGCCCATCCCTATGGAAATCGATCAGTCCATCCAAACTAGAAATGTAAATTACATAAACCGACCAAGGCCCAATGACAGACTGATGGGAAAAAGACCTCTGCAACCATCTGTACTCCAAAATCAAAAAATACAGAGAAATTACAACATTCGAACATATGATAATGATATAGACGAAGAGACTCATTACAATCAACAACTGGAATCATATGAATCTGAAAATAATTTGCAACCATTTGAAGAATACAATAACCAAAATGATACCGACGCTACAGACTACGAATCAGAATATATTAATAAACAAGATCTCACCGATATCCATTTTTTAGAATAGATTCGTCTTTGCCTTATTTCGAAGCAAAGACGAAAGACGGACAAATTCTTAAAATTTTGGTCGATACTGGATCCAAGGGCGTTATTATAATTTACGCCGTAGAAATTGGAAACCAGGGTGAAAGAGCACCAGCGCGGCAGATAACATCGCAGCTAAACTGGCTCCTAAATTTGAAGGTCCCTGTATAATTCATCGTTTAATATCGCCAGCCATAGCAGAATTAAGAAGAGAATTCGAGAAGAAATCTCATACCGCTCACATCAGCGAACTGAAAGTATTCCATGAGGAATCACCTGGACAAAATGAGTGCCAGAATAATATCAACAACAACAATAATAATAATAATAATGATAATAATAATTATAATAATAAAAATAATAATAATAATAATAACTAGTGAAGTGAATACAAAATAATAAGAACTGAATTAATAAAACAATAGAAAATAGTAATAATAAATAATAAAATTTAAAAAAACGCAAAGAAAAAAACGCTTGGAAAAATGAACTAATGGGAAAAACGCTAAAATGGGCAGCATTGTTCGAAGGTTCGATCGATCATCGGCGATTTGATCAAAGAGAGCAACATAGTAACATATTCTCTAAGCATACATATTATACATAATACGTTGAGTTAATAACAAACAGTGCGTGGGTGAAGTCGCGATCGCATTAAAGCGGGAAGATCGAAGTAAAAGAAAACAGAAAAACATGTACTCGAATGCAAAAACTAATTATACAAACGAGCAATGAGACAAAAATATCCATAATAAAGTGCATGTGTGTAATTTACAATTAAAGAAAAAAATATATAACAAGTGAATTTAATATTATAAAAACAATTTCAACATAAAAAAGTGAGTTAATAATATAAGAAAAGAACGGGAGTAAAAAAATAAAATAAAACAATGTGAACAAAATAAGGATCAATTAAAAACAAAAAAAAAATATATATAGCAAGAAAAAAAATATATACGAGCATTTTCATGAACGGTTAATAAGAAAGTGGCTATAAATAAAGTACGGGCGCAAGGTCCAGCAACTTCATAGCCGAAGGTACAGGTACGTCATCTTCCGGAAAGAAAGGAGGAAATGTGAGGACCAAAATTCTTGGAATTTTGACCCACATAATCATTAAGAATTACTTTTGTAAACATAGTATAACAAAATAAAGGATACTTTGGTGTTTTACTGGTCGCGAGATGGATTACATACATCTAGATTTGGGGGCGAATTACATTCGCCTATGTAACTCTTTTAATTTCAGGTGTTCCGGAGGTCGATGGGGTAAAGAATAGAACAAAGTGTTCCGGAGGTCGATAGGGTAAAGGATGAAACGAAATATTCTGGAGGTCGATGGGGTACACAGGAGGTAAAGCATTCACGTCAGGGGCAGGTGATGGGTTTGACCTTAAATGGCCATGCTAGCCATTTAAGAGTTAATTATGAGAAAACGCAACATGCTGAAGTAGCAGTAGAAAGCAGCAGGGAGAAAAGCCGAGTGAAGACGTTAATACCTACATCGTCACAGCTGAGCAATCGAGTAGCGGAACTGACGAATCACGGAGGTGGAAGCGAGAACACAACAGTAGAGAGGAAAAGCAGCAGGGAGAATTATACAGGAGTGTAAGATAGCAGCGACCAGAGAAGCAGAAGGCGGATTCAAATACAGCAGGCAAGAAGGAGATAAAATAAACAAACAAGAAGTCACATACACAGACACTCACACACAGATCAAAGAAACTGTTACAGCGGCGAATATGAAGGAGACAAAAGAAAGGAAAGTTCGATGCAAAAACCGCTATTAGTTTTAAGAAATATATATAAGCCAGCATAAAATTACAGTGGCTCTCTTTTCTCTTTTGTGCTGGGCAGTGAACAAGGCAGACGTGGTGAGTAGCCGGTTAATAAAAAAATAAAAGAACTAACAGAGAGTTTTAGGGGACAAAAATAAATAAAATTGGTTGAATTGATTACATCAATTCAACACGGAGGCACGAAACAGCACTGTCTCAACGTAGAAAGAAGTTTGTGGGGAAAAAATAGATATAGTGATAAGTAATAAAGAAACAAGAGTAAAAATTAAAATAAAGGTGTTGTTATTTTATGTAAGAACCTTGGACACGACTGAGTTTACCCCAGCTGCAAACCCCGGTAACCGGAGGTTCCTCACAAAAGAAGACAATAAATAATTGCGTACGGAAATTTCAATTGAAGTATGGCACCTGGTTGGAAAGCATCATAGAAATTAGAGCCACTAGTGCAGGACCACCACTTAAGCAGTATGGTTATCTGGCGCAGAAATCAGAAAATTAGTAGACTGTCGGAAATACTATAAACGCAATCCGAGTCTGAAGTTAAAGATTAATTTAAGGCTGTGTTAGAAAAAATAAACAATCAGCTGAAGCAGTAAAAATAGCAGATATCTTTCCTGATGCATTCCCAACTCGATTTAAGTGGATGATAAAAAGGATTCCAACACCTTCACCAGCTTCTGAGTTTTCTGAAGATGAGGCGATAACGGTTATGCTGGAGTTAGGACTAAGCAAAAATATACATATGAAATTGAGAAAGGCTTTACTCGATAAAGGACACCCAATTCTGCCATGTTACAAAGATATACTGGAAAAAAGCAAAATATTGTCCCACCACCTAATTAAATAGCCAATGAAAGAACATATATTGACTTATCGCAGTTACTTGAAAATACCGCTTCAAGGCGTCTCTCAACATTTTCAAAAAATGAGGCATTTTAACTTGATAAATCTGATCTGTCGTTAATATGCAAATGGGGATGTGATGGATTGTCAGCACTATCAGAATACAAGCTTCATCAGGGGAAAGTTGTACAGACTACAAAAGTGTTTTTATGGCATCGTTGGTTCCACCACTACGCTTAATAAAGGATTCGAATGAACCATTTATATCAACTAATGCTACTAAATATATTTGGAAAAACCCAACTCCAGAATCAAAAGTATATTGCAGACTAATAAGGTTTCAGTATATAAAAGAAAATAAATAATGCACACAAAACTATGTTGCTACAATCAAACAATCAATTGAAATTTTAAGTCCGGTTAACATTGAAATATATGGCTATTATATCAACGTACACTTTGAACTTCAATTAACAATGATTGATGGAAAGGTTGTAATGCACTTTAGTTTTCCAGCCGAGCTATGAATTAGTCTGTTCAGTTTCGTTTCGAAGGTCTGCTTCCTTTGAAAATAAAAACACAGGTGTTTTTTTAAGTGGCTTTTGTTTATGAAACCTTAAACTACTTAACGCTACGAGGTTGTTCGGATAACTCAGCACTGTTATACGATGGCACGTTGAAACGATGAAGCATAGAGATGACGGCACAATGATGCGTTGATACAACGATACGATGAAGCGTTGCTATGATGAAACGGTGGAAGATGGAAAGTACTGGAACAGTTTGCCGGTGAAGCGACGAGAAAAATAGAGAGCTGATAGATGGTAAAATATGAAAGGAAAACGGATTTTCGGATTAATAATCTGATCTTTGTTCAATTTTTCGGAAGCGGCAAACTACTTCACTCTTAAAAAAAATTCGGAAGCTCTTAAGGTTCGTAACTATTTGTCAAAATACTAGAGCTCGGCTAACAAAGAATGCAAAATACGAAAGTAACTACTTCGGACTCAAAAGAATACCGAAGCTTTGAGTTCGCCAAACTACGAAAATAACTACTTCGGACTCAAAAGAATTCGGAGGATTTGAGTTCGGCAAACTACGAATGCAAAATACTAGAATAAATACTTCTGACTCAAAAGAATTCGGATGCTTTGAGTTCAGCTAACTACGGATGCAAAATGCGAAAATAACTACTTCGGACTCAAAAGAATTCGGGAGCATTGAGTTCGGCAAACTACAAATGCAAAATACAATAGTGAATATTTCTGACTCAAAAGAATTCGGAGGCTTTGGGTTCGGCTAGCTACGGATGCAAAATGCGAAAATAACTATTTCGGACTCAAAAACATTCGGGTGCTTTGAGTTCTGCTAACTACGGATGCAAAATACAATAGTGAATACTTCGGATTCAAAAGAATTCGGAGGCTTTGAGTTCGGCAAACTACGAATGCAAAATACTTCTGACTTAAAAGAATTCGGAAGCTTTGAGTTCGGCAAACTACAAATGCAAAATACAATAGTGAATATTTCTGACTTAAAAGAATTCGGAGGCTTTGGGTTCAGCTAACTACGGATGCAAAATACGAAAATAACTACTTCGGACTCAAAAACATTCGGGTGCTTTGAGTTCGGCTAACTACGGATGCAAAATACAATAGTGAATACTTCGGGAGGAGGCTTTGAGTTCGGAAAAAAATATAAAATAGAGATAATACAATTAGTAACAAATACGACACGTGTCTATGTTAACGAGCGGATATCGGGTTATATTTGGACGGTACTTCGGATTCATACAGAAGTGCTTTATCAACAACAATATCAGCTCCTTTTTGCCACAGAACTATGAAAAAATAAAATGAACTAAATGGGAATTATAATGCATAAAATGGGTATTATAACGCGTACCATCAAGCAAATATTTTAAAGAGAATAACACAACAAAGCAGAATGAAGTCAACAATACTGTACAACAAAAAATTAAACATACATTAATCTAAGTAGAAAATAAAATTTTTTTAATTTCAGCTTTGCGATTTGAGAAATTAAGGTAAAAATTGGATTGATTCTCGCTTAAGAAAATTTTTATATAACTGAAAAAAATGTAACCACTTCTTTGGCAGAAAAAAAAACGGGAAAAAATCGACTTTTTTACAAGTTCAAATTTAAATGCCTTTAACTTTCTATTCTATTAACTTAACTATTTCATTATATTTTTTGAATCGCACACCGTGCGCCAGAGAATCAGTTTTGTTTTAATTTTTGCTCATTTGCCTTCACAATACCACAGGTCAAAGTTGAGTTTTTTAAGCAAATCTGAAATGTGTATAAAAAATAAATCTTTTTCAACCCTTTTCACTAATTTTTAATTATTGAATACAACAATTTATTATGGAGAATAGATCTGAGGATAAGTACTTTTATAATTGAATACGAAAATAGTAAGAACTTGTTCGCATCATTTGTTTTTCAGTTTAATAATATTAGCCAAGAAAAGTGGTCAACGAAACCATAGGCAGCTGTTCGCAGTCTGCAGATTTATTTTCATTTAATTTCTTGAATGGAACACCGTGCAATGTGCAATCCAAAAAATGAAATGTAAATAATTATGCCCTTTCGGAACGGCTAGTCCGACTAAAATGAAATTCACTCAGTGATAGTAGAGATATAGGCGAGTTTAGGTTTTGAGTTTATACTATATAGACTTACCGAGAGCGGTTCCACAGGGTCCAAAAGTTGGACATCTGGAGTATGAAAATTTTTAAAAACGATCCCGATTTGAATATTGATTTTTATATAAGAAGATTTTGCTAGTCAAGATCTACAAAAAATTGTCTTCATATTAAGCTTCAAAGATTAAATTTTTTACTTTTTAGCCTACTTTGGCGATGTTTGAATATCTTATTTCTTTTAATTTATGAGATATTTGGCTTCAAAGATTAAAATTTTTACTTTTTATCGTTCCTTGGTGGATTTTTTCGCTATAGTAGGTATAAATTTAACGGGATTTATTTTATTAACAATTAATAGTAAAATTGTGTGAGAAAATAATTTTGAAAAAATATTTACGGTGTCAAAAGTTAAAGACATTTAAATTTGAACTTAACAATAAGTCAATCATTTCCCGTTTTTTTCTAAGTGGTCATATTCTTTTTCTGTTATATATATATATATATATATATATATATATATTATTATTTAAAAATCAAGTGCGCTGGTAATCTTAATTTATTCCCCTTTAAAATAAAAAGAACATTTTAAATAAAAAGTTCTTCTAAATAAAAAGTACTTTTTAAATAAAAAGTATCTTTTAAATAAAGAGTGCCTTTTAAATAAAAAGTACTTTTAAATAAAAAGTACCTTTTAAATGAAAAGTACCTTTTAAATAAAAATTCCCCTTTTAATAAAAGATACCTTTTAAATAAAATGTAACTTTTAAGTAAAAAGTAACTATTAAATATAAAGTAGCTTGTAAATAAAAAGCAACTTTTAAATAAAAAGTAACTTTTAATTAAAAAGAAACTTTTAGATAAAAAGTACATTTCAAACAAAGTACTTTTTAAATAAAAAGTACATTTTCAATATAAAGTACATTTAAATTAAAAGTACTTTTTTAATAAAAAGTATAATTAAAATAAAAAGTAATTTCTAAATAAAAAATACCTTTTAAACAAAAAGCATTTTTTAAATAAAAAGTACATTTTAAAAAGAAATAAAAATATGCTTTAAATAAAAAGTATCTTTTTAATTAAAAATAGCTTTTAAATAAAAAATCCATTTTAAATAAAAATTACCTTCTAAATAAATACTTTTAAACAAAAAGTACATTTTAAATAAAAAGTACCTTATAAATAAAAAGTATCTTTTACATAAAAAGTAACTTTTAAATAAAAAGTACCTATTAAATATAAAATAACTTGTAAATAACAAGCATCTTTTAAATAAAAAGTATCTTTTAAATAAAAAGTAAGTTTTAAATATAAAATACCTTTTCAATAAAAGGTACCTTTTAAACAAAAGTACTTTTTAAGTAAAAGTATCTTTAAATACAAAGTATCATTTAAATAAAATACACCTTTTAAATAAACATCACCTTTTAAATAAAAACGAACTTTTAAATATTAAATACCTTTTAAATAAAAAGTATAATCTAAATAAGAAGTTAGTTTTAAATATAATATAACTTTTAAATTAAAACTGCCTTAAAAAAGTACTTTCTAAATAAAAGTCACCTTTTAAATAAAAATACCTTATAAATAAAAAGGTACCTTTTTAATAAAAAGTACCTTTTTAAAAAAAAGTAACTTTTAAATAAAAAGTACATTTTATATATAAAGTAACTTTTAAATAAAAAGTACATTTTATATATAAATTAACTTTTAAATAAAAAGTATTTCTTAAAAATAATACCTTATAAATATACAGCACATTTTAAATAAAAAGTGACTTTTAAATAAAAATAACTTTTAAATAAAAAGTACCTTTTAAATATAAAGTACTTTTTAAATATATAGCACCTTTTAAATAAAAATACCTTAAAAAAATTACCTTTTGAATACAAAGTACCTTTCAAATAAAAAGCACCTTTTAAATAAAAAGTAACTTTTAAATAAAAAGTACATTTTAAATAAAATTACCTTTTAAACAAAAAGTATTTCTTACAAAAAAGTACCTTTTTAATAAAAAGTACCTTTTAAATATACAGTACCTTTTAAATAAAAAGTGTCTTTTAAATATATAGTACCTTCTAATTAAAAAGTACCCTTTAAATAAAAAGTGCGTTTAAAAAAAATATTTTAAATAAAAACTACCTTTTATATATTAAGTACCTCTAAAATAAAAAGTATGTTTTAAATAAAAAGTACCTTATAAACATAAAGTACCTTTTATATAAAAGGAACCTTATAAATAAAAAGTACCTTATAAACATGAAGTACCTTTTAAATAAAAGGCAACTTATAAATAAAAAGTACCTTTAAAATAAAAAGTAACTCGTGAATTAAAAGTATTTTTTTAATTAAAAGTACCATTTAAATAAAAAGTACGTTTTAAATAAAAAACACCTTTTAAATCAAAAGTACCTCTTAAATAAAAAGTGACTTTATATCTTATAAACATAAAGCACCTATGAAATAAAAGGCAGCTTATAAATAAAAAGTACCTTTAAAATAAAAAGTAACTTTTGAATTAAAAGTATTTTTTAAATTAAAAGTACCATTTAAATAAAAAGTTCGTTTTAAATAAAAAGTACCTTTTAAATAAAAAACGCCTTTTAAATAAAAAGTGCCTTTTTAATAAAAACTATTTCTTTAATAAATGGTAATATTTATTTAAACTATTTTAATTAAATTTTTTTAATAGTAAATTTCAATGCGGCAGAAATTTGCTTTTGATTAAATTTTATGGTTTATAAAACCAAAAATGTTTATGCTATGTTTAAAGCATAGTGCGGCAACTCTTAATAACCAATTGCTTTTGCATAAAAACACTTGGTACTCTAATAAAATACGCAAGCGGGTATTATAACGTTTTTTTTCTAAAATTCAACAAAGCTTGTAGAAAATAAATCACGCGTCATCTACTGATCAACAGTGGAGAAGTGCAGAACAAATATATGAAAAGTTTATAAAGTACACTTTTCATATATTTGTTCTGTTAAAATGTACTGTTTTTTTTAAAATTTACTTTTCGTTAAAAAGGTGCTTTTCATGTAAAAGGTATTTTTTTTATTAAAAAGGTGCCTTTTAAAAAGTACTTTTTTTTAAAAGGTACTTTTTATTTAAAAGGTACTTTATATTTAAAAGTAACTTTTTATTTAAAAAGTACTTTTTATTTAAAAGGTATTTTATACATATCTTTTAAATAAAAAGTAACTCTTAAATATGAAACACCCTTTAAATAAAAAGTACTTTTTAAATAAAAAGTACCTTTTAAAAAAAAGTAACTTTTAAATATAAAGTACTTTTCAAATAAAAAGTACCTTTTAAACAAAAGTGATTTTTATATAAAAAGCATCTTTAAATAGAAAGTACCATATAAATAAAATGCGTCTTTTAAATAAAAAGCACCTTTTATACAAAAAGGATCTTTTAAATAAAAACTAACTTTTAAATATAAATTACCTTGTAATTTAGATAAAAAGCACCTTTTATACAAAAAGTATCTTTTAAATAAAAACTAACTTTTAAATATAAATTACCTTGTAAATTAAAAGTATATTTTAAATAAAAAGTAACTTTTAAATATAAAGTACCTTTAAAAAAAGTACTTTTTCAATAACAGGCATCTTTTATATAAAATTACATTTTAAATAAAAAGTACGTTTTTAATAAAAAGTAACTTTTAAATAAAAAGTACATTAGAAATTTAAATTACCTTTTAAATAAAAAGTACTTCTTAAAAAAAAGTACCTTTTTAATAAAAAGTAACTTTTAAGTAAAAATTAACTTTTAAATAAAAAGTACCTATTAAATATAAATTACCTTGTAAATAAAAAGTATTTTTTAAATAAAAAGTACCTTTTTAAAAAAGTAACTTTTAAATATAAAGTACTTTTCAAATAAAAAGTACCTTTTAAACTAAAGTACTTTTTAAATAAGAAGTATCTTTAAATATAGTACCATTTAAATAAAATGCGCCTTATAAATAAAAATCACCTTTTATACAAAAAGTATCTTTTAAATAAAAACTAAAGTTTAAATATAAAATACCTTGTAAATTAAAAGTACATTTTAAATAAAAAGTGACTTTTAAATATGAAGTACATTTAAAAAAAGTACTTTTTAAATAACAGACACCTTTTAAATACCTTTTAAATAAAAAGTACATTTTTAATAAAAAGTAACTTTTAAATAAAAAGTACATTGGAAATATAAATTACCTTCTAACTAAAAAGTACTTCTTTTAAAAAAGTACATTTTTCATTATGCAGCATATTTTAAATAAAAAGTACCTTTTAAATAAACATAACTTTTAAATAAATAGTACTTTTTAAATATAAAGTATCTTTTAAATAAATATTGCCTTTTATATAAATAGTACCTTCTAAATAAAAAATACCTTTTAAGTAAAAAGAACGTTTTTAAAAAAAGTATCCTAAATAAAAAGTACCTTTTAATAAAAAGTACCTTTTAATAAAAAGTACCTTATGAACATAAAGTACATTTTAAGTAAAAGGCACCTTATAAACAAAAAGTACCTTTAAAATAAAAAGTAACTTTTAAATAAAAAAAGTATATTGTCAATAAAAGCTATCTTTTTTAGTTTAATTTAATTAATTTATTTTATTTTTTAAAAAGGATTATTTTCTGAAAATGTAGGTTTTTTTTATAAAAAGAAAAAATTACTTATTTCTAAAAGATACTGTTTTAAAAAACTTGTTTTTTAAATGTTAGTTTTTTAGAAGGAAACTTATTGTTAAAATGAACTTCTTATTTAAATCACCATTTTTATGCTAAAAATCTAGTGACACTTTTATGTTATTTATATTACTTAATATTACCTACAGTGATATAAGAATAATATGTTAAGCCAAAACTCTTAATAACCAATTGCTTTCGCATAAAAACACTTGGTACTCTAATAAAATACCCAAGCGGATATTATAACGTTTTTTTCTTTCTAAAATTCAACAAAGTTAAACAATATATGAAAAGTGTTCTTTATATTTAAAATGTACTTTTTATTTAAAGTTGCTTTTTTTAAAAAGGTACTTTTTATGTAAAAGGAATTTTTTATTTAAAAGGTACGTTTTACTTAAAAGGTACTCCATATTTCAAAGTTACTTCTTATTTAAAAAGTACTTTTTATTTAAAATATATTTTATATTTAAAAGGTATTTTATGGTGTCTATTCTTGAAAACTAGTCGAAGAAGTGAAAATTTCCATTAAAACAGAAACAAAGTTTAAAAAATTGTTTTTGTTTACCATATATTTCTAAAATGGAATTTACCGTTTTTAAAAGAGAAAGAAACGCGTTAAAATTCTCACGTTTATTACATTTTAAAAATATATGGTAAACAAAAACAATTTTTTAAACTTTGTTTTTGTTTTAATGGAAAATTTCACTTCTTCGACGCGTTTTCAAGAATAGACACCTATATTTTTATTTAAAAGGTGCTTATTATTTAAAAGGTACTTTATATTTAAAGGCACTTTTTATTTAAAAGTACTTTTTATTTAAAAGGTACATTTTATTTAAAAGTTAATTTTTATTTAATAAGTACTTTTGTTGAAAAGGAACTTTTTATTTAAAAGGTACTTTATATTTAAAAGGTATTTTATATGTAAAAGGTATTTTATATCATGTGAAAGCTCGATATGTTCTCTAAATAATTTGATGTATAGGAGAGTATATTTTTGAGATAACGGTACTTTTGTAAAAAAGGTCAAAATAAAAAGTAATTAAATATCACATTGTCTAATCATGGGTTAATGATTAGGCACATTTTATATATCAATCGAAAGGCCTTCTCAAGACCTTTCCAATGATACCCATTTTCATTAAAATAGTAAGGAGAAAATTGCTTTCTTACATCATAACTTTAAGTACCAATAACTCGAAAACTAACAGAGAGCGGAGAAAAATTCTTATGTAACTTTTTTTAACCAAATATAGTGTTTTTGCCGAAAAAATGTTTGTAAAAAATCAATAGTTCCGGTAATCTTGATTTTTTAATACTACATATCACAAAAGTATCGACTTTTCCATCCCTGTATAGAACCATAAGTTCACGTGTTCCAAAGTGACATTTTTAATTACATTATTAATACAAATGTAAACATTGCGTCTCGGTGACGAATTAAAAATAAATAAAACAATAAATTATTCAAATTATAATTTTTCTAACATCAGTAATGTATAAGTAATTTGACAAAATGGTTTCACAAGAACAAATAAAAGCAATTGACTACGTTTTAAACAATAAGGAACGACCATTGAAGGAAGGATTTCGTATTGGTGAGATCAGCTGGGCATTTACAGATGATTCAGCATTACTAAAACACGAAGTGACTTGTTGTTTAGGCCAAGTGCAAGACAAAAATGCTTTAGGTATTCTAACACAAGTGCTAGAAGACGTAACTCAAGAACCTATGGTACGTCATGAGGCTGCAGAAGCTATGGGAGCCATTGGTGCTTCAGATGTTATACCCATTGTTGGATAAATATAAAAATGATCCTGTTGTTGAGGTGGCCGAAACGTGTACTATAGCATTATATAGTGTTAAATGGCTACAAAGTGGTGAGATATGCCTCTGTGGATCCCTCACCACTAGCTGAACCCGCTAAATCGGCAGAAGAATTAAAACCCATTTGCTTGAATCCCAGTTTTTTTGATCGTTGTCGTGCCATGTTTAGCTTGCGCAATATGCGCACCAAAGAATCTGTTTTAGTTATTACAGAGGGTCTTAAAGATACTTCAGCACTTTTCCGGCACGAAGTGGCATTCGTTTTAGGCCAAATACAAGAATTTTGCAGTATTCCGTATTTAAAGGAGAATATTGAAGATCGTTTGGAAAATTAAATGGTGCGTCATGAGTGTGCTGAATCATTGGGTGCAATTGTTACTGAAGAATATATTAACATTTTAAATCGTTATGCAGAGGATGAGAAACGTGTCGTCTAGGAATCTTGTGTCTGCTTTGAATATGTGTGAATATGAAAATAGTCCTGAATTTCAATATGCTGATAGTTTATTGAATTTTAATAAATGAAAGTGTAAATGGATAGAAGGTTTTTATACATAAAATATATGTATATGCATTAATTATTAATATTGTGTACATGTTTATAGAAGATACATATATACTTACTACAATAAATACCTAATTTATTTTTTCATCATCATATTTAATATCAAGGGTTGTAATATGGGGATTATATGAAAGCTCGAAATGTTCTCTAAATAATTTGATGTGTAGGAGAGTACTGTTATATCGATATATTTTGGAGATAATGGTACTTTTGTAAAAAATGTCAAAATAAAAAGTATTAAAATATCATATTGTCTCACCACGGCTTAATGATATGACACATTTTATATATCAGTTCATTTAAAAGGTACTTTTTATTTAAAATGTATTTTTTATTTAAAAGGTTCTTTTTATTTGAAAGGTACTTTATATTTAAAAGGTACCTTTTATTTAAAATGTACTTTTATTTACGTTTCATTTAAAAGTTGCTTTTTTAAAAGGTATTTTATATTTAAAAGTTACTTTTTATTTTGAAAGGTTCTTTTGGTTTAAAGTCTGCGTTTTTATTTAAAAGGTAATTTATATTTAAATGGTACTTTTTATTTAAAAAGTGTATTTTATTTGTAGGGCACTTTATATATACTTTATATTTACTGCTTTTTATTAAAAAGGTACTTTTTATTTAAAAGGTACTTTTTATTTAAAAGGTGTTTTTTATTTAAAAGTTACTTTTTATTTAAAAGGTACTTTTCATTTATATTTAAAAGGTACTTTTTATTTAAAAGGTACTATTTATTTAAAAGTTACCTTTTATTTAAAAGGTACTTTTAATTTAAAATGTGCTTTTTTAAATGGCACTTTTAATTTAAAAGTTACTTTTTATTCAAAAAATGTTCTTTTGCATTAAGTGCTTTTTATTTAAAAGCTACTTTTTATTTAAAAGGTACTTTTATTTAAAAAGTACTTTATATTTAAAATGTACTTTTTATTTAAAAGCTACCTTTTATTTAAAAAGTACTTTATATTTAAAAGGTACTTTGTATTTTAAAGGTGATTTTTATTTAAAATATACTTTATATTAAAAGGTTTTTATGTAAAAAGTCGCTTCATTGATGAAAGTTATCGTTTAAATAAAAGTTGGATGTGTTGATAACAATATTTATATTTTGTGCAAACTTCGAGGCCGGTAACCAAAAAAACTGTACGCCGTAAAAATTACTAAGTAATTATATGAATGTATGGCAACATAGATTTTCATATTCGTAGCGTAAACATTGAATACATCGGAATGTTTCCAATAACAGCAAAAAAATAATTAAAGTATTTTGTGTTCCCAAACTATCGCTATGAAAAACATAAATATATATATATATATATATATATATATATATATATAAATTATATCCTTCTGAAAGAAATTCATGTAGGTATTTTTTGACTCTAGAAATACTCAGATATGTACCTAAACAAAAATTAAAATAAAAAAAAAAAAAAAACTAAAAAATTTTGCCGTCAGTGAGATTTGAACTTGGACACGAATTAACCATTCGTTTTTAATGATCTCGCACTTAATTTTCTAGGTTACAGAAACTTTTTTAGTATAAAATATCTTTTTAGACATTTTGTTATAAACCACTAACAGCATTAGAACGGGGTTAACCAACTACCTTCTGGTTGTTAATCCGGCGTTCTAGCCAACTCATCCACTTGATTGCAATATTACTGTGCTATTATACTATTGAGTACTTATTTATATAATACAGAGTAGGCAAATAATAATGACGCCTCATTACAGAGAAACTACTTTAATAAGTAGTTGCCATTACCGAAATCCAAAAAGTTTTTGCTGGGATGGTCTTCCGAACTAGACCTATTTTTTACATAAATTTAAATTTTTGCCTTAATTTCTCAAAGCGCAAAGCTGGAATTAGAAAATTTTAATATTTTTTATATCACTGAAAATGCTTTTAATTTTTGGTAATAGAAATTTTTGCTCCACGATATCGATTGGAAAAATATAGCAAAAAAGAAAAAAATCCCATTTTTTTAAATGATTGAAAGTTTTTTGGCAGTCAGTCCTTTTTCGAGATCTTTTTGCAAAAGGTCTTCAATGAATTTTTCTATTATGAATTTATCTAAATATATTTGAAAGAAGACAAAATTTCCTAAACATTGGATTCCTCTGCACCGTCACTTTTGCGTGTGCAGTTAAAGGATTAAAAATTAATAATTTTAAGTAATTTGGTTAAATATATATATATATATATATATATATATATATATAACGTCCGATTCGTCGAGTTGCTTGCAATGAGACCTCATAAATTTCAAATCTAGAAGTGAAAACTGTTTTCCTACGTGGAACAACTACTAAATCACAATCAGCGTTAGATAACACAGATAATGACGAAGTTTCAGTGAGAATAGATGGTAACTGATTGTTCTCATTAACAATAGAATAACTAATAGGGTTCACGGATTCACTACCAGCATCCGTAACAGAAACTAGCGGATTATTGTTATTCATAGATGATATGGTCGGTTTAGAGGTAGATACTTGTGCACTTTATGGCGATATAGGAATTAAAGGCGACCGATCTACCTCAACCTCAAATTTATATGTCGATTTATTCCTTTGAGCAGAGGTTTCAACAAATTGTGAGAGATCCAAATTATTAAAAAGTTTCTCAATTTTCCTGAATTTCTCGCATAGAGTTACTAAATCCTTAGCAATATCAGAAATTCCTACTCTAAAGTGAATTAACCTAAATTTAAGACAATGCCATAATAGAAAACAATAATAAGATAATAAAAAACTATAATAAGAACAAGAAGCAGAGTAATAAATGAACATTATAAAAGCAAATTAGAGCATGTAATGATTAAACGATGACAGAAGATAAATAATTGAATGAACAAAAAGAAACAAATACTGACCATTATAATATCAGTGCACTTATAATCGCACTTCAAGAACAAAATTTATTTTTTATTTATTAAAAAAACACACTTAAATAGTTAAATAAAACAAAAAATAAATATTTTATAGAGAGCACGATAAAAACACGACAGTTGAGAATGCCAGAGTAAAATACAAAGCGTGCATAGATTTTTGAAATTTTTTTTAATTGCATTTAATTTATTTAAATGATGCTAATAATTAAAAAAGTGTAAATATTAATTATATAACTATAAAATAAATTCTTCAATGACAAAATTACACACCCAAAAATTTTAAAAGTTGCATTATGTTCGAACACATAATTATTTTTGAGTGCCACTTGCAAAAAAATGTAAAAAATGCTAATATAAAGTATGCAAAATTTTGTATCGATTTTGAAGTGTTATAACGTTTTTGCAATTTAATATTTTATCGCGCCACAGAGATATTAAAATGTAATTTGGAAAACTTTTTTGATCACGCGATACTTTATCTTCATTGAAATTACGATGTGGGTGTGCCTCGCGAAAGAAGCAACCCTTAGCGCCATTCACGTTTTTTCTCCCTAAGTTTGGGTACCCCCTATAGCCTTGCTATTGAGGGCACTTTCACAAGATATATCTCAAACGATTCTTAATTATAAGAGCTATAAGTCTTAATTTTTTATTTTGTAATACTCTAAACGGCGCAAATTTTCTAATCGAAAAACTGCAAAAAATTAAATTTTTGGTTTCATCACTTGTCAACAACAATAATTGAACAATTGTTGGCGTATTTCTACAAGAGTTTGTAGTTTACATTAGAGAAGTTGGACTCATATTGTAAAATCCGCACTTACGGGAATCAAAAGAAAGAAAAAAAAACTTATTATTTTCAAACACTTTTTTGGATTTTTTAACTTTGCGTGCTTGGCGGTTCCACACGGAACCATTTCAGGTCTTGAATTGTTGTTTTTTTACTCCATCAAGTGTTCAAAAAGTTAGCACAAAATAAAGAACTGGGAACTGGGAATTTCAATTTATATGAAAGGAGGGCGGACCGTGGCCATTTTTTATTTCCGAGTTTATATTGGTTTTTGAACTATTTACACAAAATTTTACCTTATATAGGAGGGTGATAAAGTGGGCGGATCACGCCCGTTTTTGGTTTCCGAATTTATATCGATCCTCGAACTATTTGTACAAACTTTCGCTGTCTCATGCTTTTGTTTAAGAGATATCAGCAGAAAAGTATGAACTGAAATTATAACGAACACCCTATGTTTCATTACTTTCTTGTTTATTAACCTATTTTGCCGATTTTCAATATAAAATAAACCTTATATAGGATAAATATCTAAACCAAATTTCGCCACCTAGAATATTTTTATTAAAACTAATTATGTTTTTTTTTTAATTTTTCAATGTTTATTATATCCAAAATCATTGAACTAAATATTTATACTCTTGCTTCAGAACTGACTTACATTTTATTATCAGATCTTGCCTAGCATAGATTGAACAAAAATAACTAGTTTAATGCAATTCAAAGAAATTGATAAATTATGTAATTAAAAGAAAATATTCGATAATTGGATAATTAAAGAGTAAATGGAAATATTTATTAAAACAAATGAGAACATAAAAAAGAGATAACAATAAATAAGTTAAAAGAAAATGTATTTAATTTATTAAGGGTATTCATAGAATATGTAACTCCACCGCCCTTTGAACACACATTACTCCAGGAATGTGAAAATATACCCATACAGTTTTAATTTCAAATATTACAATAATTAAGTGTATATTATTTTAAATAAAAATAATAATAATAATAATTTTACAAATATTTTAATAAATAATTTGCAGCAATTTTCCAATTTCTTAATTAAATATCTTTTAGTAAAAATTTTTCTTTATTTGTACAATTTTCATCTACATACACTGCCTACCACTTGAACAAGAAATCACATTTTTTTAACTTTTTAAGTATATCTACTAAACTGAAGTTCAGAAAAAAATAATTTTTTGCGCAACCAAATTTCAAAGTGTTGGCTTTAGTTTCCTGAAGAAATAAAAAATATACATATTTTGTTATACTAAAATTATGCATTTATTTAAAGACATGTATTTCTGTGGTACTATTTCGTGTGTCACTTGAATAAGGAATATTTTAAAACTAAGCAAACTGAAATTTATTTTTAAATTTTAGGTTATAAAAAATAAAGTTATTATCTTATAGCATTCAATTAGTAATAAGTACTGCCACAATTTTTAGAAATAACCTCAAAAATGCGATTTGGCATCGACTTGTATAATGACTCTAAGTAATTTAGAGAAAGTGAACTCCATGCTTCCGTTATTGCATCCTTTAAGGATCTTATCGTCTCGAATTGTTTTCCTCCTTCATAAAATTTTCTTGCAAGCCAACCCCAGACATTTTCCATTGGATTCAGGTCTGGTGAATATGGGGGCCAATCCAAAAGTTGAACACCTTGTTGATTAATCCATTGTTTTACTGCTCTGGCGGTATGAATCGGAGCGTTGTCGTGTTGGTACGTCCAAGGTATGGGTCCAAAGAAATCATTAAATTATGGAAATGCTTCCTCCAGAATTTTTTTGTAAGTCGTTGCAGTCATTTTGTTGGATACAAAAACCAATTCTAATGTACCATAATACGAAATGGCACCATTATTCCGTCCTCTCGGCTATGTCTGCGGCTCAAAAATAAGTCCTCCTTATTTAGGTCATGGAAGTAATAGTTATAGCCGTCGGAACCATCAATATTAAACTTTTTTTCATCGGAAAATACAACTTTAAACCATTTGTTGGACCATGTCATTGTATTTTTTCAAACTGTAGACGTTGTGATTTGCGTTTTTAAGTGGTGATTTTTTTTGCAGTTTTCGTCGGACTATGTATGGGATTGACTTTAAAATACGGTGCACTGTTCTTAAACTTGCACTGACTCCACTTTTTTAACGTATTTTCGATACTGACATGGCAGAATTTGATACAATTCTAAGAATTTTTCGTCTTTCTTTTATGTTTTTTCCACATCTTTACACGTTATTTAAACAATTATATACAACTGTCTTTCCTCTATTAATGTTTTTGACTATTTGGACCGGATTCTGATTCTGAGATTTCAACATCAGAATTTTTTCTTTTTCAGAGTTATTAAGAGCCTTACCACGTCTCATTTTGAATAAAAATTATTTAAAAAATATCAAATTAAAAATTCTCTAGCCGTTTATGTTGAAAGAAATTCAAATCATAGCCTTCCTGATTAATATTAAAAGAATTCCTTATTCAGTGGCACACGAAATAGTGCCACAGAAATACATGTCTTTAAATAAATGCATAATTTTAGTATAACAAAATATGTATATTTTTTATTTCTTCAGGAAACTAAAGCCAACACTTTAAAATTTGGTTGCGCAAAAAATTATTTTTTTCTGAACTTTAGTTTAGGAGATATACTTAATTAAATTAAAAAAAATGTGATTCCTTATTCAAGTGGCAGGCAGTGTATTTTATTTTTGTTTTATGAATACATGTATTTTTATTTATTTATTTTTTATTATTATTATTTTTTTATTATTATTTTTATTTCTTGTGGTATATCGTTTTGGTATTTAAAAATTCTTTTTATTATTTGCCTATCTCTTTTACATCCTTTTTCATCAAAAAAATTAGTATTATTTTTCTCCTTTACTTGTTTAATAATATATTTAGGCTCCTGTTTAAGTTTTGAAATCCAATATTTTCTATTCTCATTAAATTTTGCAATTCTATACATTTTATGGGAATGTATTTTATTACGCAGCGTTTCCTAAATAGATTTGTCGACCTTGTTATGATCATTAGGGTTATATGAAATTGTTGAGTGTATCGAATCAATATATATTTAAATAGATTATAAGCAAGAACTTTGTCATCTAAGTTTTTATCTTTTTGTTCTAACTTAAACAGTCTAATATGTTCATTAAGTGTTAAATGAAACTTTTTCATATCTGCGTTTCCAGCATGTGTATTTGGGGATGAAAAATGATAATCAATTTCCTCAGAGTTTAGGTAATTTCTAATAAATGCTGTATTAAATTCACTGTCTGCTATAATTTTAGTTGGTTTGGACTTTTAGATTATAGTTTTTAATCTTTGGAAAATTTGTTTCTTAAAGAGAGGTTGAAAATACCAATATGTCGTCTAAAAATATTGTTAATAAAATCCTGTAATACTTCATTCATCATTCTCTGAAATGATGCTGGGGAATTCTTCAGACCAAAGAGCATTCTATTGAATTATTAGTGCCCACTCGAAGTTGAACTGTCTTATGTCTATCTTCAGATAATATGGCAATCTGATGAAAGCCTATAGCTAAATCTATACTACTAAATTACTGCGAGTTTGGGACATTATACGAATTACATGATTTAGAAATAATTTTTCACTTTAACATTTCCTTTATTTGCTTTTCCACTTCTTATTTGTGGATTCGAGGAAATCTAAAAGTTCTGAAAAATATAGAAATTCCGTTAATTGTGGGTATCTTATGCCTATATTTAATAACTGCTGTTAAATTTTCACCTTCTGTATAAAACACATTTCTAAAATTTTTAATTAATTTTTTCAATTCATTAATTTCTTCAGTATTTAAATGTTCAGTCCTTAACAGTCCTTAATAGTCCATTTTCGGCTCGTTAAAATTTACATTTATTATTATGGATTCTAAATATGACATCGAAATTTTCGCATTTTTAGTTATCAATAAATTATCTTTAAAATCAATAAAGGTTTTAAAATATTACACCCTAAAATGCCATCGAAATCATTAAATTTTCAGTCTCTAACATTTCAATTCCTGCTTTAGGTAAATTAAATTCTTTAAATAAAGGTATTGTTACTTTGGATGTTGTAACAGTTTTCGAAGATAAAGTATTTAGTATGATTTTCTAATTCTGTTCAAAATGAACTGTGAAACTAACCTCTATTAATAACTGTAGTTCCAGATCCTATATCTATTAGTAATTTGATGGTTATTGTTCTTGTCTTCATTACTATGCAGGGAAGAGCTCTTCGGCCTGCAATTGAAATTTTGAAACCTGAATATTGTCAACTTCCATTCTATTTGAGCTATTAATGCTCGATTGCTAGGATTGTTGTCTATTGACATTTCTCTGATTGAAGATTGTGTTATTAGTATTACTAAAATTTCCCTGAGGATTTTGATTCTGAAAATTTCCATACATAATAAGAGAAATCGAAAATTAGTTTCCAAATTGCAAATGTTTAAAATTATTTGATTTAAATTCTAATCAATTTGAATTCTAATCAATAAAAGTTGCTGAGTTATTGTTATTGTAAATATTACTATTTTGATTATTAGGAATATTGCTTTGCGAAAATTTACTAGAACTAGAATTAATTGATTGAATCTTATTAAACTTTTTATTACAATTATTTCTATTATTTGAATTGAATGAAAAATTTTTAAATTTTGTTATTTTTATTCAGTCTCTATCAATATTTCTTTAGCTTTTAACAGCGAGTGAGGATTTCTTGTATTTAGTACTAATTTTGGTTCGCTATGAAGTTAAAAATTTTAAAATAAAAATTTTTTTCTCATTATTTTTGCAATTATACCACTGCTTATTTTCCCTATCTATTTTTCAAATTTAACTTAGATAACAATTTTAACATGTATTCACTTAAGTCACTTACATCATTTCTAAACTCTGCCGTTTTTATTTTAATTGCAATGCAAACTTTCTGTTATGTTAATTTAGCTGAACGGCATGTATTATGCTGTCTCAGCACTCTCCCATGATACACATATTATATGTGTATTAGTGTATAATTGTGTATAACTATAAGCTAGGTTAAGACTAGCTTTAAATTTGAAATTAATTTGATTAATAAAGATATACTTAAAAGTGATAGTCGCGTTAGCGGCTGTCCCAAATAATAAAAAATAAAATACCAATTCCTTTTTAATATTACATGGCGATTCTGTAAATTTCCTGTAAAAGGAAATTTATAGAAAAATAATAACTATTTTTATTATTCAGAATTGTTGAATAAAAAAAACCAATTCAGTATTATAAAAAAAAGTGTTAAAAAATTTGTTTTTAAATACTGCAAATAAAAATTACATTTCTAAGTGACATAAATATAAAATATGTTTAACAAAATCAAATTATAATAAATTATTATAAAAATAAAAATAACAAACATTAAATACTTAAAGAGACAACATTATTTAATTATTGGCCGAAAACAAAACTCAAATACAAAAAGAAAATTGAGTGTTTCTTATCCTAATTATATAAACTTTTACCTTAATTCAAAAAAAAATCACTGCAATTTAATGTAAAATAAACTTAATAAAAACGTTAATTATTTCTAAAACATATTAATAATTAAAAAAAATAAATAAAAAATGTGTTAAATTAAAGTGCGAGATTAGAGTGTAATGAACTAAGAATGTTTTACAAAAATTAAATAACACAAAAAAAGCAGATATCAGATGAGATATTTGCCATCGTGTCAGGGGCATAAAGGAAGAACAACTCTACTCCTGCATAATGGTTTCTCAACCTGTTCATTAAAAAAAAAAAAAATGAAAAAGAAAGAGGACACTAGAACGAGTAAAGGAAGGAAATTACGCTATTTTGTGCACAACAAAATAATCAACTTATGGCTCCTCATGGTAATACCACCTGAACTGCAGAGTCTAGACGAATTAAGTAAGTCTTTGTTTATGTAAAGAAGAAAACACCAATTTTAAATTGTCTAACTAAATATTTTTTAAAACTAGATATAAATAAATATTTAATGAAAAAAAAAAAAAATAACATTTAAACTTAAAAATTTTTAATTTTGAAAAACACATGCAATTATTAATAATTATAAAAAAAATCTATAAATTTAACAAAACTTTTCTAAAAATATTTAAATTTTTTTTTCATGATCCATCAAATTTAATAACATTTATATAAAAGAATAAAAATTAAAACAAATTAATAATTATAACATTAGATTATATACAATCGAATATAGCCACTTTGCAATGAAATTATTTAAACATAAATTTTGTTAATAACATTATATTAGTTTTCAAATTATGGTTCCTAAATAAGTTTTTATTAAATTTTTACAACACAAAATTTTTTTAATAAACTAATAATGTTAATTTGGAATTAATATACAAAAACAACAAAAAACTAACAACAAAAGAAAAAAATTATAATGGATAAATAACCACCACTAAAAGTGATATAACATAAATAAAAACTTAAAACAAAAGCAAAAAACTAATTAACTGCTGTATACATACGTGTCCCTGCAATGGTATAATATAAAAGGATTGAACCGTTTTCGATCATCAATTGGTGATGACCGACGTATGCCATTGCCACTATTCACCCTGCAAAAAAATGGGGACGGTTGTAATGACATAGGTACCCTTAAATCTAAGTATTAACACGCCCCAGGACGAAAACATACCAACAAGTCGCTGGCCGTGTAAACTTAGGTTAAGTAAAACTATTGTAAACTTGCCATTTGCTATTGTATACGGTCACGTAACTAACGGACGCAACAGTTCTAATGGTTGTTAGAAACCTCTTTATCCATTTTTTTCATAAAATTCCTTATCCATTGTTTTTTTATATATATATAATGTTTTTATAAAATCCCTTATCTTCGTAAAGTAAAAATAATTATTCCTTTACGAAATATTCTTATTGATTATTAATTAATTGATTTTGTTTATAAATAAACAACAAAATCCTTTTCCCTTTTATCTTTATATTATTGTTATTTGATTGTTCTATTTTATATCGATATTAATGATATGAACGGCGAAATTAATCAATAGAATAAGTAAATCTTAAAAGCACATTTCTCGTTTATCTCGTTGATTGGATCAACTTTGATTAGCTTAGATTAGTTTCGGGATAATAGAGCAAATGAAACTATGACTCGGGTAGTCTTTAATTTTTTTCTATTGTACTTTTTACATTCTATGCTAATTCACTTAGCATTTCCTTTAATACATATATTATTGATTCTTTTATAAACCAATTATTAAAATGGGCGGTACGGATTCAAAAGTAGAACATCCAAATGCGAACGTCGTAAACGACATTGTGCTCAAAATTGAATTACCTACGGTATATCTCATAATAATAATTTGTTTAATAGCTATGCAACTGTTAATAACCTTATACCAGTTACATAAAAGGTTTTTAAGAAAGTCATATACTAGAGCAGCATTCTTGGCAACCAATTTAGACAAAGTCTAATCATCGCCACAGCACTCTGGTTATGTACTAATTATTAATACTACTTATTATTACTACTTATGACTTTCTGAAAAAAAAAAAAATAAAATAAAAAGTTCATAACAATTCCAAAAACTATGTAACTTTTTACAAAGTAAAATCTATAAAAGAAGAATTTTTGAAATCATAAAAATGCTTAAACGTTGACAGGGAAACAAAATCTGAAACTGTTAAGAATCATATTAATATTATTCAAAATCAGCTAGAGAAACTTAGAGTACTACTGAACTCAGCTGACAATTTTTATTCTGACCTACGTGAAAAACTAATTTCCGTAAGATATAGAAAAAACTTAAAAATCCTTGTACCCCATTCACTTCATGAATCAATAGTGTTCAATATATTACCCGAAAAAGAAACCAAAGCCAATATGCCTCAAACTTTAATAGAATTTTTAAATACTGCCTCTAGGTTAATCCCAGATTTCGACGGAAATTCTGAAAACCTACAGAGCTTTATCGATGCCATTAACTTAATGGACTCCATACTCATGAGTCGGTAGCTGTTAACCTAATCAAAACAAAATTGAAAGGAACAGCAAGAAATTTAATTTCCTCAGAAACGACACTAGTACAAATAATTGCTAAATTAAAAACAACCGCACAGTGGGGTCAAACGCAAATTTTTTGGTAATAAATCTGAATCTCCTAAACTACTGGTCGGATCAAATTGAAATGTATGGAAGAGTTGTAGAGGAGGACCTAAGTTTCAGAAAAATCATCTTGTAGTCACCCTGTGATAACACGAGATAGGCTACAGTGTGTCAAAGTTGACTACCTCGAGTATGTAAAAGTTAAAAAAATCGTAACTTGTACAAATGAAGTCCGATTTGAAAGATTTTTATATTTCTGGAAAGTGCTTGGCAAGATAAAGAAAAAATGAGCTTACTAATCTAAGTTATCTCTTACAGTTAAAAAGATATTTACGCTTGAATTTTGAATTTTTGATTTTTTGGCTCGACTTTCTTCCGGAGATATATGAAGTAAAAATTTTTTTTAAAATATTCTGTAATTTGCTACATATTTCGAAATAATATGCTGAAAGAATTTTTGAATTATCTCAATTCGTCTAGACGTGAAAAATATTCAAAGTCAGAACTCTGAAATTGGCATGAAAAATGGCTATTTTTTTACAAAAATATAGTACAATTCATTCACTTTTTTCTCAAAGTTCCGTTAATAAAAAAAATTTTTCCTTATTAATTTCAAAAGATAAGGCTTCACAAATGGTTAATAAAGAAATTTTGAATTGATTTAAGTTTGCACCCTACATCCAGCATTGGCCGAAAATTGTCAAGTTTAAAAAATAGTTTCATTTTTATCGATTAATAAAAAAAATGTCACGCGAGCTTTTTTAAATTTAATACCCACATTTTTTATAGAAAGAGATTTAGAATGATTTAACACTAAACTGCTTCCCGTCCGGCCAAAAACGTATGCAGGAGTGGAGATTTTATGTTAAAAGTCAGTTTTTTTAACGACAACTTTTAAAAGCATATTACCATAATATTTTTAATATTATTTCTTATGTAGTGTATAAAACACAAATCAAGCTTTCATTCCTAAAAAAATCAATAAAATAGCTCCAATAACCTATTTTTGGTAATTTTTCAAAAATAATTTTTTTTTTTAAATAGCTGAAAATCCAAAAAAATTTAATTTTTTTAATACAACTCCACTAATTTTGCAAATACTTTAAAAATGTTAAAAGAATATAAAAATAGACTTATA